>CM032661.1:17133113-17225230 GCA_019095985.1 Streblospio benedicti | reverse complement strand
CCAAGCTCAATTGATTATGAAAAGTCCCATATCGCATGGCTGGTGCCGCTGATTAAGGGTCGTTTGTTATACGTACATACTTTTTCACAACCATGAAATCGCATAGGCTAGAAGATATTTAGGCTTTGTAATTTAGAGAACTGTGCTGATGAACGAGGTTGCGTAATGTTGATGTTTTGACCAAATGTCCTGATGATATTTAACTGAGCTCCAGCGTCCCACTTTCCTTAAATCTGGATCTGGCATTGAGAGTGCGCATGTGCGTATTTTTTTTATTTTCTTTTGAAAGTCATGACGATTTTTGTGCGGTCCTACTTGTCAATAAACCTGTGTAGAAAGTGGATCATATATTTAGTAATGACAAGTTACCGTTAAGCTATCATTGTTAATTGACTTTATTGCTTTCAAATATAACTTCACGTGTACCTGGATGAATTTTATTGAAGTTGTTACTATTGGTAGTGTATATCCGTCTTTGCAAAGAACACCAATAAAAATACATTGGTGACGTGGGCATACACCTTCGGGAGAAGTGTAATGGCTATGTCCCACTGAGCCTTGCGTCAGAAAAGCGTCTGGATAGTGTAAAATGTAGGGGAAATGTCTTGTACGCGAACCCACGCCAACAGTCGCAATCACCCGCTACTTTGTCGCTATTTTTGACGCTTTATGAACGCATAAAAAATCTATGAAGATTGAGGGGTGTTTTTTTCAATTATTTTCGCCTTTGGTGTTTGGGCTGCTCAAAGACCAAAAACGTCCGGAGCTGAACAAAAATCAATATTTTTTACTCCAACTACATGCTATTCAGACGCTATTCTGACGTCATTCAGACGCGGCGTCTTGGAAGCGGACAAGTGCAGATGGAATTGACCATAAGTCAACGTTATTCTAGCGACGCTGTGTTCTTTAAACACTTTTGATCTCGTTGCGTCGCTTCAGCTTAGCTGCTGAAGCAAGCATTGTGTTTCGTTCATTTGTAACTAACTACAAGCTAGCGGGCGTACCGATGAACTGATTTCGTTCAAACCTTACACAACTATGAGGTAGACTATGAGGCGACACCAAAGTGATTTGATTTTGGGCAGTCTGCCAATTAAACTGTGCTCTCTAGAAGCCCATCCATGACATTCTTACTGATATTCAATGCCAGCTAGAAAAATCAATATTCCAACCAAGCAGCAAATATTGATTAATGGGTTTGAAACTGATATTGATTAGTGTCTGTTATTCAAATAGTACTATTGTATGGCAACACAAATGTCTTTTCCCTGGATATATTTATTCTCATTCATTCTGATGTTTTCTCAAATTCATTTCTTGATTGTAAAGTATTATATATATATATATATATATATATATATATATATATATATATATATATATATATATATATATATATATATATATATATATATATATATATATATATATATATATATATATATATATATATATATATATATATATATATATATATATATATATATATATATATATATATATATATATATATATATATATATATATACATCATTTCAGTATATATCTTAATTGCCCACAAGTCAACGTCGTTCTAGCGACGCAGTGTTCTTTGAACACTTTTGATCTAGTTGCGTCACTTCAGCTCAGCTGCTGAAGCAAGCATTGTGTTTGGTTCGTTTGTAACTAACTATGTAACTATGTAACTATGTATGTATGTCTCTGGACAAGCTTACAGGCGTACCGATGAACCGATTTCGTTCAAACTTTACACAACTAGGAGGTTTGAGGCGACACCGAAGTGATTCGATTTTGGGCAATCTGCTAATTAAACTGAGCTTTCTAGAAGCGTTTTTATGACATTTTTAATAATATTCAATGCACTTAGCCTTCAAGAAAAAAATCAATATTCCAAGCAACAGCTAAATTGATTATTGGATTTGAAACAGATATTGATTATCATCTTGTTATTCAGTACTATTGTATGGAAACACAAATATCTTTTTGCTGGATATATTGATTCTGATTCATTCTGATGTTTTCTCCTCAAATTCATAAATTTCTTGATTGTAAAGTATACATTATTTCAGTATATATCTTAATTGCCCATAAGTCAATGTCGTTCTAGCGACGCAGTGTTCTTTGAACACTTTTGATCTAGTTAACATTGTGAATGCATTTAATCAATCCTGTAGTGTAACATTTTGATCTAATACATACATGTATACTAGTAATTTATTGAAATAGTTTCAATTCAGTTTCATTGTAAAATTATCACCAAAATGGACTCAACGCCGTAAGCAAATTTAATGTATATATTATTCATATATGTAGTTAATGAATCATAATCAATTATTGTAAACCTTATCTTTAACTCATATGATGCATTTTATTTTATTATAGTTTAACCTCTACTCAACAATAAAATTAGGAAATTTGACAAGACAAGTTCATCACAGTAATTGTAACAAAAATTTATGAATTCAGAAATTATAAGAACATTTCAAAAAGATAAGTTACTTTAATAAAATACCCAATGAAGCAATCACTTTTTTTCTTCATTTGCCATTTGTTGTATAGAGTTGATTCGATCAATAATCTGTCTACAATCATTCACATATTGCGCCATGATGTTGATTTTTCTTTGCAAATATGCCAATTTGTATAGCTTATCTTCTATACTTTTAATTAGATTTTGCATCTGCTTTTGCATCTTTGTTTCACCTGCAGGCATCTTTGTTTCACCTGCAGAAGTAAGAAATGAAATACTGTCCATACACCCTACAATCATATGATAGTACACAAAAATGTCAGTTAATCATTTTGCCCGAGCAATTGACGGTCATCAACCATGTCTATGTTGAGTTTCCGTATGGATGCATGTGATGTTATGCATCAAGGTTGATTCTTTTTAGTCAAACAATACTTGACTGCTTGTAAGGAGTATAGTGTTAAGCGGTTGTGGGAGCTATTGTGTGGACACCAAATTTACTCCACAACTTTTTGCAATGTGAAAAAATCTTTTTCCTAAGACACTTATTCTAAAAATTATTAGAAATGATTTAGAGTGAAATTCTGCACCTACAGAAAAGAATGTTCATGCTCACAATCTCTGGCAATATTCACCAAATTCGGGAATTGAATTCATGCATATTCACTGAAAACTATGAACTATTTTTTCATTATAACACTATCTGTGACACGCCCCTAAATCCTGCAGAACAGATATGATCCAGCGTGGACGCACCGTACGTGATCAGATTCCTAGTACGCTTCTCGACTTTGCAGGTAAGTTCACCAGTCGACGAGGTGTCTGCTGGAGGGAGGAGCTTCTTTACATAATTGTATACTACGAGAGAATGCTACAATTCTCGCGCACTGGAGACTACACGAAACTTGTTTTGATACAGTATCAATATATAGATTGCAGGCATCTGTGATCATACTGTCACTGACCAATACCAGCCATTTGGGTAGTTAAAGGTTATGCTCAGTGGTCTGTTTTGTTACGGCAGTTGCACTGACCGTCCTGTGTTGCAGTCTCACCTATTTGGTTTTTTGTTGTTGTGGCATATGTTTTTAATATTGGGCATGCAGCTGTATTAGAATATAAAAGAAATGACAAAAACAAAGAGATAACCGTGTAAAAAGAAATAAAAGCGTAAAATCACATGGTTCAACCCAACGTTCGATCTAACTGTAAAAACAAACATTGGAAAGAAATTCTTCAAAATTATACACGAATGATTCCCGAAAGGCCACACCTTAGAAAAAATATTCAATAAAAATACCATAAAACTGTCATACAGCTGCATGCCCAATATTAAGAACAATATAGACAGCCACAACAACAAAAAAACAAATAGGTGAGACTGCAACACAGGAAAGTCAGTGCAACTGTCATAACAAAAAAGATTGCCCTCTGGATGGAAGATGTCTCTCTAAGTCAATAGTATACCAGGCCAAAGTAACGTCCCCAAACCAACCCACAGAAACGTATATTGGCCTCACTGAGAACTCATTTAAGGCGAGATTTTCCAACCATAAACAGTCTCTTCAGAAGGAATCTCTCAAGAACGCCACCGAACTAAGCAAGTGTGTGGAAATTGAAACTGAAAAATGTACCTTACAATATAACCTGGTCGATAGTGTGTGTATATATATATATATGTGTGTGTGTGTATATATATATGTGTGTGTGTGTGTATATATATGTATATATGTGTGTATATATGTGTATATATGTGTATATATGTGTATATATGTGTATATATGTGTCTGTGTCATGTCATATGTGTGTATATATGTGTTGTGCGTGCGTGTTAGCGTATATATATATATATATATATATATATATATATATATATATATATATATATATATATATATATATATATATATATATATATATATATATATATATATATATATATATATATATATATATATATATATATATATATATGTCACGCATTAAAAACTAAGGTCTCGATCACGTACCATTTGTAACAGAGGTACCGCAAAATATGGGGGGGCTGTCGTTGTTTGTGCCATGCTGTACACCGGCATGAATGCTTATGCCTGTACCAGAATAAACCCCAGAATCAAAACTTATTTCATTTCACAAAAAGCTTTTTATCTCTATAGAGACCTCACTTTTTACTAAAATTATATATATATTGTGAATATACTCTGGTAAGGAAAGACAATTGTACATACAATGCGACCTACTGCTACGTACATAATGCATAGAAGAACATTAATACAAAAACACACTTTATTTCAAACAAAACGGGGTCCCTGCATTGAGGGCAGGTGTACCATGCATATTTGATTGGAATGAATCAAAACCCTTATTGGTAGCCACAAACGGGTTCCAATGGTTCCCCGCTTTACTGGTGTTGAATATCTATGTAGCTGGAATGACGCGAATTGATCATTTATCAAACGACTATCGAATGTGTTTTGACTGGAAAAAACAGAACGACAATTTCCAGTGCCGTTGGTGTAGCCCTTTGGCCGATAGAGACACTTGAACTTTGATAACAGCATGGTACTGTAACAGGACTGTACTTGTGATTTTCACCCCCGGGAAGAACAGGCCCTGACACCTGTCACATAAACGGATTTTTTTGGACCGGGACCATCACGATTAATAAACTAACCACGCAAATTAATATCAAGAGGGTGCACAAACTCATGTCCAACACATTTGCCATATTAATTGTAAATCAATCAACCAAACTACCAGGTACACACAACATAGGCAGATCCAGGGGAGGGGGGGGCGTGCGCCCACATTTCCCCACCAAAAATCTTCATTTTCGTAGGATTTTTGATGACATCCTTAAGCCCCTTTTCCTTTACCACCCCCCTTTCAAAAAACCTGGATCTGCCTATGCTCAAAACGATGAAAATAAAAGATGAAAACAAAATGACCTCTGTGTGAATAGTGGACAGTTAAAAATTTGAAAATAGTTTTTGTCACGGTACCAACTGTAGCAATTTGAACGACTAGATCAGATGAACGAACACGAAATCCAAGAAAAATCAGAGAAGAAATCCAAACAGAAGCACAATATTCACAATATTCATATACACGTACCTTTAAAAAAGGTTTTTAAAAAACTATATCATGTAGATCAATGTTCGTCTCCGATGGAAGCTGAAATGCCAGCCTGAACAAGGAGAAGCAGTCTGTTACCAACTTATAATCCCCCAAGCCTATGTCATAGCAAAGAGGATTACGGACATATGGCCACATTAACATATGTAATGCATAATATTAACATATGCTTAGGTGTCCTTCTTACCACGGAGTTTAAAGTTCGAACAACGCAATGGTGCCAAAATGGTTAAACGTTAGTGACTAAGGGGAGGTCTGGTTGACTATTTAATATTTTCCTGTATCCATAAGTTCAATGAAAATATGATGTGGTCGGGTAAAGTTTGAAGATTTTAATTGCTGATCCTTATTTTCTGCTCCCATAAGAGAAATTGTTTTTCTTCCACTACCAAACTCTGGTAAAAGGTATAGGGGCCTACTGAAAGCTAATATATCTAATGCGTTCTTTCAAGCGCGTGTAATAACTTAGAAGGGTCTTTAATTATGAAACAAGCGAAAGCTGTAAAAACAGGGCTAATAAAGATGTCAAGTCACCCTCCGCTACACCCGGGTCCCGTTACCTCCAACTTTGTGTGTTGATGGGGGATAAACAACTCTCGAAAATGCCAGATGCACGTGGATTATTACTGTTTAGGGGACTACACCGTGGTCAATAAGTTTGCGTGGATATATCCGGGTATCAAACTATTGAGGATCTAGAATTTCTTGGTGTTTAGCAAACGATACTGTATATATCATGTCCCTTTCTACATGGCAAATTGGACAAATTGTCCTGCATTTATGCACATGGTTTATGGATAACAATTCATAGTGTTGATGTATATGTGCAGTGTATTGCATAATGGAGATTGTTTCATTCGCCTGTTTACTAGGCATAAACAACTTATACTATGGGTTATAACAAGATGTTTTAGAATTAAGAAACAGCAGAACTGTGAAGACCTTTCTTGTGGACCCTGGATGATGTTCTTTGGATTACCCACATCACGTGACGCCTGGACAAGATTAAGAACGCCACTCACGCGGCAGGTGCATGAATATTTAAGGCGTTTGGTCATCAGGGAAATAAAATTTTTGATGGTACCTTCAAACTGCCAGTTTCGTTGTAATGTCCTTACAGGAGATTGTTATTGCAGTAGCGGTGGTTGTCATTGTTGTCTTCAATGTTTTTCATCGGGAAGTTCACCAGGGTTTGATCTTTTATTCTGTTTGTTTGTTTGTGTGTGTGTTTGTTCGTTTGTCTCTTTCTGTCTTTTCTCTTGTCTTTCTTAGAGTCTGTACTCGGATTTTCCATGCATGTAGGTCTTCTTGTACACGTGACAGTTATTTCGACGGACGTACGCAATACTTCTGTACGCTATAGTTGTTCTCACTGATACTTAGACAGTTGATGCCAAATTCAGTGGTGCTGTTAAATTCATTGCCACATTAATTAGCTCGTCAAAGACAGACGTAGACGGTAGAATCATGTTTCACCCAATATACTTCTCATAATTCACATTCTTTCAATTCTTACCCGCCTTACCTAACACTATCATTGTTACGTGCGTGTGTGGACCTTGATTGATTGTTGAACATATCCAGACTCCTCTAGTTGTGATTTAATTAGGATATACACATGAGAGGCTCGAGATTTCAAGTATATGCAAGGGCCTAAGAACAGTGTTGAAATGTAAATATTTGAAATAAAAATACGCAGAGTTCAAATTGAAGGCAACAACTAAGGCTCGGGAAGCAAGCCGTTTCATGGTAGCGCTTGACATCCACAGAACTAGACCTTGGTTCAACCTCTCATGAGCCATTTTCCGTGGCAAAATTAACAGTAGTCAATCTTCCGCTAACGTCATTACGTCGGCCGTACGTCCGGTGACGTATGACGTGCCGCCGCCGTTTCCGGTAACAGGATTAGCGCGCACCCTAGTCTCAATCAGCTAGACACTGTGTACGCTCGCTTGCATCTCACCAGCAATAGAGAACCTGGTTGAACGAGGCTACACGCCGATCGACGTCCCTCGGGACAAGGTACCGTGAGGTATGGTGAACCACGAGATGTTTATGACTCCAAGAGCTAGTTTTAATCCACTGTCCAGGCGTAGATGTCAATTTAGCACGATGAATACCCGGACCATGCCGTGGCCATTTTTTACACTTGCATTTTAGCTGGTTTGCTGCAAGATTATGCATAAGTCAGTTCTCGAATAATGTATTTGATGGTGTCCACCTATAACAAATAGTGACATGAAATATGTCTTCATATCTGTAAACTTTATGTATCTTCCGCATGATTTCTCTTTATGCTGAAGCTGAAGTAGGTGTCTTTTGTTGGTTATGTATTGTACTAATGTTTTATGTCGTAGCGCAATGCATTCTTTAAACTAAATAAAGAAAAACACTGTCATAAGATTGTGCTATGTGCACTCGCACTAAGAAAATGTATCACATTTGAATTTCATGTATTACGGATCCTATTCATATGTCACATAAGTTAGAAGTTCGTAGTTTTTAAATTACATTGTTGATTATGGCTTTTTATTCACGTTCCATTGAAATAGGAAGACAAAACATATTCGTGTTATATACATACAACTAATTTTGAAAAAAAAATATACAACACAAGACAATTATTTCTGAAAGTTCATGGAGGGGGGGGGGGACTAATTTCTGCACCTGTAGATAAAACTAAGCATCACAGACGTGCGTAGAGTGTCGTGTATGCCAGTGGAAAATTATTTTTATTTTGATAAATTAATATGACTTGCTCGTCATGAAGACATCAGTACGGAGGGTGCTACGTTTATTTTTTTTGGGGTACAAAAAACCAACCAACAAGGCATGACAAAAAGTTTTACACACAACCAGATAATTATAAATAATACCACCATAAATACGCTTGAAATACAACTAATAAAATAGAAATAAAAAAGAAAAGGAAAATTGGACAGTTAACATGTATACATAAATACAACTTAACTATTGAAAGTACTAATGTTGAATTTGCTATTAAAGCTTTTATAATGGAACTTCACTATTAACCACAATAACTCAAAATATGGAAAAAATAATTTAAGCTCGGTACCAACATGAGAATGACAATTCAGTTACAATAAGAACCACTACCAAAATACCTGGTAGGGTGGAGGTGGGGAAGTGGTGGAAAACAATTAGAATAAAAGATAAATTAAGTTAAGTGATATGTAAAATCTGTGAATCAAAATGGCCAAAACTATTATGTAAAGGTGAACCAGAAAACTAAAAGGTCAAACACTTGCAACTTCTTAACATCAATAATACGCACAAAATAAAATCAATTTTTTGTGGAAAAAATAGATTCAAAAATAAGAGTAGTTAGTGAACATGAAGACATCAGCCTACGGAGGGGTTGATGTCTACGTTTATTTTGAAAAAGTTGGGGTACAAAAAACCAACCAAAACCTCTGTCAAACACGTGTGCTTTCAAGGTACCATTACACAACGGTAGATATACACTTGTAAAACCAAATATTTAAGTAAGTGAATAGTTTCATAGCAGTTGGTGGAGCAATATGGACATTTCCGCCAAATGTAAATAAAATAATTCCTAATGTGGGGACTTCACCAAGTAGTAACTTATATAGACAATAACGCATAGGGCAAGTATTAACCCCGAACAACCACTTAAAAACCCACACCTATTGTGTTTCCATTGTGAAATTTGTTTAGCAGTTTACCGAGGTGAGGTTCTCACCCTGCCACTTGTTGACGCCCACCACACCCTCTACCTCGCTCGCAAGTGCCTGCTGAGCTGAGCAGACATGTCACGTCTCATGGAGAATGAGTATAGCACCTTCAAGGCAATAACACCTCGGGAAGTGGTCCTCTGAGCAGGTTTCACTGCCCTTGTTTACAGTCCGCCACTGCTGCACTTGCCCAAAACATCCTACGCCCCCCCCCCGCCCCCCCCCAACACCACTCGCCGCTCCTTGAGCAGACGATACTGCAAGAGCGCATGCGCATGACGTCATCGCATGATGAGCAGTGCTATATTTGGCCATGTCGTCATCGGCTGCGGTGGCGGCGGCAGTATTCACAGCCGGCTTGTAGGGCAGACGACAATTTTGCCCACCATTCTGAGGACATTGTTGACCACGTGATTGTGGGTCACTGTGGATTAAAGGGTCACGGCGGAGCATCAGGGTGCTTATGGGGAGGTGGTGCCGGATGTCGTCTGTCAGTCGTGGCGGCGCCGCTGGGGGCCATCTCACGGCAGGGCGCGTTTATGACGTCATCACAGCATAACATCATCACCAGGTAGTGACGTCATCTTTGCCGTGGATCCAGATGTGGTGGATCGGTTGCCGCTGATGGGGGGATTTGCACGTCGACAGCAATAATAGGGATTTGCACATCAATGTGGATCAGGGATTAGTCTGGATACTGGCTCGGTACTGCTACTCTGTATGGCTGTGCGAGCTGGATACTTAACATTGGCGAGGGCTTCTCTGCTGTGGATATGCATTATAGGTACCAGGGTCATGTGGATTATGTGAATTAGCATACATTAAGTAGATTAACGTGGTTTACGCGGATTAGTTAGCGCGGTGAGTGCAATTTGTTCGTTAATTGACGGCATATTTGAATCCGTGTAAATGCAATGCAATCTTTTCTACATTGATGTCAAGTTCTGTGTATGTGATTACAACCTGTGATATTTGGGTTTTGGTATAAATCATTATTTTTACGTGTACTTGCAATGCCGTAGTCCTATATTTGGGACGATGAGATTTACATGTGACTGTATTGTGTCAAAGATAACTGTAGAAATTTCCAGTTGAATAGTAGTAAATACGTTGTATATTATAGGTTGACATCAGTGTAAAAGGTTTAATAATTATTGCAATAACTTATTTTGGTTTGGATTCCGTTTGCAAAAGATGCATATCCCACCAGTAGTGACTGGCGAAAATTGTCCACAAAATAACTGCGATCCCCCGTATTATTATACACAAAATGTTCAGTGTAATGCATTTATTGTCTATCTCTTTCAAAATAAAAGAAAATGGGGAAAATAGCATGCTGCATTGAATAGAAAGGGCAGACAGTGCAGCAGGAGACAAACAAAGTGCTTTATTTCCAACAAGCATCTCTTGTCAATGCACCATCATACAGATCATATATTAATGTACTCGTGTGCCACGGTGCAAAGAGAATCGCTTTATACATGTACATGTACATGTAGTTGTACCGGCTCCATGTAGTGACACATGAAATTTGACGAAAAACAATGGTTTAAACCTAATACTACAACGGTTGGTCTCAATCTGGCTAGAAAAAAAGCATACTTTAGCCATGTGCTTCACTACTAAAATAATCTATACCAGCAATGCGAAAACTGCTGCAGCCTCATGTAGTCGTGTGCTTCACACTAAATTATCTGGCTAAAACACTATTTCTAGTTCAGACTGCCACATTGCTGTATATGTTTATAGCCACCCCATGTATAAGCTCAATATCGTGTGAGGTCAATAAATATCCGCGCACTTATTTACCCCCTCCATTATGTATGTCCATATTGTATGCTTGGTGCAAACACAATGCTAATTATAACCCAATGATTATCACCCGGAGACACAGTACTAGACTGGTACGCTGCTTTATGCTGACGTCGCGGTGTCACGAATTTTAGTCCGGACAATCTACTGTACGTACGAAACTGAGACGCAGGGTGAAGAGATTATTCTGCTCGCAAATAGCTTATCTGTGAAGAGCTAATTGTGGCAACTACAAGGATGATACGACCACGCCGGTCTTGGGTTAAATTCCCAGGAATGTCGGGTTTGATATCGATATGCTAGTGTCTGGCTGTGCATAAAGAACGCATTCGTCTTGAATTATGGAGAACAGAGTAAACAATTCTTTGTCTCAGACAACATTGTTACTGTTGATTACACATTCTTTGAATGGATATTGTATCAACCTGGTGATTCTGTTACATCATTTACTGCATACAGTCACACCCACCACAACAAGAGGCACGCACTTAGTCACAGTGTCAACGCAGCAACGTCTGTGTTTTCCCCTTGTCAGTACGTTTTTACACTGCTCAAATGGAGCATGTACCACGGAGACATGCTAAGCTATATATAGACCTGTCAGGGTAGATCAAAGAGGAACGGGGTCTGTACGTGCGGCCAAAACGGCTAAATTAGGACCGTGCGTGGCTCGCGGCAGCGGAGGCGGTCTTTCGTTGATTCATCGTGTATTGTCGTGGGTCGTATTCATTATGCTATAGGCTCAGATATTCCCGACAACTGGAACTGAATCAGTTGTGATGTTGGTGTCGTTGTACACACTGTGCTTCCGTGGCGGAATGGATAGGCAGTTGGACTTGTGACCAGAAGGTCGTGGGTTCGATTCTCGGTCTGGTCTGGTGGTAAGTGTTGAGCAAAGATATCCCTAACAGGTTGCACTCTACTCCATGGTACATACACGTTAAGTAGTTACAGGTCAGGCGAGTGAACACAAATGCAGTTAGCCTTAGTGGTAAGCACGTCTGCGCTAAGGTAGCAATGTGCTGTATGCTCCCGAGGGAGTTGAGAAAAAACTTCTGTGACAAGGGTCCCACTGGCCTGCTGTATAATGTAAAGTGGTGAGAGCAAACTACTTGGATCATGACTATAAACAACCACATTCATATTTACATTTACATTTAATACCATTTTGTTTTTTCTAAAAGCGTTGCGTGCTTACATCATGTTGTATTTCAATTTCCGGATACGTAAATTTTAATTCTGAAATATATTGATTCATCAATTTAGAATTTCAAGTTTGTTAAAGAAATCCTCATCAGTTCAAACTCAGGAATAAATTGACGGATACAACTAGAACACAGTTCTATTGTACTTTCTCTGTACTTTATCTAAAATGCACTAAACACGGAACAAGGAATATCCCCGGCCCTTGTTTTCCTTCCCTCTTCTCGCAACCCTGCGGCCTTGCGTCACCATTACACCACGTCACCGATGATAACCCCGCCCAGTGAAAAAGTAGTTCTGACGTGCAAATCTTTTCTCACGCCACTCCGTATCTCTGGTCCCACTCAGTCCGACACTCACGTGCAAGATAACAGCCACCGGGGCCTGATTACTGAGATTTCTCACCCGCCCGTGGCATGAGCGTCTGCGACTGTGACGTGTGCGTGTGCAGTCATTGGTGAACTTTTGCTCATAAGGTCAAGGGTTCTCACTGGGTGAGAGCAGCTTAAGATAGAAAAGAAACACTAATTGACTTTGGTTGCATGTCGCTCGGTAACGGTTGCATTGGTTTAATACTGCTCTATAAGGTTTCAATGATGAATGAATGGATACGTGTAGCTGAAATGTACATGTACGCAGGATACGATGATGCAAACACGAATGCAGTGATTTTGCTGTGAAGCTGTCTAGTGAGGTTCAAGAACAAAGCCTTTCATCAGTCAACTCCCTCTTAATTAGTCTGCTGGGTTCTCCTGTGACGTGGATAGACCTTGGAGAGATGTATCTCATACACTCTTATTTTAATTTTCTTTCGCTTTTTGCAAATGAACAAGTGTATTATGTATATGAATTTACATATTTAGTGTCAAGGCCACTCGTCTACTTGGACAGGCGCCCATGTTAGTACGTGGACTTGTTCCTTCATGGACAGGTGTCTACGCATAAAAGTGAATACATGGAGATGTTAACATATCAACAGTACAGGTTCCATTGCGCCATCAAAGGTTACTGATGTATCTAAGAAAAGGTCATCAACTCATCATTATTCGTAACTCCCCCGTGCATTGGTGTGTGGCGTGAACACTCTAGATGGTAATGTTCGCCCCAAGTTGTCACTTTCATCATGGCCACTTAAAGAGATGGGACGCAATACTGTACCACTTAGTCCCTATTCCTTTGATAATGAACAACTGGGCAGTATCCTTCTCTCAGAGCTATTAGTTACACTCAACTGCGTTGATAACTTCATGCATATTGTATAGACGGAATATACCATGACATAGCCCGCTCGTGTGTCTCTGCGTGGCATATGTACTCGGGATTCGCTCACTCACTTTGAGGAACAAAGTCAACAAATGTTGACATTATCCTAGAGAGTGCGCTCTCGCATATGTGGCGAAAGGCTCTCGTGCCCGGATGTTATGAATACAGAGGGGGGAGGGGGGCATTACATAGGTGTGATGTTTTAGCAACAATGTACACGGCATGGTGGGTACAATGGACACTGTTTAATCACATCACTACATGTAGTGGGACATACAACCCGGCAGGTCTCATTTTCACACCCTTTCATCTAATGAAGCCAGCGCGATTCAACTTCCATACAACTTTTGGTTTGTGTTTTTTCGTGTGTTTAAAGGGGCGTGAACTCTTACTGAATTTTTGCTGGAGTGTGATAAGGTGGCATTGACAATATATTACGTCACCGTGACGTCATCGTCGTAATTGGGTCAATTGACACGGCTGTTCCGCCTCGGGGCGAAGCTAATTAAGTGCATAAAGTGCATAAAATTGCCAGCGGTTTCAAGTGCACCTAATATATGAATGAGATTTTATGGATTTGATCAAATGTGAGTGACTCAGTCTTCACAACATATTGGAATTGAGTACCTCCGTATATATATATGATGCTGCACTAGGTTACACAACACAGCTGGCGGCCAGTACGACTATACCTCTAGTTAAGATTTTTACTCTGGCTAGTGAAAACAACTATCCACTAGGTCCAATTAACCAGAACCATCATTAATATGACAACCGACTATAGCGGATCCATTGTTTTTAAGGGGGTGGTCGTACTTTAAGTATCTCAGCTTGTAGTAGATTCATACCGAAAGGGGGAAACATGAAAATAAAATAATTTGGTGGGGAGGAGAGC
This sequence comes from Streblospio benedicti, assembly GCA_019095985.1. NCBI lineage: Eukaryota > Metazoa > Annelida > Polychaeta > Spionida > Spionidae > Streblospio > Streblospio benedicti. The sequence goes on along the minus strand of CM032661.1, from coordinate 17,210,733 downwards.
GACACTGCACCCCCTCCCCGATCTACTTATACAATATCCCATGTGTTCAGGAATTTTACAGAGCTTAGCCATGAGCAACTTTAAAAAAGAGAGCCAAACCCGATGTTTAAAATTTGGGACAGCAATTGGTGTAAATGCAGGCTATAGCAGTAAATGAATATCAAAGTTAAACATGTACGAGGCTAAAATACAGGGCATTATGCGCTATTAGGCTGCTACTGACGCACAAGCGTTGTGACGCACCCTGCTAATCACCCAGTGTCAAGTATTTGTACACCGTGGGGAGAGCACTAGTGTAACCGGCTCCTGCCAGATGATATGGAGTCATTACACTTTTTACCAATAATGCAGGGCTATATAAAGTCTGAAGCGTTTAGTCATTCGGTAATAGGCCTTTTTCCGGGGGACAACCCCAATGCGGAGATGTCGATCCAACCACATAACTTGTTATGAATTGGTGGATACTAGTTCAAAGTTGCGGGACTTCGAGAGTAAAAGACCACATAGGGTAAATAAGAGCTGGTGATGTCTAAGTTAGTAATATTTTTTCGATTCGATTTGAACATCGTCTTTTTAAAGCTTGGTTACTTTAAAGTTTGGTGGCATGAGGCAGAAAGCTTTCTTAATCACGATTAAAAGGTGATTCTGATTGAGACCTATGTCCAACAGGATAGTAGAACACCGCTGTGTCAAGCACCCTCTCATCGTATATTGAGCGCCATTGAGAACCTATGATGATCTGCCTCAACAACAACAAGCCGCTAGCCTGTAAATAATTCAACCGCTATGGAGTGTGAATTTATCATGTTGGTGGCACGATATGCAACAACGACGCAGAGTCATTTCGTGTTCAGAAAGAGTTAGAATTTCCACCTCGCTGAATGAAGACGTTGTGATTTCTGCATTGAGGCTGCTATCTAAATGTCACGTGATTGATATTAGAATGAGTGACGTTGTTAAATTTAAAATACCTGTAATGGGAAAAGCAACAGAACATTACCAACGACCGTGAGTGAAACACAAGATTATAAAATAATGGTAGAAATGAGTAAGGCTATGCTTATCAAAATCATAATACATCCTCAAGCTGACAAAAAAATCAAGCCAATGCACCAGCACCAGTTGTAGTGTATATGGCAACTAATCTGTTGAATGCACGATATTTGATATTTGAATAGTTTCCTTCTTTTTAACTTTGAGTAGCGCAATAATTACGTGTTTATGCACTTTAAATACGTTTTCCAGCAATTCAAATGTTTTATGGCAATATATAATTTCTATATAGCATGCTAGTAGCTATATCCACAGCACAGCCACTGATGCTGGTGCCAATGACCCCAAGCGTTGCCTTCATGGTACTTCCCAAGTAGGTCCTGCACCCCTGCATAGCCTGGTACATGAGGTTGCCTCCACCGCCGGCGGCGATAGACTGATAGGGCTCCTAGCTCGGGGTGGTTGAGTAGCACTTGGACTGAATGAGCAACTCATGCAATTTGAATGAGCATTTAGTTTATACCAATCCACATTGACATATTGGATGATTTAGTGTGTGTCTGTATTGACATTGTTATCACTCTGGACGACCACTTCCTTAACCGAATAGGGAGTATAGTTAAACAGGTCAGGACACGTTTTGAACATTCTTTACTGGATATCCTTTAGATATTTGAAAGCATACATACATGACGAGTATATCAAATATCGTCGCTAGGATGTCGTTTCATCATTAATTGAAAGCTGCTAATGCATTGTAACACAATCGTCAATGTCGACGAGTACTTAAGTACCGGATAATTGGCCGCTCTGTGACTCACGAGTGTTTATTCCCGAATATCAATTTTATTAGAAATACACGGTGGAAAACAGTTTTCTACCTTAGTGAATATTCGAATGAATATTCAATAAGCTAATCAATAATGGTTACATTACCGCAATGAGTACTAGTAATTCTGCTTCGATATTCATGCGAATTTGATGATGTTGTCATTTATAAACCGATCCATCTCCACCACAGTATGAAGTCCACGTGTATCTTAGGTTCTCTCAGAAACAATAAACTACAATTTGTGTGTATAAAAGCATAATATTTACAAATTGAATGATTATTAATGTTTGAGAGATTACGTTAAAAGACATGTTTCAAAAGACACCTCTAATAAAATTATAAAAAAGATGTAGGTGGTGGGCGCAAGCATAGGTGGTTGTATTTTGCATTTTTGCTATCGATCGCTCGTGCGAAATCCATGATATCCCTCAAGTGCGCTTCACCCTTTATGAAAACCTGGACCTGCAAGTGAAAGACACATTTGTTTTCATGTGTTAATTGCATTCCATGTTCGTCTTTACCTGAATTGGGCAGTAATACTTATGTCATTTACGAATAACCCAACGATTATGATTGGGTACATTGCACAGGGCATTGTTGAATACCCTGATTTAAAAAAAGAAAAGAAGAAAAAACTATGAAAATCTATATTATGATAACAGTGGTCGGCCTGCAGAAGCAGTGCTGACTGCTCGGTTTGCTTGGGTTGACTGTAAACGGTCGAGGTAACCTCATTATTTCTTGTTATTGCAGGTCTGGAGAGCAGCTGATCAGAAGACGAAAGCGGCAGGTAGTGCGCGATACCTGGGGATTGACTACAGCAGCGATTTTGTGAAACATATCATATGAACATTCAATAAGACACCTGTCAACTTTACCAGGAATAGTTACCACTGTTTGTCAGAAGAGCATATGGATTAGTATGTCCATACTGTAGCTTACCGGTTGACTTCATCGTTAGAATGTGTTATTCTATTATTGATGGTCTCCCAGGCTATTGCCAGAAACAAGGCAATTAACTGGCCTTTATCTTCATTTATAACACTCCACACAACGATTTACTCCAACTCTATGAATGGCATAGCCCATGGATATTAAAATTTCAGGAAGCATAAACCATCTGTAACAAAAGGTAATAGCGTGTAAACACACGCTAAGACTTATTCAACGCCAAGTGCAAGTGAATGTAGCCAAGTGTACTAGGAGAGAAATCAACATATGCATAATATTTTTGACGTGGAAATGCATTAGGATTAATCTTGTAATAAGTTGTTTACTGCACAAAGGATATGCTAAAAACAAGCAAGTTGGTAATTTAAACTGCTAATGGGCATAGACAGTCACTAAAGACTTAATATTACAAATACATACAAGATATATCTCCGTAGCTTCTCTAATCAGAGAATAACGTCTTTGGCCAGCCAATCTAGCTGTTCTAGCCAGCCAGTCACCAATCTCCCGGCACGTCACTGGTGTACTATGCACTCCCCGCTACTCCGTTATGATGCTGGGTTCTGGCGCCCGATCCTTAAGAGACGATGAGGAAACGCTCATCGACAACAACCATGCTCCCGGACACGACGATCATGATAACAACGACAACGACGACGACATCGACGAATTTGAGCTGTTTCGCGCTTGCTCACTGACAGGGGGTCGCGACCTATTGACTCCCGCCGCGGCAGCATCCCGTGAACCCGACGAGCACCACCAGCAAGGCCAGCACGCCCACAGCTGGTCAGCAGGGGTCAGCGACGGTGACGGCAGCAGCAGCAGCGGAGTGTCCACCTGCGGCAGCATCAAGCAGGACACAAGTGACCCAGAAAGGTAGAGTTATTTGTTTTTGAATTTCTGGAAATAATTATTCTGGTGGGCCAGTGCATTGGGCTTGACCAAACTATATTTCTGACCCTGGTAATTCATATTCAACTGTCTTTCCGGATTTTTATTCCATTAGTGACTTACATTCTGCTGATACATGTAATTACCAATGGTTAATGCTTGCATGATGTAAAACTAGGTTCAAAAGGATGCTTGGTGGTACTTCTCCGTTTAATGTAGCATAGTCTGGATGACTTCTCGCAGCCTATGCTTTGAGTATGCAGAGCTATGCACATACATGTACAGTCTTAAATCTCAGACTAAACACATCCAGGTAGTACTTTTAAGATCCCCTAGAACCAAATCACGTTTTGGTAGGCGTTTCAAAGAGGAATCGCAACCACAGCTACGAGAGCACCTTTTTACATATTTACACCACAGAAAACATTCAGCCTCCATAACGTTATATATTGGTAATCGCCACGGTGGATTTTGGCATCACCATCATTTGACACACGTATTTCTCCCCCACCATCGTCATGTACGCTCAGGAGGATAAACTTTTGTACCTTTCCGTGTCTGGGACGTGAGGTCATCTTGCTCTGCTCTCCACAGGTCGTCCTCTCCCATGATCCCGGTGATCCAACACGTCGCCGGCTCCAGGATGCGCAAGCTCAAGCTGCGCAAGTGCAAGTCCGATCGGGACATCTTCAGCGAGATCCGGAAGCTGCGGGGATGGAGTAGGAAAGAGGACGCCGACCAGAGGCATAGCCCTGAGGGCGATGAGGTGAGTCGTCCGTGGATAATGTGTTTCTATCTTGATAGTATTTCTTCTGTTTCTATAGACTATAAAGTGTCAAAATACTGCATACACCACAACGCCTAGCAGTCAGAACAAAACAGACGACAAAAATTTGCAATATATTAAACCGCTACATTTGTGCCAACCACGGATGATGTGGAATATTGTAGATGTCTCTATATTATTTGTTCTTAACATGGTTCCTGCAGATCCACCTTCTCACCCGGCATCAATTTTCAAAACCAACAATATAAAGTATGCCAATATCTATTTCCAGCAAAATATCTAGACTTCAATTTTTCAACAAAATGATAGATAATATTCTACACCAATATCACATTCGCAGTATGTGTTGTTTTTTTATTCGAACCCAGTAATTTTCTATCAATTAACACCATGTTGCTCCCGCCTGTTTTAGGTGACGGCGTGTCTGCTATCAGGGGCTGGGGCAGGTGACGACTCGTCACTCCACTACCAAAGTGGCTCTCAAACCTCCATCCTCAGCAGTTCCGCCAACAACGACTCCATCGACTCGGGCGGTGCCTACGATCCAGACTTTGAGGTGCTCGCTGCATGCAAGTACAAGCGCCAGCAGCAGCAGCGTGGGTGGGCGCGTGGACGCATGGAGCGTCTGGTCAGTGTGGGCGCTGACTCTGGTATTGACATACAGGTCAGTGTTTTCCATGGACTTTAAAGACAGTATAGTGTAACTCATTTATGAGTTCCTTTGACGTGGACCCAAGACTATTTGTTTGGCAGGGTACACGCAATTATTTAGCAAACCTGGGGTCTCTATTCTCAGGGTATGGGACTACTACAGGGGAAAACAAGTCGGTGTTTGGACAGGATGACAACATCCATAGGTCACATACCGAACAATAGTCATTCTTTGGAATGCACACGTAAATGAAAGCAACATAATCCAGAAAGTATATTGCCAAACAACGTAAATTACTGAAGTGGTTTATACCCGTCTCAGACAAGGCTATCCCAAGAGTCACTTGGCCCTATTAAGGTATGAGTTAACAAGGACGAGAGCTTCCATAGATAGATTTGATTCCCTGGGTCACCCATTGCTTACTAAGACAACGGAGGGGCTGGGGCGAGCAAGTCTTTGCATCAGGCTGACTGGCCAACAATTTATTACATGTTTAAGACAACCGCATAATTATTTCAATATCCAAGATAAACATTCTCTAATTATCCCTTTTCTGCATTTAAAATATCTTGTTTAACATGCTCTCCGATATTTTTGTTACCTGATTCTAGAAGCTCAGTGAATTTAGTAATCAACTAGTGTTTAAGATAAGCCTACATGTAGCTTACCAGTATTATATAATTAGCGGAAATCCAGTACGTCTAGATCTATTGCAATCAATTCTGATCACAATGGGACACGGTCTGAAACTGCTTCTGCAATCGGCTCGTGTAAATGACGTCAATGCAGTATGCCTGCTGTCGCAATGTTGTTTCTATGGTGAGGTGTTACGGCATACCAACATGCCCCTTTAGGTGACTGCCCCGTCCCCTCAGCACCACCCTTCCGCCGCCGCCGCCCGGCACCGAAAGCAGCGCAGTCACAGCCTCTTTCTGGGAGATTGGCGGTCCCCAGGGGGCCTACGACACAGCACCAGCCTACCACAAGCGTTGTCAGATACCCACCTTGACGCCGCGGGACAGCAGAGGCAGCAGCAGGACCGGCGACACGGGCATGCACAACAGGTAGTTAACTATTGGATAATTAGATAACAAGGTTATAGAGGTTATGGATTAACATCGGGTCATAGGCCCGGCAGTAGGCTATTTGCTTTTATATAGGCCCCAGATCAACAACAAATCATTCGAGCACAGCAGCCACAGCAAGCAAATAACATAACATTTATCAACTTTTGGCTGTTGAGTGCCAGAAGGGTAGTAATGGTGTGACCCTGGGGTGAAAGAAGTCTTTTAGCTTTGTCAAAAATATATATTTCATCTATGATTACAAAAAACATTCTGACATCTCCAAAAGTTGACAAGTCCACATGCTCTTTCCGAAAGCTTTTCTGTCTTTTTCTCCTAAATAAACCACGCATTTGCCCTTTGTGTGATCCAGGCAGCGCCGACGGAATGTGAGATTTACCGTGTGCGCAGTTTCTCCACAACCAACAACAGCATCGTCAACCGCGGTGACTCGTTCAAGTTGAAGGCGGCGGCGGCACGGCGTCAATCGGCCAGCCAGCGCTCCCTCCGGGCAGCCATCAGGAGGTAGGCACGTTGGCACATAGAATACTCAATGTTGTAATCACAATGGCACCAAAACTGCCCTTAACTTTAAGTGTGTATGTTTTGTTATGTTTTTGCACATAGAATACGAAACGTTGTAATCACAATGGCACCAATGTGTGTGTGTGTGTGTGTGTGTGTGTGTGTGTGTGTGCGTGCGTGCGTGCGTGCGTGCGTGCGTGCGTGCGTGCGTGCGTGTGTGTGTGTGTGTGTGTGTGTGTGTGTGTTTTGCTATCTTCATTTGAGCTTATATAAGGTACTAGGAATAACGCTGTTGTGCACGAAAATATATGCTTTAATCTGGCCGTTTCCATTCATTTATAACTCGTCCCGTTGTAAAAAAAATCTTGATCTCCCCTTTGCAGGTCGTACTTCAGCACTGACTGTATTGCGGAGCAGGCAGGAGGGGCTGGTGGGGGCGTCGAGCGGCTCCGGGTGCCCGTGACGGGGCCGGGCGGCGAGCGTGCCGTGTCAGTGGACAGGCTCTACACGCAGCAACCTGACGACGACTACCTGGTGGGTGATACAGATGGGTTCTGTACATTTGTCTGACATTGCCGAGGCAAGTTAAAAGGCTTAGATTCTTCGGAAACCTTTGCCCATGTTGATAATAGTGTATGGGACTGTTAATGGCTGAGTCTTATCTTGCACCTCCATGTATATACAGTAAAACATCTCTATTAGGACCACTTTTGGTCTCAATAGACAGGTGGTCTCTATACAGAGGTTCATTTTGATAGCTATATGAAGGTTCGGGGCCGTGAAAAGTGGTCTTATTACGGAGGTGGTCTCAATAAAGAGGTGGTCTTAATTGGAGGTTTCACTGTACTATACTTCAAATTTATTGCCGGATACACCGGCAAGTCACGAAAGGGTGTATGCAAATGCCATGTTTTATCTTTTTGCAATCATATTGTCCCCAATCCCATTTATATATTTACATGTTCTTAGATATTTCTTTTTTGTTCGCTTTTTCTATAGAGGTATGCAATCATATCTCAAAGCAAAAAAACACGTTACCATTAAAACACTAGCTCTACGTACATGTTCAACAGCTTCCAGCATCTCCACACTCTTTCCAGGCATACGAGGAGTTTGCCGCGGGTTGTCGAGACTACGATGACGCAGGGTCGGACGGCGAGGCGGGCGAGGACGAGGAGTCGGCGCCCGTGTTCCGCGTGGCCGTTCTGGGGGCTGCCGGCGTGGGCAAGACCACGATCACCCGCCAGCTCATGACGTCAGAGTACCTGCAGAACTCGGCGCCCGATGAGGAGGTTGTCAACAACGGTGAGTGAGCATTGACATTTCATCTTTATTTTTTGTATGAATTGAGCTTTTCCAATATGACCTCTCCCCAATATGTGTCACATCATTCCCGGTCACGTGACCAGAATGATCAAGGTCGTTCCCAAGTGAAATATTTGGAAAGCAAGTAATGTTTTTGCCCCGCGTAGTTTTGTTCACTTCAATACGTCACATTCCATATAATAATGTACACGTACCATAGTGGCGCACGTGCATTGTCATTGTTCAAAATATTTGGCATGGGCTAACCATTTTTGTTTAAAATAGATTTATATGGACCTTGTTTTCAATTCCAATGCTTTGTGATTTGCATGAAGACGTTACTGCTATTGAAATTTGCTACTGGTATTTGGAAATAGTATGTGGGTTTCACTGAGTTGGTGTACATGTGTACTGTCAATCGAAGGCGTATATATGCTAATGGCATACCTAATGGATTTATGTAGCTTTTGAGTTCAAGTTGTATTAGGGTCATACTTAACAAGTTGTATATTGATTTTAAGTATCTATATGTTACATATACTGCAAAAAGCAAATCTATATGCTGTGCACTAGTTGAGAATGGGTGGGTTGTTAAACTAGAACCTAATGATACCAGTTCATTTCCTTGAGTTCTATGTAATGTCACGAGTAACCAAATATGTCAGCGTGAATTAGGATTCCAACTAACAAAATTAATATAATTTACTGATTTTGATGTTATTGTCCCACGTATATTATCATACACAACTGAAAGTGATATTTAGTAACATATACAGGGTCCCTAAGGTTTACAAACGCCCACACCAATTCCTCCAGAATTTCTACCATTTTGATTCCTAGGTGATTTTCTTTGCGTGGGTTGAAGGCAGAAAATCGTGTTCATCCACAGATGAGGCATTCATGATCGATGCATGCATATCGGTTGGGTGTTTGACTCAGGGCATATAGTTATCAAGACCGCAGTAATCTTAGACATTGAGGAAGCAAACCCTTCGCCTCGATATGTCAACCATTTACTTCCAGGTTATACTCTGTACACTGACAGCATCTTGACCATTTGGCACACTCAATAAAGTGACAACAGCAGTAGGGTGGCATAATAATAGAGTCGTGTGTGGCATACGCCCTGTCTGTTGTCTGTATACGTGGATTAGTTCATGTTGTATACGGCTTTTTTGTGTATAATACAAGACACTGTAACGGAAGCTCTATAGTTTCAGCATTCTCGTGATAACCAAATTATATGTCTTTTGAGTAGACATAAATGACGCTCTTTATAGCAAGTATAAACTACACCCTACCATTGGCAAGACTCCTTCAATGTAGCGCTATTGTGAGCTTGAAGTAAAATGCGGTGCGTTGTGAATAGATGCTTTACCTGAGACTCAGGCAGGTTCGTCGTTCACCTAAATATCTGACATTTGACATCTAATTAGGTGCCTGAGATTCCCCACATCACCGTATGACCATAATAACACCGCCCACGTGGATGGTGGTTCCAGGAAATGGCGCCCATATTTATCACTCTTGCCTATAATTCATAGGAAATAAGTCACCTGATATATGTAGATACATGTACGTGTAAGACCCAAATATATGGATGATGTAATTCAAACGATAGACACTGGCAAATATCCCCTGTCAATATAAGGGTTAATGATTGTTTGTTGAAATTCAATCATTGCTGTGTTTATTGGGTTAATTTGTTTCCGTTGACAGTTTTGTGGTGACATAACCTACACGTAGACGCTTACACATGCACTGCAATATACGAGTTGTGAATTGAATTCAGTAGTGTGGTACTTTGGCATTATATGGTCTCGATTCTGCCTAGATCTCATTTACATTACCTCCACCCGGCACATGGTGATTGTAGGCGTAGAAATAAAATGTTAATGGGTCTTTCTATAACAAAGAAGACTGCATGCATCACACTTTACAACTGAAAAAGCCACACTGAAAAGGACGTCCGCACCATGCTGTATATCAGACTAAAATGTTGTCTTGAGCTGTGGGCGGTTATCGTTTCCCAGGTTGTGTCCTCAGAAAATGATGGGACTAAACTGTTGATGACAGTTATATTTTCTGTGTACAGTACATGTATATTTTACATTTCTATGCCAAATGGTGTCCGTTTAGGTGAAGGTGTAGGCCTACCCTTTTCTCTATCCATAAACTAGAACAGAGTCAGTTATAGTTGTTTAACTGTGATCCTTATCTCAGTAATGTTAATCAAGTTGTAAGAAGGCGTATGATGTGTAATAGAAATAAATTGCATGAAAGGCGTAGACCTTGCACCAAGCATTGTCTTTCATAAGCATAGCTTTCACTTATATTAACACCCACCCTTTACACCACAGGGGAGTATTAGTGTCGTGATGAAAAAGACTGAATGACGTCACAGTAAATTAAAATTGGCACTGACGTGAACAAAAGATGATTATGGATGATTCTGGTGGTATTGAATCTTGATGGCACACTGTGTGTACGCATTAATCATATTGCTGGTGTGTTAAGAGTGTACTAATATAAGCCTACATGTACATCATCGGACGGTATTCGTGTAATCCATAGGCCAAGTTTAAAACTGGAAAAAAAAGTCTTTCCAATAGGTTTTTGTTTGTTTATGCAATAATGTTCATGTCGCTTTCAAAATATCATTTCATGCTTTGGTAACCTTTTTTCCTATGATATTATAAGCATTATCAAAGTGATGTCAACATGGCAAGAAACAATCAAATTGTTAGATGCCATTTCAACAGCAGTCACTTGACATTTTTACGCGTATATAGGGCTATTGCACTATTTCAACATATTCTGTCGATCGCCTATTCCCCTGCAATAAAACACACAGAGAAAAGTCCATTTTTGTTTCAGACACGCCACAATCTCATATTACAAGCACCAAATGAGGCCAATACACGCGGGAGCGTAAAAAGTGATCAGCTCAATGTGATGGCTGATTCCACGCCCGAAATAGAACCGTTTTGCACAAGGGGAATACACGTTCTGGCTGTTAGGTTTTCACTGACTTGTGTTCTGTTGTCAGATGCTTCTGTCGTATGCTTGTGATTTTTCTGCGTAGAGATTCGCTGATTTCCACTTTTTTTTCAACAAAAAAATACCCTAACAGTTGTCGACGAATCATGAGCGGAAACGGATGTCATAACTTAAAACCATAGCGTATAAGAGATTTTGAGAATTTTACCATTTGTACCATTCAGGTACATATTATTACTACTATCAACAGTAGTGATAATGATTGTATATTGGTTGTAAATCGTAGTACAATGTAGCATTCATAACACACACACACACACACACACACACACACACACACACACACACACACACACACACACACACACACACACACACACACACACACACACACACACACACACACACACACACACACACACACACACACACACACACACACACACACACACACACACACACTGGACACCACATAACACACTTTGTACCACCCAATGTTATCCATAGGATCACTTGAAAGAATGGATAGTCATACACATGTATATACTGTACATATACATGTATGTGTACGCCCGTTAGCTATAAGTTTGATGACGCTATGAGCGTACCCAATATTACACAAATCGGATAGCACTTTAAGGCCCAGAACCTTCTAATGGCACAGTGAAAATGGGGCGAATGAACAAAATGGTAACAATGGGAGCCACAAATCAAACTCCGCACAAGCCCTTACCTGACCATGGCATATAGCAATTCCATATACTATGCATGAAATCTTTTTATTATTCATAATAAGAGTATATTATAGTCGGCAAGGATAAAAAGATGAGTGCCAAGGCTACGTGGTAAAAGCAAGGACACACTGTTAATAGCATCATTGTGCTGTAATGGGATGCTGCACAGTGTTCATGGACCTTCAATGCAGGGTGGAATCACGGGATCAATGTACAGACAGGGTCGTTGCCTGACACCGGTCTATCGGGTTGGACACAGGAGGAGGACAGATCAGACGGGAACACATTTCAGGTAGTCTGCTCAATTGTGTTCTTTGATTGATTGAAGCTTATTTGATGAGGTTTTCGCCTGTCTACAAGGCATGATGAACGTTTTATAAGAAGCACATTCCAAGCCCGAGGTTAGGAAGCCTCATTAAAAGGCGTGTCCCGTGTAGAGGAAAGCCACCCCTCTGCAAGTAAAAGAACTCACCTAGTTTGAATACTATAGCTAGTGTGATACAACCCCGAGGCTCAGTTGGCTACCTACCCTGCCTCTGGAGGTCCATGTACCAACGCCACGTGGGTGGCCTCCCTCTGCTATAATCATCAAAACTGATTTCTGCGGAGTATTCACTCAACTTCTAAACTGTCTGAGGTATTTGAATAAATTTAGTGCATGCTAATAGACGTATGTGCAGCAGTCAGCAGGCTCTAGTGAAACAGTGTCAACATTAATGTGCTACTCCCAAAAACATGCCAGCCGTTTCTCTGCTAACTCAACAACCAGTCTTGTACATATCACATCACGAACGAGTTAGACTTGCCGCAATACCAATAACCTCGTCACTAATGGTTTGTGCTCAAAATAACTTTCTCACAGAGATTTAATGCCATGTTATATGCGTTTTGCATTAAAGTAAGTGTGTGTATATAACTATATATACATGTTTAGCAATTCTATCCACATGAGCTTACAAGGGGGCAAATGTGTGTGTTTCAGTAGCTTAAATATCGCTGATCTGTGCTTCTATCATTTTTGGGGACAGGAAGGTATTACGAGAACTGTATCCGATACATGTGGATGATTAGTATGCTGCCACATTTAGCACAGTTTGCCTCCATGCTATATATGTATTGACGCTACAAGTTCTGATAGAAGGCTGGAGCATATTATAGACATTTGCATACTTATATATAGCACCATGTTGTATCACAACCGTCCCATTGCTCCAATAATGCATATCCGCCTTTTAATTTTATTGCTGTGCCATTCCTGGCCGAATATCGGTCGCTCTGGATGTAGGCGGAATTTACATGTATATGACGCCATTGAGCGTTGTGATCGGTATCTACGGACTCACCGACTGGCGTGGGCCTTACTCTGATTGGCGTGGTTACATGTATTTGTGCTCGATGGTAAGTGCTCACCTTTCATACGGAAGCAGATTGGACATTCGTTGGCTTTTATCTTCTTTCATATCGGTAGTCTGTAAAACAATTGCCTTGTAGCATGACTAGTGGTTGTTGACAGTATTTCATAGTATGCCTTGCATTCAGTAGCAGATCCAATGACCTCTTTTGGTCAAGATGTTTTTATCATGTTTACTATGTCAAGGATTACTTGGGTTGTTCGGCGCGTGCGGTATTTGCACGTTCAGACTCCAAACACGCCAACACAAACAAAACACACACTTACGTTCAAGTAATTTTGTATCTCGCTGAAAAGCTTTAGATTTATTTTAGAAAGCTTATGTTGACTACAGTTGACTACAGTTGTACAATAGAGATGCAGATTGGAGATGTTGCTGGAAGACGACATAGAGTTTTTGTACGTATACATGTTTACACCACCACCACCACCACCCCCTCAATATTTTACACGTAGAATGCACACATTAGTTTGTCAGTAAGATTGGCGTTGACGCTCCCGTGTGCAGGTCTCATTGGAGTCTCACACTTGTGTTCCTATGGTTAATATCAATTTCAGTTTGGTTTCTCAGCTCCCTGATCAGTAAGAACTTCTTCATTCTGTATTCATTATGCCATAATTGCCTTATAGACGTATCGGCATGTTGCATTTGTGCTATTTTGTGTTTCCCAAAGTGTCTATGTTTCATTCATTTGGCCCATTTTAATTAGGAGATTCATTTTCTGCTATTGTCCTCAAAAGAATGCATAATATTTTATTGTCACTATTTTTAGTGGTGGGAGGTTCCATGTTTCTTGTAAAAAGTGGTTCTTGTATGCTTTGGAATGGAGTGATTGGATTTCCTGATAGTGTAGCCCAAACTATTTCTGGAGGATGGCAGAACTGTGACAGGGAAAGTCTTGTTGAGAAGGTTATTCTTGATTTTGTAAAAGAGTGAAAGGGCTGTAAAGGTACGGCTGTGTTGCAGAGGAAGCGGTGTTTTCATCTGTTGTGTGAGCTGTGCGTCTGGACCGTAGGTGTAGTTGTTCAACACATATTCTATACATAGCATTACCACCATGTAGGCCACAGGGATGAATATGTATTAGATTGTATTTAATATGTGCAAAGGCATTAAGAAAATGTTAGTTATATATCAGGTAACTATGTACTCTGTATTGCTTTCCAGACACTGTGACGTAATTTGACTTATAAATAATCATAAGATCGGCAGTTTAAACTGAACATGTGATGTTTGATCCCTATGTTGTTACACTGCGCATGGAATCGATGATATCAAGAAATTCTTCCTCTCTTTTAGCATACATGTACATGTACGTGTACGTTTATGAATTACAGTTTACAGCCTTCATCAAACGCGAATTATTAGTCTGGTGTAGATAATGAGCAGTAAAGTAGAAGATTTCCTGTATAATGTCTGTCAACAGAACTACTTATGGAAGTGGTGGGTGGAATTATTTAGACATTTTGCACAGTCATTAAGCCATAAAATATTCCGTTTGCGAAAATCACCAGGCAAAAACTCGATAGCAAAGTCTGCGTTTTTCCAAGTAGGAATTGTAATACTAAATCCCTTCTAAGTGATAACAATGCTGTAACTCACTAAGCATGATTCGTGCACACAGGGCCTGTATCATAGAACATCTGTGTCGTATCCATAAACAGCTGAGACCGAACTACCGACAGCTGAGACGTACATGTTTCATGGTACAACACCAACCACCAGGTCCTCACCCAACCCCTCCACCACCTCTCACACACATGCAGAGCTGGATCTTCATAGCCCTAACCCCACCGAACTCAGACATTGCCCCCACACACGCCCTACACGCACACACACACGTTGCAGCCTCCAGCAATAAAACATTCTTTATGCAGCTGCGTGAGTCCCATAAAGCGGCCTCCCGGACCGCCGCAGCCGCAGCCGCCCTGTTGCTGAGTGTCAGACACGGCGGCCTTGCAGTACCGCGTGCTTGTGGGGGCCATAAATATAGTACAGACCGCATGGCGTCTCAATCCACGATACTTTATTGTACGGTAGGAGATGAGAAGTGAATGGGCGAAAAAAAAGCGCGTTGAGAAAAACAAATACGCATGTGATCAGATAGTGTTGCAGAATAGTGCAATTATATACATAGTTTGGCTTCACTTATCGGCAACGTCTGACGCTGATATAACATTTAGGCAGGGTCTCATGGGGAATGAAATGACATGCTCCATCCCCTGTTTAGTGCTCTCTTGATTTGACGGTTGGTGTCCTGCTAGACTCGACTTCTACGTCTACATGTGCATGTATGTAGTGGAATACTTGGACATTTGGGTGCGCCAACTATGAATGAGATTATTCCAATTAACGATTTCAAAATGCTTTGTCGGGCTTCATTGTATATGAAATTTATTAGATTGCCACTGTAGAAGTCGGGCTGTTCAACAGTCTATTCCAAGCAGCATACTTAATTATGCTAAAACACAACCAGGACGTAAAACTACAACGACCATGACTATTGTCAATATTTTCCTTCTTTGACATTTAAGGCAGACCTAGATCAATTGTAAATCTGGCCCGTTTGTTGTACGTTTCTATCACACAATGAGCTTGGTCGGCATTTTACTGCAAAACTCTATGACATTTGCATACAGGTTCGTCATAACGATTGTTCCAATCACACGGTTTATATAATTGGTCACGTAGCACACAATGGGACATACATATATCCTCAATGCGGCCTTATTGAATTATGTTCGTACTCTTTGTGCCAGCCACATATAGCGATGAGAATTTCCATTCACCGCACGTCATGTGGTGATATGTAGGCCTATTCAGCACACAAGTGTTTCACAGGACTCTGTTGTAATAGCTCCAGTGTAGGAGGAGGTGGGGGAAGGGGGACCGAGGAGCAGACGGCCGGACGGACAGCAAAAATAGAGCCAGCTTTTGGCACGTGCCCGCTAGTGGGAGTGCAGCAGCAGCAGCACATTTCCTACCAGACCTAAATGTTAGAGTCGATTATAATTGACGTTTCTTATTGGCGGTTTAAGCAGGCCTTAGCGCTTCCTACACTCTCAATAGGCAGATCCAGAGGGTGCGCGGGGGCCTCGTCCACACACCATTTCCCCTCCAAATCTTTCATTTTAAAGTATTTTTGCCATATTCGCTATCGATCACAGACGTAACCCTACGATGCCATTTTGCGTTCCCCCACCCCTTTTCCAGCTACCTGGACCTATAAGCGCTCTTATCTGCTTGGACAGATAGCATAGTCACAAGCAAGCTTGGACGCAATATTATATGTGTAGCTGTCACGGAGAAGGATGCAACTATGTGTTTTTTCTCAACACCCACAACCACCCTCAGTGACCCTCTCTCTCTCTAAACATTTTTCCTATGATGTCCAGTCAGAAGGACTTAAGGCTACGCAATGGTTATAAGGACAGATATGACTGTAAACACGGCAATGGAACTAATTTCAGCACCTTGTCTGATATCAGTTCCTGCTATGCTCAGTAATTTGAAACGGAAATGGTCTATATACAACATTTAGCTATAAATGCAATTATTGAGAACAGAGAGGAATGTAACCTACATATGTATAATTAGCCATTAGTATTCATATGGTAAAACGAGACGAATGCTCAACGCTACTATCAGGAATGTTGTCGCTCGTATACATGTACATTGCTAGAGTCTGTTATACCCGATAATTTAAGACCACAGTTATTTTAGTGGCGTGTAGTCTTTATAATTACTACGTTTTCTAGTGACAGTTGTGTGTGTGTGTTTTCTGAAACAAATACTTTTGTACAATAGATGTATCGCCTCCCCGTCTTTTTATTTTCACCTTATTCCATTCTTGGTTGTGAGACTAGGGCTTTACGTTATGATGTGAATAAGATGATTGTGTGAATTCCTGTCCAGAATAGCAATCCTAGTGTGACGTCACACATAGATTGTTCCCAGTTTGCTGCTGCCCGGCGAGACCAAAATAGCCAGCTGTGACTCTCGGAAGAAGCCCCGCCTAGTACATATATGTCCGGCTTTAATTATACCACTAATGAGTCCTGAGAGAGGAGTGTTGGAGGAAATGAGCCTGTAGGGTAATTAAGGCACAGGCGGTGGCCACTTGGGCTGGTGATGACGTCAGCTTGTTTTCGTACCAGTCACATGGCAGCAATTTTAGACATTGGTGAGATAAACTGAATTCGCATACGGCTTTTGAATTTTGTATAGTTTGCGGGAGGTCTACTAAAGGACACACTGAAGGCATTGCCGAGGTGCGGTATAATGTTACCAATTGCTCTTCACAAAACTAAACTTTTGTCAACAATCGCCCGCCCACCACAGTCTTCTTAAACAAAAGATATGGTGTTAATATTGTCTTTGCCTGTACCGTCGGTTAGCCTGGTAGCAATTACCCTCCTCAAAAGGTAGGTGCAACCCTGCCCAAAAAAAACATACGCATACATCTGCACGCAACATGTCACCCTTATAACAATACAACGACCACAGACCAACTTGCAGGGCCACTAAAAGGCATCAAACACCAGCTGATCGTGGTCACAGCTCTTGGTGGCCTTGTCAAGTTGAGACTCCTGTATGGAGTCCGAAAGTAAGGGGGTTTTAACGCCTGTTTTACATATATAGACGAATTCCACCTACGTACATTGGTTAAACCTTTTGTTAACCTTTGTTAGCGATAATAATAATATAGCGTCTAGCTGCGAAGTACCAGTCGCATATACAGTAAAACCTCCTATTAGGACCACCTCTCTACTGAGACCACCTCTGTAATGAGACCACATTTCACTGTCCAAAACCTTCATAAAGCTACCAAAATAACTTCTGTATAGAGACCATCTCGCTTTTAGGACCACCTAACACTCCAAAGGTGGTCCTAAAAGAGTGGCTATATTATATAAGTAGCATTCTGTTTGGCTGAACATTTCAACCAGCACTTAACATGCATTTTTCTAATGTGGTCATAATACCTGTTGATTACATCGGATTGGCCAGTGTCTCAGAGTATACATTAAGCCGGAGACCACGTCTGTGGGTAATCCTGCACGAGCTATTAAGCTGGAGATAATCTTATTATGGGCGTAGCAGGGACAGATTATCCCTCGACGCCGTGCTGTGACGTCAATATGTGGACCCCATGCCTTGGGTGCGTATGAAGGGTTCGCAAGATCATGTGTTTACCGTCTATTCGAGAAGTGTTTTCTTTGTGCAGTTTTCAAATAAGTCCTTCCGCACTAGACATAGCGCAAGTATGTAAACTTTTATTCGCAAACCTTCCTAAATTTGACGACCATTTGTTCTGCAGGTCAAAATTTCTCAAACTGGACTTGACTGCTAATTTCTATGTACACGTACATGTGGACTAACAATATAGGTTTTGTACGCGTTTTATTGATATGTGTTTTTTTTAATAAACTTAATACCAAATAATACCTGTTTGATCTAGGTTTATGTGCGGTTAACCCGGTGTCAGCAGAACGTTTCCATTACGCCCCACCCATGCCCGCCCCCATCCCAAATTTCACAATAGACGATGATAGCTTCAGATGCTCCACAAGACGCCAGAAATGAGAAAACATATTGTCAGTCTTTATATTGTGCCTGCAGTACATATTGTGAGGCCGAGACGTGCCAGATCCTTTGAAATAACGGTCGGTGACCTTTCAGGTGGACTGGATAAGACGATGGGTCCACAGGATCGTTGAGAAATAGCACCCCATAACACGGGAACATCTTAACATCTTTAAAAACATCGCCCGCAAGGCCACCTTTAGGAGGAAAGAAATTACGACAATCAAGTTAGCCCTCTATAGAAATCAGAAAAGCAACAAGATGATCCAAATGACCAACTAAATAATCCACAGCGGGAGCTTACAGGCCGAAAATCTAAATCATTCACTTCTCTAGAAAAGTGACAACAGTTTTGGGGTCATAACAAGGCAGAAGTGTGTCATTTCCTCCAGGAAGAGAGCATTAACCTATTTCATGGTTTCATTGCTTCAGATTTTAACGGCAGTGGCGGCACGTACAGTTTTGTCTGTCAACCGTGTATCCTTCCAAAGCAACAGACGAGGCCGCAGTTAAACCTAACGACCTGAACAGCCAGAAGTGCCTCATTCCCAACGGAACCAGCCAGATCACTCCAAATTTAAAACCAGAACCACGATCCACCTCGAAGTGACACTAAGCTTTTGGCGTCTTTTTGAGCATTGGAAACTACCATCTCCTATGTGAAATTGGGGGTTTAATACCAAACAGAAGTTGGCCTCAAGTGGTCTATTTATAATGTGTGAATGCCGCAAAACAGTGCGCACCACCAGACCCGCCCGAGATCTGAATCCACGACCTTCAGGCCACGAGTCTAATTCCCTATTCTCTTGGCCACTGAAATTGTTTGTTATTATGAAAAAAGGCCGAGTAACTCATCGTCCTTGTGATGGGGCGGTGTTGATCGCTGCGGCATGTCTCTGTGGCCTTGATTAATTGAACGCACTGATCCGCACTAATCACATTGACTTCATAAGGTACAAGGCCTTTGCCGGGCAAAAATAGACCTGCTGCCTCTCCCATGGTAAATTTATGTCATGAAAAATGTCGCATGCACGGAATATAAGACATGCCCAGTGCTGCCTATCGACGTACTATTTATAGGTCGGATGATGAGGCGGCTTTGACAGTGTAGTGATGTTCACTTGTATTCACGGGCTCACCGGTTGTCGTCCGAAACGCATAAGGAACTACTTTGCTAAAGTACAGCAGGGTATCATAAACGTGCCTGTATTTCTTTCTGAAAAAGTAAAAGAATCACAAATGATAAGTTAATTATCAGCAACACGCACTTTAACTTTCAAATACAAAAACATATATAGAAATTCTATGCATAGCATGGTAACAGAGAGGAATATTAAATATGTGACTTAGCATTGTATGATATCTATTTCTGGTGATATGTACTTATCGCCTTTATAACACTTTTTCCAGTGAACTTGTTAGCGGTTACATTGTGTACGAAAATAAGATGTTGAAGTGGAGGAGGTGGCCAAGTGCTGTGCGTAAACAGATGCGTCAGTGAGAAAAAATAACAAGAAAGTAACACTGCATGACATATTTGCTACTTTAGCAGATATTATTTCTAAAATTTTACTTGAAAATGTACGTGCTAAATAAGCTGGAATTTGTTAAATCTAAATGGTAACCTTGTTAGGGATTCCAATGTTCGTGTATTATATGTGACGTTGGATCATGTGGCGGGTAAATGCTGTATGTGACACCTGTACATAGTAGAGGGTTTGAGTTGACAAGACACATGCACTGCACATATGAATGTAGTGGTCCCCATCAGATGCTATAGGGCGCTCCACATTGTGATGACAGTTAATTGGATCTGCACTTAGAAACCCACGCGGCTTATCAAGAAAAATAGAGGAGAATGAGTTGTGGCGCCGCCGTTTTCTTTGAGGAGTACATTGTACATATATATATACTGTGCATATTCTATATATGCTCAATAAGCACGAAATTGCAACACCATCATTACCCGTGTATTGGAAAATCAGAACTATTATTATATCGTCATTCTATCTCCATTCTCATTGATCACATTAAAAACATTAAAAAACATGCCAATGTTAGGCCTAATTGAAAATAAAACTACCCTGCTATTTGTGTAAGAAAACACCACAGCCACTGAAATATTGCGACATCACTTCCTTTTATCAATTCCTGTATGTAAAAGAACCAGGAAAGTCAATGGCATTCAGTTCTGACAGTGGTACCATCAACGAGAATATATATCTGCAATCCATGGAGACTATTATTTGACATAATATGACTTTGTTCCCTGTTTTCGCGGCAGTGATCGATCATCAGTTAGTTAGCAGGTGCTTTCAGCAGGTGCTCTATAGACTGGTGATTTGTCATGGCCCGGTACGCAGTCTTCGCGGAAACCCGTAATTATTCATTGTGAAAATCATACATCATTGGGAGTGAAAAGTAGAATGGCGGGGCTGAAGTCTTAGACTGCTGGGCTCCATAATAGCCACAATTCTTCACTACATTAAGGAAGTGATTAGAAAGGAAATGGGGGTGGGGTGGGGAGCTTCAGAATGCAAATAATTAAATTTCCCAGTTGCTAAACTGTAACATGTATTGCCCAGTGAGTGTAGGATATACATGGAGGATTCTGACTTTCTACATAACATAGTGCCATGGCACTCTATGTTCGTCAAAGTGTAACCTAAAGACTAGCCAATCGGGGCAAAGCTCTCGCCAATTTGGAGAGACTTTACTTTTGAAAGGTAAGACGTCAATGGCTCAAAGACAAGTTTTGAGGCATAGAGTCAGCCCATGATATTCAGGTGGTTTTCGGTAAACAAGAGAAGCGGTTTACAAATTCAAATCCGAGGACGAGGACGTTATGGGATGACGCTGAACAGGAGTTACTGACATATCTAAATTGAAATGTAGTTGTTTTACGTATGTGGTGGTCAAAACATCATTGGTACTGAAGTGCAGCCTATTACTTGCACTATAGATCATAATGATTTAGAGGAAACCAGGTAAATTGTCTATATAGCCAGCCTTGGTGAATCTAACAAGGAAAATCAGTAAAGTTAATTACTATTACTATCATTGTAATGATATGATTATAACTTATGTAATCAGTAAATATTTACCTATGCAAACATGGCAAGCGTTACTGTACACCATGTCTATGTGCGTCGGAACCAACCAGAATACTGGTACCCTCATTTCCAAACAATAAAAAATGGACCCACGTCACTTTTTTTATTTTCTGTGAACTAATATTAGTTACTATAATCTTTATATAGTTTAGGTTCACCTACTCACATATGCAGTACCGAGCAGACAACATGATCTGTAAGCTAATTTGCATATCAGCTGTCCTGTAACACTTTTTCTGCTCTGTTCACAGACGATGACGATGGCGACAAGACCGTTACAGTTCAGTTGGACGAGGAGGAGACCGTAGTGCAAGTCATTGATCTGCCTGGGAATGGAGTAAGTGGATCTTTCTTTTAGATTGATATTTTTGTTGCAATTAGAGAATAATAATATTACCATATTTTACTAGAACACATGTGCATTTCATCGCCTTGCCTTGAAACGAGGTTATTGCTAGCAAGTTATTGCGCAGGTGGATCCATGTTTTACGAGAATATGTGAAGGTTCTTGGGCCAAGGGGTACGAGTCACGGAATGTGCTAATAGAATAAGATATGTACTGATAAGTGTTACTTTTTGGATGAAATGTGTGGGTATGAAGCGCGCAACCACAACGCACCCTGGATGTTCCATTCAAATCTGGCAGATCATATCGTGCCTAGGTGTGGGTAAATGGACTAATGTCTGGTATTCTACGGCAAGCATATTAGGAACTGAAATAACGATGACATTGTGAAAGGGATGAATAATAACGTTTTATGCTAGGAGTCCACTGGGCGGCAACAATAGGTGCTAGTTCGCGACAATGATTATTTGATTGTGGCTTGCTCTATTAGATTCCACGCGTCACCGTATTCCCACTGTGTTGGCGAAACGCACGCCAGTAGACGACTATTTTGCACCATGTGATGACATTTTTTGAACACTAGGCACCTTATCGGCGACAACAGACGCCTTAAATGGAATTAATGCGCACTGGCACTGACACTGCCGCCACCCAAGTGGACTCCTAAATATTATAGCTGTACACTTCGCAGTCAGAATTCTTGTGTGACATGACCTGGTTTTGCCTTGTTGTATGCCGTTTTCCTTTTCAATTTCTGTTTACAAAGTGTTTAGTTCTTGTTTTTGACCACATCTTCTTGACACATGCAATTTTTTATGCGAGTGCGTAATGTAGAGGCTTAAAAGAAACAACATATACTGTCGTACATCACAGTTATCACGAAATCAAATTGTATGTGATATGGGTTCTATATGCTCCCATACACAATCAAGTGTCCTGGTTCTAAACACCGTGTTTTGAATTGTGTGCACTGCATACGCATATAACCATTGCACTACATGTATGTGCAGAGCGTGGGCTGTTCGGACGCGTTAGTGGACGCCTACATCGTGGTCTACTCCGTCACCGAGCGCAACTCCTTCCAGTACGCTCACGCCTGTTTGCAGGACATCCGCGGGGACAGGTTCAGGTAAGAGGCACTACACACACTCGCACGTACATTCGGTGGGTCGTACGCAAATTCTCAAGCCTGTATAGATGGTCATTCCATGACACATTGAGCACGTACATACATATTAAATCGATAGGTGGGTTAAAAACGACATACATATACATTCCCAAGGTGAATTATGCTCTCGTGACTGATACTTGACACATGCTCACTCACACAAAACTTTATTGTCACCCATTATAGTCGATATAGGAACAAAGAGTATTGGTTAGACAATCTCTGATAAGAAGCAGAATTCATTAATCTTGAATGAAACTTATTTTGGCTGTAATTATTGACCTCATTCTTGCAGTTCGGCGGTGGTGATTTTGGTGGCGAACAAGCAGGATCTGGTGCGAAACAGGGTGGTATCTGAGGACGGTAAGTGACACAGTGGTCCCACAGATTAGTTAAACTAATCTGTGGTGGTCCAGTGAAAACAGGAAATGTCATGGTACAATAGAATCTCCAATTAAGACCACAACCCACCACAAACCATAAACCTCCACGTCTCTACCAAGTGAGAGGAGCTGTTTACTTGGTTGTACTATAGAGGTTCTAGTGTATCACTTCACTACTATAGTGTATCGCGTTTTTTACACTAAAAAGACCCCTAAGTAATGCACGCATTGATGAAGAATTACTATGAATCCCTATTCAAAAGGCATAGCTATGTATTCCACTTACCAGATCATCCACTCATTTTAAAATTTATATACTTTATATTATATTTGATATTTGTTTCAGAGGGCAAAGCGTTAGCGGTGAAGTGTGACTGCAAATATACAGAAGTGTCTGCTATTTTGGATCACAAGGTAAAATATACAAAATAGTAACTGGAAGTAAACAGGAATGAAAGAATTTACAATAGCAAGTTCGTAACCTATAAGTCCTACTGTAAAATAAAATGTAGTAATCGTAAACCATGACAAAAACCGCCTCGACGACGACAGCGACGAAAAACAAACAAAAACAAACAAACAAAAACAATTATGAAGATAGATAATCATTTTGCTAGATGGTGAAAGTATATGTGGCACCACCAGCCACTGAGACAATTAATATATATTTGGGAAGACTGCCTGCTACATGTATTTATGTGGTCTGTTGTTGCCCAGGTTGCGGAGCTGCTGGTGGGCGTGGTGCGGCAAGTGCGGCTCCACCGACTCCGGCAGCAGCAGAAGCATGGGGCGGACGGCAGCGGCGGCGGGGGTGGCGACCTACTGAGGTGAGTGGAGGCCCAGTCTGACAGTGGAGAAAGAATAGATGATTGAGGTGTACATGCTTAGGATGGGAATGGGTGAGGGGGTTGGCGGGGATGACGATGACGAAGTTGTAATTTGTGTCAGTTATATGTTGAAACATTTGCATTGCATAATCATTTTATGAAAGGAATGGTAGACTTGTTTACTGATAGGTTGTATCAATTCATTTTAATGGAATATTATGCTAATAGACTAAAATGATATTGTTGATAGGATTATGTGTGCCATGTTTTTTTTAGATATACTGGCTGTCTTCAGCGCGCGGCATTTGAAATCTTCCGGCGTTTCTTCAGACGCCACCTTACAACCACCTCAAAGTCCTGTGATAACCTTCTCATAGCATAGACATCATGGAGTTGTTTTAACAGATCCATGTGAAACTAATGTATGTTCTCTAACATTGGCAGATGGTATAGCCATTTGTCACCCCTCTTGATTATGAATGGTGTAGGTAAATAATTTGTTTTCCCAAAAATATTGGAGCATTCAGTGTGGGGAATATGCAGCTCATTGGTGGCTTGTATGCACTAATCATACAGTCATGTGCACTATAGAAACAATGGGTCTGTCAGACATTTGAAGGATAGCTTGTACATGGACAAAAACCACAGATGAGGTGTGGAATACGGTGACAGTTCACATACTTGATCAAATAATTTCCTAAATGTACATCAAGGCCCACTGTGACAGTGACGAATGTTCATCATACAGAATTTACCGAGCAGTTGAAGATAAGAAATGGATGGAGGAAACCATTTTTCTATCTTATATGGGCCAATTACTAGTTAGGTAACAATGTCTGCACTACCATGACTGGCCCGTATTCATGTTTTGGGACTTGTACTGTGTGATCATAGCTTTGATGGATAGTTTTAATGTTAAGACATTTATCTATAAAGTGATGTGAGTGCTGGATTATTCCTGATTGAAACAATGCTTGATAAAAGATCATTGCCTCCACTATGAGAGAATTCCTCACTTTCTGGTTGATGATGTATCATGAGTGATAAACGTATACACTTGACCTGCCAGAAATAACTGATTATTTTCAAGGATAGGAATATTGGTGTTTTATACCAAATAGGGCGAGAGTGGTGGCTACGTATGGTGTTTTTTTATGGATGAAGAGGCTTTTATTGCTAAAATGGACAAAAAACAATGTCCACCAAAGGTAGAGAGCAAATAGACCCTATAGCATTTTGTTTTACTTGCAATAAGTATATCATTTAACTTTGTATACATACTGTTATGATAACATTCAATTTCATTTAACATGGTGTTAAACAGTTTTTAAGAAGTAAGATGTTGTATACAAATGTGATGTGTTTACAATTTATAGATAATTATTACATTGCCATGTCTGGTCTTGCCTTTTTAAAAGCACATTTTATGTTGCTTGCACGTGTTCATACAGTTCAGAAAGTTATTTTCATATATCTGCTATATAATCATGCCCTAGATTAGTCTTTTCTTTTCAAAGTGTTTCTTTGATGCATTGGCAATTTAATTTGATTGCCTACCACACAGCACTTAAGTTAATTTTAAGGTTTATTATCAATTTATCTAATTTGTAATGATTCATGTATTTATATTATGCTAAAATTTTCAATATCTTACATCCGCAATGTCCTGAAGACAAGTTGCCACTTCAGAATTTGTCAGGTATGTTTCCAGGTTATAAATATCAATTAAAAGCCAGAAAGGTGAGGTCATTATGGCAACTGGATTCAATACTACCTAGGGATATTTACAGTCAAGTCTTGACAGATATACAAATGTATTAGGATTAATCATAAACAAGTTTAACACAATATTAAAAGACCAAACAGTAGATTTCTGGTGATGTCATCTAATGGTATCACATCCTAAAGAAACACATACATGTAGCTTTAGCTGAAAGTGTTTAATGGGTTTCTAATGAATTATCCATAGAAAAAGAATGTTTATCTTTATTATTATTTCCACCTGAATATACGAATCTTCACCAGGACATAGATATGATTGCATATTTTTGTGAACTATTCTTGTTAATATTTTTGAATTGTTAATGTGCTATTTTTTTAATCAGACAATAGCTATTGACCATGATGTCAATACACGTGTATATTACACACACTTGGTTTAAGAGCGCTGTTATATTTAAACGTGATACCTTTTTAAAGTGTGAAAGTTGGGTGTGTTTAAATGTTAACATGTTTAATGTTTTCCACCATAAAGTCATATATTAGTAACTTAATATAGAGTTATTTGAAAATCATGAATATTGTAGAGAGCATACATTTATCATAATAAGAATCCATTGAAGAGATGAAACATTACAAGTTTAAACAATATCATGAAAACACGTATTGGTCATCAATATGTGTATTGTTCATCAAAAATACTCGTACTTCTTCGTATTATTGTTTTCAAGTAGAATTATCATATCAATAATAATAGAGACCATAAAATTGAATAAATTGGTGTGGAAAACTATTAAAAATGTACCATTAAAATGTATTGAGTAGTCTCTGTATTACCTTGTAAAGTATACACATACTCAAAAAAATCACGAATGATTGTATCTGAGTTATATTTTGATAAATTTAATATATGTTTACTTTTTTATTATAAGCACAAGGTTCCCATCGATGTTCATGGTTAATAATATTGAGCTAATTTACATGTACATGAGCAATGTTACTTTTATGTTATTTGCATTCTATTGGGTGCCTACCTTATAGGTTGTTTGGTTGTTATCGTGCGGAGAAACTCTGACAACTTATATTATTTAGATCTTACCTTTTCTTTATTATCTTTACTAGTACACGTAGGTTGTCAGTTGTTGAGTATCATACTGCATGGGGAATATGCACAAAACATTTGGCGAGATAACATAATTAATATGCTGAAAAGATGTCAAATTTGAAATATCTCTCCTTGCAAGCAACCAAGTTCATTGTTTTCAGTTTTATACTAATACATTCATGTATTACAACACTTCCTTTTTAGCGTTTTGCATCATCCACACTGATCTTACGGTGGGTATGCATTTCAGTTTGAGAATGTAATAGTATTATAGACAACAATTTATATATGAACATTTTTGTTGCAGTTGGTTTTACAATTGACCTTTGGAGTGGGTTTTAATAATTAAGCTGTATAAAAATGTTAAATATTTAGGTCAAATTGTATTGTATATTTTTCTTTAGAACCAAAAATCAAATTTTATTATATTTTTTAAATTTTTGTCTGATACTATTACAGTTGTCCGAGAACAATTGTCAATTCTGAATGATGGGTATTTATACTTTTTAGCACAAAATTAACTGTTGTGCTTAAGTTAATTAGAAAACATGTCAGTGCTATGAATTATTTAGAGGATATCACCATATTCATATATATATATTGCCATTGTTTTGAGACAAGCATTTTAAAATCCCATCTTATTAGGTTACATTGTTATATTTGTGACGAATACATTCCAGTTGATTAGATTCCAGTTGACTAAATAACTACTGGTATAAGTGCATATGTAGTGTGACATTCATTGTAAATAGTTGATGATTCAAATTATCACTTCCTTTTGTGGCCTTTAATAAAGCAAGTATATCTACCTGACTCTTTACTTTTATACACCCAAGTTCAAAGTTTCAAACTCACTTGTTCTTGCATAACAATAATATGAAAACACAAAAATTACATGTATGAAATTGTTGATTCAAGTCTTGATGAATTTTTCGCTCACTCATACTGTTAACAACCCACACTCAGTTATAGAAATAAAATTCAGTTAACATAGATGGAGTCCAATAGAAGTGTACAAGAGAAACTTAATAGATCTCAATTATAAGGACATAACAACACTGATATTAAACTACATGTAGCTACTGATTCATAAGGGGTTCAAAGTCTAGCAAAGTTGTTTTACTCCAGAAGATGAGGGTGTCTGAGCATACATTTTTGGTGCCCTAAGTTACTCTTCAGATTATGATAGGGGACCATCTAAGGTTGAAAAAAAATGAGGGTAGACATGTCATACCCGGGCAGCAAGGTAGAAAATCCAAGATGGCCGCCAATATGGCCAGATTTACATAATATCATCTAACTTTGTTATTTTAGAAGGTAGGAGGCTGATATTGGTGTCAAAACATAAGTTTTTTGGATCAAGGAATCCCACAGTACAAATTAAAATGTAAAAGATTTAGAGGAAAAGTCAATAATTCAAGATGGCTGCCAATATGACCACCAAAATCGTTGCTTTTTTTACAAAAACGGCTTTAAGGTTTGTGGAGTCAGGGAATCTTCTAGTAATCACAAAATACACACAACCTTAACATGTGGATCATAACGCAAAACTTATGGTCATGAAAAATCATTTAACCTGGCATCTCAACATTGATAATGCATCTTGTAGTAGACTTACATATGCATATCCCTGCCACCCCCCCCCCGCATCTTTCAAAGTTTTCATTACATTTTCAAAACCAAACAGATAAATGTATTCTATAAAATGAATTTTTCATTTTGTTATCAAACTACAGCAGTGATTCAAATGTTTTGGGGTGCATTTGGAAAATACATCAATGGAAGGGGTGCAGAGACCATTTTGGTTGAGAAGGTCTTTGGCAAGAAGGTTGTCAATGCTGTGATTGCAGGAACTCACTATGAGTGTTCCTTAAAAGGAATGCTACTGCTTGCTGAGTGTTTTGAAAGACTAATGTGGACAGAGTTTTTCAAGTGCAATGGATTGGATACATACAGAAAGCATATATCCACTCTTGCCGCTCTCAAATCAGCTGTGTCTGCCAAAGACAGACTGAAGAGCAAGGAACATCTTGAATTATTCATCAAGTCATCACCAAGAATGATCAGTGACTTTGAAACCTTTCTTGCCACACAGGCTCTACAATCTGAGATTTTTGCTTTTTGGCTAAAGTTCACACAGATGGTTTCTTTGTTGAGGGATTTGGTCCGCGCAGATAGAGAGGGTAACTGGCAGTTGCATCTCCACAGTGTACAGAGAGTCCTTCCACTCTTTGCAGTATGTGACAGAACAAATTACCTGAGATGGTGTTCTGTGTACCTTGAGGACATGCGTAAACTTCCTGAAACTGCCCCTGAAGTGCACAGCAGTTTCATGGCAGGAAGATTTGTAGTAAAGAGCACAACAGGGCATTTCAATGCCATTGGTGCAGACATGTGCTTGGAACAGTACGTTGCTCAGTGGGAATTAATATTCCATGAAATGATGGGTGTAACCAACCTACATAGATAAGTGAGTGGTGTATCAGGGGTAAGCACAGAATTAATTGTAAACTATGAGTTTACTAATCTGGAAACTTCATCATCTGAAGTCAAGATTGGAGAAATGCTGAGATATATTAAGAGCAAAGAAAAAACCCAATTCATGTATTGGCTGGTTCTGAGCAGAAGCTCCACAACATAGTTACTCAGGAGGTGATGGCAGATGAGATTCACAAGGATTTGCTGAACATTGACACGAAAGGAGGAGAGCTGTATGAAACTTTTTACAGAGAGAGATTCATAACAAAGGAGAAGCGATTGTCTGCAACCATTCATCGCCAAAACTTGAAAACATTCCTGAGCATCAGATCGATGAAAAAGCCAGCAGAGATAAAGATGAAAGATAAGAAGAAGGAGCTAGCAGAAGGGCAAAAAGTTTTGGATATAGCCCGTGTCAGAGGATATGATAGTAAACGTCTGTTTCAATATGATCTAGTGAGCACAACTTGTCTTTTTTGATAAAGATGGGCTAATGACAAGGCCAGTAAAGAGTGACTTGTGCAAAACTTTGGAAGCAAAGCTCACATTACAAGACTGGGTAGCCAAGGATCAGTGGACACAGGAAATTACAGCTTACCTTGTAGATGTCATGGCTCAAGTTCAACGTGTGCCCATCATGAATCTTAAGACTTTTGGTGATATGTCTGATAGTTTTCTTGCAATGGTAAAGGGTCTTTGTTCACAAGCAAGTAGGATAGATTTCGTTTTTGACACCTACATTAATGGGTCTGTCAAAGACAGCAAACATATCAGAAGATGTGACACTACACCAATTAACATCAACACCCTGTGCATTGACACTCCACTTCCAGCAGAAATGGACTCATTATGGGCTTCTGCAAACAATAAATCGAAACTGCAAGATTTGTTAAGATTCACTATAATCCAATGTGCTCATGACAAGTTTCCTTGAAAGCAAGTGATACTCAGTGGAACTGGCATTCTTGGCGAAACTGACACGAGAGAATGCCTATTATTACCCGCTGATGGATCTCTGTCAATCAGAGAACCTTGTCTAGATGTAGAACTTGAAGAGGCTGACCAGAGACTCATCCCACATACTGTAGATGCAGTGAAATTTGGAGCAAGAAGACTTGTTGTTCTTTCTAATGATACAGACGTCTTGGTATTATTGTTGCATTACTGCGGATCGAGTCCTTCAAGTGAATGGTCTGAGAGAGGTATGGGTGAGGGGTGGTATTGAAGATACCACAATATATATTCCAGTGCACAGAATTGGGGCCATTATAGGCCCAATCATGTGTAAGATTCTACCAGTTGTTTATCAGCTATTGTCATGTGTGGTTTAGACACATGTGTGGTGAGAAGTAATAACAGAACCAGTGAAGAGTTTCTATCCTGTTTATTGACTGACTTGTTACATTGAGTTCCAGTTTATATATCCCGTGCTCGTCTAGCTCAGTAGACTAGCAAGAGCGGGTTGAGGTCTAGTAGACTCGTATGATACCGGTGTGTGTGTGGGTGGTAGGCGGAGCCGGAAGTGTAAGACTTCCGGCGGTGCCTATGAGTCTAATCTGACTCAGCACTTTCGTATCATTACACTATCAGGCTGAGATACCACAAGCAAGTTTGGAACCAAACAAACAGCTCTTAAAGTGAGCCCAGATCATTACCTCAGTGAGTTTGGACAGTATCCAAATGATATTGACCTGAATCTTGTAGAAGAGTAGTTGGTTCAAGTGATCAAG
This sequence comes from Streblospio benedicti, assembly GCA_019095985.1. Classification (NCBI taxonomy): domain Eukaryota; kingdom Metazoa; phylum Annelida; class Polychaeta; order Spionida; family Spionidae; genus Streblospio; species Streblospio benedicti. The sequence continues at coordinate 17,179,132 of CM032661.1, read as the reverse complement.
CCTGATACACCACTGAAAACACTTAATGACCTACGATACCATCTCTACCACCATAGTAAGAAAACCTTGGATGAATTGCCACCAACTAGTCAAGCTGCCAAAGAACACATACTACGGACCTTTTATGGAACATATTCAAGTTAACTGTCTTCGCCAGCAAAGACTTGACCCTACCGATCTTGGCTACCACAAGGAAAACGACTTGTTACTGCCATGTAATCCTAGGGTGTTGGTACCAGAAGACTTAGTTTCAAATTGTAATTGTGGAAAATGTGCAACAACAAATTCCATTTGTAGAAAGCAGAGTGTTCCATGTTTTGCATTCTGCAAATGTCAAAAAAAGACTGTAAAATTCCAAATGTTGTTCTGCATGTCCCATTTCGAAAGTAACCAATTCAATATGTAGAAAAGAATATATACTTTAATCTTATAGCAAATGTTAGAAACTGTTGACTGTGTCTTACTATGTCTAACTTTTTTTAACTTTAAATGCATTGTAGTGTGATATAAAAATCAAATTTGCTATAACAACATTTATGCAGAATGTCATGATTAGTGTAAAGATAACTGTGAAATAAAATGCCAGATTATATGATTTTGCATGACCATAAGTTTTGAGTTAATGATCCACATGTTAAACCTATGTGTATTTTGTGATTAGTAGAAGATTCCTTGACCCCACAAACCTATATTTAGACACTAATTTTATATTTCTATGTAGCCTACTTTAAAAGTTAAAGCTGCTTTGTAAAAAAAAAACAAAAAAAAAACGATTTTGCTGGTCATATTGGCAGCCATCTTGAATTATTGACTTTTCCTCTAAATCTTTTACATTTTATTTTGTACTGTGGGATTCCTTGACCCCAAAAAACTTATATTTTGACACCAATATCAGCCTCCTACCTTCTAAAATAACAAAGTTAGATGAGATCATGTAAATCTGGCCATATTGGAGGCCATCGTGGATTTTCTACCTTGCTGCCCGGGTATGACATGTCTACCCTCATTTTTTTCAACCTTAGATGGTCCCCTATCATAATCTGAAGAGTAACTTAGGGCACCAAAAATGTATGCTCAGACACCCTTATCTCCAGGAGTATTGGGTCAACAAGTTGTTGGGAAAACAAGTTGTGATTTTTATAAAAGAAATCTCATAGTTGTGATGTCATACATATCTCAATTCGTTTCTCGTGCAATATTTTGTGATTCGATGTAAGTTCAGACAATATTCAACAAGTTAGCCTCAATCATGGAAACGTGAAATCATTGAATATCACTTACATTTCAGTAGAGGTACACTGTTTGTACCCTGCAACATTTTTATTCATAAAAAGCATTATACATGTATATAGGTCATGTAGGCTTCATTTTTGTAACAAAAACATTTGTGTGCTTGGCAATGTTACTCAATAAACGCATTAAACGTAAGTGTTACACCCTCCTTGGCGAAAAACCAACTGCGCTGGGCTTGCCAACTTGTGCGCATGGATGATGATCGCCTTCCCAAGAAGCTCTTCTGCAGCAAACTAGCCTCTGGAAACAGATCTACTGGGGGCCAATATGAACGCTTCAAAGACAACTTGAAGGTAAATCTGAGGAGCTTCAACATTGATGTCAACTATTGGGAGACAGCAGCACAAGAAAGAGAGAGCGATCCACACATGGAGCGGCTCACTATAGATGCCAGCCACTACGACTTGAAAGCACAGGAGAGGAACTGGTACAGTAGAAAAGAGCGATTTGAAAGCTAGGGCAAAAAAAAACACGCGCGCGCTCGCGCGAACACATACACGTCACCCTCAGCCTCAGATCCCACTTACCCCACGTGCAGTATAGACATTTCCGTGCCCAAATACGACTGATCAGCTATCTCCATGCCCATCACCCCCGCCATCACCGGACGCAACTGAAGTGATGTCATGGTCATCATACCCTGATCTCTGGATGGACGACCTATAAAGGTAAATGATAACTCTAGTGTGCATTCAAACAACTTTTTTTCATATTATAATTTCAACTGAACAGAACACGCATCACAGCATGACGAGGGCGGTGAAGCGTATAGATCAACATGCAAGCAGACTATGGAAATAATATCTATCTGTAGGGTTGGTACATAATTTACCTGGCATGCAGTCTTTTCACCTGCTGAGCACAGTCATTCGTCACGCACAAACGATAAACCGAACCTCCAAGCTGAAGCTGATATCATAACGTCCTCTTTCAGCGGACCGGAGACGATACTGCTTGGAGGCTGACATAAACCTTACACGTCCCGAAACGTACATGTAACGTGCGTAGATACGTTCGTGTTCATACATGAACGTTTTACGTTAGCTATGACGGCAGTAAACAATATGGATATACATTGTAAATATAAAAAGTGTTATTGTGAAATAAATATCGACAAAATGTGAGGATACAAACAATTTAAGCGTATAAACATTGTACGGCGGGAATACCTATTGTCAAGAGTTGTGGTTGCTGTCCTTTAGTGCCATGGAGAGATAAGGTAGGGACAATTATTTTAAAATTTTGTTTACATTCAGCGATTTACGTTCAATATTTTCAGTGACTGGCAAATGCACTAAACTCTTTTGTGTCTGTGACTGTTTTAAAGTAAACGAGTAACAATCTTTCATACATACTAGTACATGATGTATTGTAGTGTAATGCGTACACCAATTTCTAACACTAGGGAGATTGCTATCTAAAGCTTTTTCATCTGCACAGTTGCAAGACCTTGCAAGATGGTTTTCAAATTTTGCAATTTCATGCACACCGCTTTTGAGAATGAAATTGTTTCTCACCGCTCCGGCATTGTGTTCTTCCGTGCCCACAATATCATACAGTTAGCAACTGAAAACTTTTACACTTTTTCACGAGTTTTTCTGGATATTGGATACATAAAACCGTACCCATGGTTGTTTGAACACCATCGATAAACACTGTTTTCAACGATCTTGCAGGCCTATACAAATCCATGGCTGTGCTAACCATCTCGCTGCCCATTTGTCTGCTGCTCCAATTTCTAACTGTGATCTACACTCAATCAGTCATGGAGAAAAAAGTCAATTGTTTCAATGGATATGTTCTTAATGGTGACTCACAAGTTTCAAACACTACAACACCAGAAAGCTGTGCCAGCTTTTGCAGCGGCCGCCGTTATCTTCTGGCAGGGGTTACTGATGGAAATAAATGTATTTGTGGAAATGCTATAATGAATTACTCAAAATCATCTGGTTGTGACATGGCTTGTATGGGTGATAACACACTCGCATGTGGAGGATATGGCAAAACATTCATATACATGCTTCAGGAAGGCTGTCCAATGGCAAAACTCAGTGGAAGTGGCATGAAAAAAAGTGGGTGTACTCTTAAAGGATCTTTCAAGGACGCTCGAAATTGCCTTGTAAAGGCACATGGTGGCACTGATGATGTGAATGTTGTCAATATGCAAGATGAAATTGATGCAAAAGGAATTCTTTGTGATGTCAGATCATGTAAACATGCAAAGACAGAAAACGATCTTCAAAAAGAATATACAACTGGCTACATACGGAATGATATTTACATCAGAGTGTGTGTGCACATCATAGGAAAAAACTTTGAAAAAATTGACCCAAATATGGAGGATACCACCACAACAACTGAATGTAAGTGGATTATTTTGATTTGTGATTTTGAGCACTGGCAGTTGTAATTTTAAATGAAATGCATTAAATCAACTATTTTCATACATTTTTAGACATTTAATCTATATACAAATAATAATAAAAAATATCACATGAAAAAATTTAATTTAATGAAAATTCCTAAATTATTTGACATAATGGAAACTTTATCTTCAAAAACTAAGAACATGTACCAAAAAAATCCCCCCCCACCCCATCAATAAAATAAATCATGGTTTTATCGTAATTTTCAGCTCCCAAGGTGGCTTTGAACGCTGAAGATTATGCAATATACAAAGCTAAGAGAGTGGCCCTGCGTGCTTTCTTCACTCAAGTGGTTATCATATCTACCGCAACGCTCTTCCTTGTCGCCTGCTGCATGATCTGCTGTAGACATTCTAAGACGGAAGATGGAGCAAATAAGGACATGCAAAAACCTCTCCTTGAAAAGGAAGGCTGTGGTTCTAAATCAAAATCCAAATATATATACATAATTTCAAATAAAGATACGGCATGATAGTATTAAGAAGAATGCAGGCCCTGTGTACAGAGTTATCATCTGTCATCAAGTTTAAAACTATAATCAACGTAAAGGATCATTACTGGTTAATGTTATCCAAGTGCAAAAGTAAGCTACTCTGATAAACTAATCCTGTTTGTTTGCAAATATATAACTTGGAAATCGATTAGATATTTAATTTATGGACTAGATTAGAGATCGGACACTATTTGTTTATAGCAACTTAATTTTTGTTTACCATTTGAATTAAACAATGCTGTCTTACTATATTTTTGTTCCTCTCTATTGAATGTAATGTCACAGTTAAACTATTTCATTGTTGTGAATATGTGTATCTCTTACGGTATTGTAAGTATAATCACAGTGGTATTTGCATGTAAAGTGCAGTCATATATGTATATATAAGAAACTGCTTTGTATGTGGAATCTTTACTCAACAAGTTTGGCAGCCTTATTACTCTTTTCTATTACATGCTCACATGCTTTGTCATCAGTATAGTCAGTCATTTGTTGGGAGATATTGTGTTCCCTCTCTTTACCCCCTCCCCACCCCTGCCTTTTACAAATGCCCTGACAAGCTGTCAATGTTCAGGTTTGATGCTTACATATACCATGGCTGAAGTGACATTACTTCTTTGTGGTTCTGTGGCTATGTTGTAATGACAGTGGTGCTCTCCCTTTGTACAAGGATGGTAAAGAGTCTTGTGCAAATGAACCTCGTCAATGCAATACACTTGTCATGTGTGTACTGCTGAGGTATACAGTGTAGAAACCGGGTGCAGAGACCAAAGATTATATGCATGATATGGGATGAAACAGTGTCTTAAAATTTACAATTTCAATTGTTTGAGCTACATGTATATCAAAAGATACTCATAGCTACATTTTTGTCATTGGGTTTAAAATATATATTTCAATACATATTTCGCATGGCTTCTTTCATATAAATTGTTATATAGGGAGTGCAGAAAAATGCAGAAAATTAACACAATGGTAATCATCATATATGAATACTAGTTTATAAAATGTATCTTCCATGTTGCAATCTAATATTCTAAGAAACTATATAATATTCTAATATATACAAAAAATTATAATATACCAGTGATATACTATTCAATTCATTCAATATTAGAATGCAGCCAAATAAGTGATTGCTTATATTGCTAAGAAATCCTTTTTTCCCCAAGTACTGCTCCATCTTCAAGATAATATAATTTTTTAATGTGTGTATTGTAAATCTGATCAAATCTGTATACTATAGCCAATTCATATATGTGTGTCCATTACATGGATATATAATACATGCAAAAATATCTGCGACTTTGTTACTTTCCTATACATTATGATGACATTATTGGAATAATAGTGAATAAAGATCTTCCATATCATCACTCATGGTACTATGGTATTACCAATGATGAATATTTCACACCGCAAGAATTTGTGGCAACAATGCCAAATTTTTCAACCACAGGCAAACATATGACAAATGAAATAAGACTTTTAGACGATTGTTTTGCAATATTTCTATTTCTGAAAGAACACGTTTAGCAACTACAGTAAACGACAATTGTTACATTAAAATTCAATAATCAGCCTCCTTCAAATTTTAAATATTTATACTTGGATTATCATTTTCAAATGCTAGTTGCACTTTAAATGTCTGGATATTATGCATCAATAAACATTACGTTATGGAAAACTAGTTGTTTTATCTTTTAAATCAAGTGTTTGCGCCCTCTTTCAGGCCAGCATGAGCGGGCTGAGACTGGCGCTGATCTTGGGCTGCTGCTTGCTGCTTGCTGGGGGTATGCATGCTGACACGCCCATTCACCCTTCCATCGACATGCACTCAAAACTGCCAGACCTGAGTAAAGTTGACTGCTTCCACGGCTATGCACTTAATGAATCTAGAAACATCTCAGTTGTAACACCCCAATCTTGTGGTGATGCCTGCATCGGTGATCCAAAAATCTTCCTCTTAGCTGGAGTGGCTGATGGCAACCAATGCTTTTGTGGCAATGCAATTGAGAACATGGAATTTGCTTTTGGCTGCACCAAGCCATGTGCTGATGACATTTCACAGACTTGTGGAGGGGATGCCAGAATGGAGGTTTACCTGTTGCGCCCTGGTTGCCCCATGGTGTTACTGCCCAGTTCAGGAATGTCAACAAGCAACTGTCTGCTGCGGAGGAAATACACAAATTCTGAACAATGTCTTCTTGATGCTCAACTTGGGACATATGAAAAAGCAAATGTGATTAATATGAAAGAGCAACCTGATGGCGATGGATTTATCTGTGATATAAGGGAATGTCACAGCATTATGATGAATGAGCTTCAGCTCGGGGATGTGCACGGTGAAAATAAGACCAAGATCTACGTTCGGGACTGCAGCATCATGGATCAGTTGATCTCTACGTCACATGTTACCCACACAACTGCACGGCACACTGTCACTGGTAAGACTATTTTTATTTTTGTACATCTGATAACCTACATGTATTAACTGAACTGTGATATTTTGTCATTGAAGTTGATTACATCTTATCCTTTCCACTAGTTTACCCTTTATTCAGAACTTTGAACACATGATGTACTTTTTTTTACCTTTAAACATTTATACAAATGTATGCTTATTTATATTCACCATTTACTGTTATCAGGCTCTACCAACTTTACATTTGCACCAGATCATTAGCATCCTTTACACACAATATTGTTTTTTCTCAGAGAGGTCTTGTAAAATGCATCTTACTGAATTTTATTCTTGAAAATAAAATGTCAAATATTGGCACTGCAATGAAGCAATAGTAATTAGTAAATTACTTACAACAGTACAAACCACACATTTGAAAATTTGTAATCCAAGTATTTTTTGCTTTCAGTGAAACCAACTCTGTTGAGTTCTCAAGTCAGAAAGGCAATAATAAAGGATCTTATCAAGCAAATGACATTCATCATCTTTGCTGCTCTATTCGTGGTGGGCTGTGTAGTATGGTGGTGCCTCAGCTCAGACGACTCGCGCAAAGAGCTCGATGAAAACACTGGAGACCGCACCCCCCTTCTTGACAGAAATGGAACCAGCAATTCATTCAAACCATCAAAATCAAATTTTGTAATTGGCTTTAAGAACCTCAATTCAAGCGATGTTTGATAGTGAAATGCTTATTTTGTGAAAATATTATTGTTCGTACATAAGAGTTAATTTTCATCTCTGAAAGACGTACATTTGATTGACATACATGTATTCAGAGAATGTATACCTAATATTGAAAATACAAGTTCTAAATGGAAAAGTGCATTTATATTTTAAGAATCGTTTGTGTTTTGCTTTGCATTGCTTCTAGTAGAAAGAACTGAGTTTGCAATTCGGTCACACCTTAGTCTTGAATGGGCTTCAGGAATCTCATTTCAAGTGAAGTTTTATAAAGAAAGAGTGTTCCATACATGTAGATTTTCATCCCTGAAAGAAATGAATTTGCTTTAAAAATACTGAAAGAAATATATTCTAAAATGTAAAGTTTATATGAATAGATTTCATATTTGTAAGTTGAAAGGTTTTACCCAGTTTAATATGGATAAAACAACTTTATCAGTATTTATGATATCTGTAATTATGTAATTATAGTTTTTTGTTTTATATTATGGATTTATGACGTTCCAAAGATTTTAAATTGGCTTAAACAGTTTATAGTTTTGTACACACCATATGCTCAATAAATTATGCTATTTCTTAATCTCTTATATTTTAAAATACGTTTTTCGTGTTTTCTTTAACAATGTTGCTTTTAAAAAAGTCATACATTAAAAATTACCAATTGTTCTTTCGGTGTGTTGGGGGGGGGGGGGGGGGGGTAATGTTTAAATGTAAGATGTAAGAAGGATTTTGAATTAGGACACAATGTATGGTCCATAGCATTTGATTTGTGTATATGTGGCACTGTGACTGTTATACACATGTGTATTATCCTGCTAAAAATGTTTTGATACAGAGATATGGCTACAGTTCTTTGTATTATTTTTTCAAATAATGACTTCATGACAAATATGTATTTCTAACATACATGAATATGCATGCTTAATAATTGATTTAACTTAAGGACATACTACAAACTTGATAGAATTTTACTTATGGAGGAGGGAAGCTAGGGGAGGGGAGAGTTTTGAGCTGGTATAGCCGGTGTGTAGCTCGTAGTGCCCACCTTACCCAGAATCCATTACTGGCATTGATTCAATGTGCGTCACCACAAGCCATTACTATGTACATTGTATAGGTCATGCATCAGAGTTTTCAGGGTTTTCCCAGATTTCAGGGATTTCCACCATGGGTTTTCCCTGATTTCAGGGTTTTCCACCATGGATGGTAATAGATAACAGATAAGCTTTGCCCAATATTAGTTCATTCACGCAGAATTTCAGGGATTTTCATTGAGTCCCACTCTCATGTATGATAGGTAGAATATACGTTATACCACCTTTACAACAAGTTTGTGACTTGCTCTTATTAATGTTGAAAACTCCTCGATACATCCCGCCATTGAGAAAGAACTTCAAATGTAATACTTAGTTACTTGTTGATACAATTTTTTTCATCAATATATGCATAACTACCATTAATTTTGTGCTTCCGTGGCTGAGTTGATAGGGAGTTTTACTCGGGATCAGTAGGTCGCGGGCTCGATTCCCGGTTGGGTCTGGTGGTGAGTGTTGTGCAAACCTACCTCTAACAGGTGGCACACTGCTCCGTGGTACCTACACATTAAATGGGTACAGGTCATGCTAGTGAAAGATAATGTGAGTGATAAACACGTCTTCGCTAAGATAGCCATGTGACGTATGCTCCCCAGGGAGTTGAGAAAGATATAGTGTAACAAGGATGCCAATTACCTGGTGTAGATTTAAAGTCGCACATTTATTTGCACTTTTTAATTTGACTCTTAAAACAAAACCTTATGAATGTACACCCGCTTCCATACTGTGTTTTGACGCGTCCCTAAACTTCGTGTTTCCGATATCTTTCAGGCCATACAATGGCTGTGGTGGCCCACACGTTGCTGTGCCTTCTGCTCCTCCCCCTGCTTCTTGTACTTCTGCTCCCAGCACACGCTATTGTTCTCACTAAACCAGTGTCGCTGAGAAAAGTAAACTGCTTCGACAGCAAAGACCAACGGGTGCTTAGTGGCATCATCAAAACAATCGCTAACATGACGCCTCTGGCCTGTGCACACTTCTGTGTAACGGACGGTCGAGACTTCCTGTACGCTGGGGTGGCAGATGGAAAAACGTGTCTCTGCGGAGATACAATCGACCAGTCAACAACAGATGATAGAGGCTGCCAGGTGCCCTGTGCTGTTAATCAATCAGAGGCCTGTGGGGGTAGAGAAAAAACTGATGTGTATATGCTTCGGGAAGGCTGTCCACTAATCAAGCATACCATCATAAGCCCTCGCCCTGTATTCAAGAGTAACTGTTTGCTGAAGAAGGCTTACGCTGACAGGCACCAGTGCCTGTTTGCCGCCCACCTCGGCAGCCAGGGAGAAGGCAACATAGTCAATCTGCGACAGACAACCGACGAGGACGGCTTCATCTGTGATATCAGAGTGTGTAAAAGTGTGGTGGATAAAGCAGATCTTAAGGCAGTGTTCTTGGACGATCCCAATAATGGAAATTCTATGTACATCAGAGGCTGTGACAAAATGAAAGGAAAAAAGTTTGCGCATTATTTTCCACCCGGACGATCATTTATTAGTGCCGTATTCAAAACTCCATCTAGTAATGGTAAGCAATTTTCAGTTTCTTAATAATCATTAGTTGCTGGATAGTCTAGCATAGTCATAAATCTCACAGTACTTAGGATTTTTTGGGGCAATATAAGATTCGAACTAATGAATCTATACCATGTGTTGTCCCAATAGAAGTAATGTTTATAATACTTTCCTTTTCAGCAACAGCAGTAAACATCAGCACGCTGACGCCCATGCAGCATGGCAGGTACCGAGCACGGAGGAACGAGTTCATCAAGCAAGTTGTGGTCACTGTCGGTGGGTCGCTGTTGCTCATGGGCTGCTTCGCATTCTGTTGTCATTCAAGGGATGATGAGAACGTGGAAGGCGGAGGTGTGCGGCAGCCCGATCAGCAGCCGCTTCTGTCGGGCCAAGTCTCTGCACCCGCTAAGCAGCTGCCCACCACGGTTACTCCGCTAACAGTCAATGTGCAGCACTAATAGCGACCAGGACGTCCGACTTTGCTCACTGTGCTATTGCTATCCAACTGAAACTTGACTAGTTTAACATGTTTAATGACAATCCTACTGTGTTTAATGCTTATATTTCCTTTCAAGTTTTCATAATGTGAGTCAAATATTGTAAGTAGTTGGTGACCAGTATGCGTGGACCTCATGCATATTTGTTGATGTTTGTAAATAGATATATTTTAAAATTACGATGATTTGTACAAAGAGTACTGTATTTGTTTATGATATTTTTTATCATGATTCTGTAAATTATGGTGTGGTAAATATTAGAATATAAGCATTTTAACATGGGGCGTACTGAATTTTTCATTTAATAAATAGTTTATGAAAGAGGCCATTATTATTATTATTACATGTTATGTTCGGTGGCCGAACAAATGACATTGTATGATATATAGAACCACTTTGATGTGGTCTGTTAATTCTGAAAGTGTTTCTTTTAAACAGCGTATATGTAGATGTGATGAACAACCAAGGTTATAAAAATTAGCGTTTTGGACAACGTATGTGCATGTGTATATGGTTTAATACATTCAAAGAATTATTTAGCAAAATTATATCATACACCCAATGAATAATACCTACATTTAGGAGTATGGTCAAATAAGTTTCGTTCAACACGTCACTGTACCCATCAAATGCGTGTCTTCCAGAGTCATTCGTGTGCATTGCAGTAGTGTGAAATAATCGGGAAGGTGTTTTTGGAAGATCGTGGAATCGAACTCACGACCTCCCGTCTATGATTCAGACCAGTCATATGTCATAGGCGGGCGTGCTACCATTAACACTAATCCCCCGAGACACAGGTTACATCCTTCGGTTTTCACCTATATCAATCTTGCGCAATGCACTTTCCCCGCCTTGGATACTATTATTAGCCTATCCAGCCTCGCAGCCTTAATCAATCATAGCCTGCTTTATACCTCCGGCTATTACGAAGCAGTCATCTAGGCACACGGAGCCACGCACACCGGCCTTATACAGGCTCATCCGGGCGTAATCTGGGCCACTTCTTTCACAGACTCCCCCAACTCCCAACTCTCCTCAACGACCAGGGGACGCAATGATCGTCACAAGTCACATATGGCCCTAGTACCGACTGCTACATCTTGCACTATTCTGGCCATCTCTGGCTTTACTACGTACTGGCCATCTCTGGCTTACTACATTCGGCATCGGAGAGAGGGAGGGAGTTCCACTCCTTGTGGCTCGATTAGCTACCCAGGAATTCTCCCTGACAGCCGCTGCCCGTGAGAATTCACTGACTGACCAGCGAACGTGCCTACACATACTAATCTGCTTCCCATTCTAAGTTCGAATTCCCGGGTGGTAGTTCCCTTCCCATACCATAACGTGACTTTTACTGGGGAATTTCTAACTAGGGATACTACCTGGTGGCTTCACTTGAAGCGCCCGGGTCCTTGTCTTCCACCAAGTGTGAAATAATCGGGAAGGCTATGTAAAGGTGTTTTTGGAAGATCGTGGAATCGAACTCACGACCTCCCGTCTATGATTCAGACCAGTCATATGTCATAGGCGGGCGTGCTACCATTAACACTAATCCCCCGAGACACAGGTCACATACTTCGGTTTTCACCTATATCAATCTTGCGCAATGCACTTTCCCGCCTTGGATACTACCGGTATTATTAGCCTATCCAGCCTCGCAGCCTTAATCAATCATAGCCTGCTTTATACCTCCGACTATTACGAAGCAGTCATCTAGGCACACGGAGCGTAATCTGGGCCACTTCTTTCACAGTAGTTTAAACGATGGTTGACGTACAGCATATAACCCTAGTTCACTGTTTACTCTGGTAGTTTCCATAGCCCGTGCCAAAAAAAATCAACTGCGTATGGGGGCATTTTTTACCTTTACAAAAGTATGGTGTGTCATTACATTTATAGAGACGTCGGTCTACGGGAATCTCTTTTACACTGTACATGGGTTCAGTGTACAACATCTTCCCGGGTGTTAAACCTAATCAGTACATAAGGGTCTGTTTCGACCCCAGGCGTATACTTTTGGTGATATACTTGCCTCTATCAATACTGAAGATTATTTGTTTTGGTTATAAATATTAAGACGCACATAAAAGATTTTTGATTGTGTCCATATGGACCCCACACCCGTTGACAGAAAATGGAGGGTGCACTGAAAAATAATTTGATTGAAGTCCTTTATTAGGTTGCTGTCAGGTCATATTTTGCCATTATCAAGAGTGAAAAGTACAATTTATTTGGTTAAACATACACGTAAAAAGGCCTCATTCAAAAGCAATTTTGTGGCTCCGAGTGGACCCCAAACAAGTACAGAAAACAAACTGTTGTTTGATAATTTGACCTATTAAAAATATAGGTAATTAAAACTCTTTATTTAATTATATTAGAATTTCTTCTTTCTTCACTGTCCTACCACCATATGTATACACAATAAAATAATTAGCACACAACAAATAATTTGGGCATTTGAAAAACCTACATGAATCATCATCAGTGCTTTAGTCGCACGTGGATTTCAAAGGGGCTCGAGCGCATATGCATTAGACAAATTATGAAATATTGGTGTATTATCTTATTATTTACAATATTGGTAAGCTAATTAATGATATTTGTTCAGCTATGATGAGGTGAAATTAATAACGTAAATTAGAAATACTTAAAAAATTGCATATTTTATGCCAGCATCTAAAATTTGTTTTCCGACATTTACCGACCCTTAAGTGAAAACACGTAACGTTGATGTCTGCCTCTATAATGTATGATGACATGGTTTATCAAGTTGCATATGTATTTTATATATCAACTGATGTCTGGGGGGAGTGTGTGTGTGTGTGTGTGGGGGGGGGGGGGTATGAAGAAAGATTTTATAACAAAATTTCGTATCACTTGTGTATCAAAATATGTAAAAATTTACAATATTTTTCTATATTAAATGTGACATAAGTCTATCATGTGACCACCCCCCCCCCCTTTTTTGTGCTTTCCAATCACAGGTCACTATTACGCATGCATTTTTTTACAAAGAAGAATATCATTTGACCTGTTTTTGTTTTTTTGTGAGTAATTCTATTGTGAAGTTCTTTAGTGTGTAAATGATACACTTTGCATACTATGTTATTCAATTTAATTAATTTTGTTGAGAAAAAAAATCAGTTTGAAGGTTTTACGAACTTCACTTTAAATATGAAAAACAGGGTGTTTCGTAATTTTGATTATATCATAAAAAATAGAATAAAGTCCGTGACCATAACATTTTATTGAATAATTTTGAATTAAAAGGGTTTATGCTCATCTATACTAATTTTCAAAAAATTCCAATCTGTAGAAACATGTGTGCTTGAGTCCCATTAATGTGATCTAATACTGGAGACCCTTTTGATTTCGGACGTATACGTGATTTCTTCTCCACCGGGGAGTATTCTTATGTTATTATAATCATTAATTTGAAAATTTCCGTTACATGTATGTCTTAAATCATATTTTACTAGGGTCTGGTTTACACATTTTCACGTTACGATATAGTTACGCGTGTTCCAAAGTAAAATTTGTTTATGTTTTACATATAAATCTTTTAGTGAAGTCGGGAATACTTTTGCTTGTTTGTGTATTTCTAATGCTGGATATAACTTGCGTGTCAGCTTTCGATTTGTAATACTGCTTTTCCACCAGATACGATGCAGTGCGTGCAAGATATCTCCAGGAAAATGTATGAAACCATGTTGATTAGACTAAATTACTTTGTTGCAAATACATATTTGACCCATCTTTCAGGTGTGTGTCAGTATGGCCGTGCACCTCTCTTTGCTGCTACACTTTCTGGTGCTCGCAACTCAACCTCATCCAAGCTCCACTACTGTTAAAATAACACAGCCCATAAAGATGAGGAAAATTAATTGCTTCAAAGGGCCGGCACTTAAAGGTGACACCAAAGCTTTTGACAATGCTACACCACTAACTTGTGCAAATTTCTGCTCATCTCACGGACGAAACTTCACCCTTGCGGGCGTGACTCATGGTAAAATGTGCCTTTGTGGAAATGCCATTGAGAACACACACAGAGTGTCCGGCTGTAACATGCCGTGTGCCGGGGATCAGTCCCACACGTGTGGCGGTGACGCGGCCACGGACGTGTACATGCTGGTGGAGGGCTGCCCCATGATTCTGCTACACAGCAGAGGGAAAAAGAAGAGTGAGTGTGCCGTGATTCGGGCATTTAAAGATGCAGAGGAGTGTCTTCTAATGGGACATCGAGGCACCTATGACAATGGCAACCTAGTTGACTTGAAAGAGAAACCTAATCATAATGGATTCGTGTGTGATATCAGAGGATGTGATTCTGTGAAGGCCAAGGACCTCAGGATTGCACCCGTAACTGGTGAGATTCAGAACTCGGTCTACATTAGAGATTGCTCGCGCTTCGTGGATGCCACCTTCAAGATGTTTTATCCTATGACGAAACAGAGTAAGTCCATTTAGTTCCTATGTACTTTGCTGCTTTTATTGTGAATATCAGGAGCATAGTAATAATTGGTAAAGTAACAATTTATCACAATAAAATGGAAATAATTTATGGACTCCTGTCACTCATATATTCCTTATTTCACAGTTAGTTTGTAGAAGAATCAGTCATGCAAAAAAGTTCATCCATATCTCCCATAGCTTGTAGCACGTTCAATCTGATTGTACAAGACAGTGCTAGCACGTTATGTTTCAGCAATAATAGGTTACAGAGACTTAATAAAGGCAGCACCTCTTGAGTAGTCAGATGTGTTAACATTAACTACATGTACATGTATTGGCATTACTTTTTTATTTCAGAACTAATGGAAGTATGAAATATTTAATGTTTTGATTTATTTCATTTTGTAGATGAAAATAAAAAGGATATTCCTGAAGCCACTAAAGCTGATTCACCAGAGGAGAGTGACAGGAATAAAGAGTTGATCATTGAGATCTGTGTGTGTGTTGGCGGAACGCTGCTTTTGCTTGGATTCTTCTTGTTCATGTGCAGAAACAAACCTGAAGAGAACGAAGATTTTCCTCATGTGGATGCCAAAGAGCCTCTCCTGGAGAGGAAGATGTCCCGTGGCTCTGAGCAGCTCTTTGAGAGCATGAAAGACGCCAGGGCCAAGCACTCGAACCAGTCCATGGACAAAGATTAAGGGGAATCGGCAGGAGTCGTGTGCCTCATCTTCGCCATACAATTCAGTGTCTTGTCAAATTTCTAGTGCCTACGCTGAAAGTTTAAATAAATACATGTATAAATAATTATCATTTATCAACATGATGCTATGTTCTTTGCTATGTGTGAATATAATATATATATATATATATATATATATATATATATATATATATATATATATATATATATATATATATATATATATATGTGTATATATATATATATATATGTGGTTGTCTATATATATATATATATATATATGCCTGTCGCTATAAATATATATATATATATATGTGTACAGCCTTGTGTGTATAGCAAAATATATATATATATATATATATATATATATATATATATATATATATATATATATATATATATATTTGACGCACTTAACAGTAACACCCACGGACCACGGCCGCAAGGTAGAATGTGCCCGTCGCTTAAACTTCTTCTGCGGCGACCCTACAGCCTTAAAAAAAGCAAAAAGCTTGCGTTTGACACACTTAACACCCACGGATCCTTACGATCCCCATGTGTTTTTGGTCGTAGACTGGCAATAGACAGGCCTTGCGGCGTAATGTGCCCCATGCATAAGGCCTCTAGTAGTGCCACGATTAAAGAACACATAGTATGGGGTAGCGTATTTTCGTCACAATTTTGGCCTTTTGGTATGAACATTCATTCTAACTGTGAATATTGGGGTTACCATGAAGGTAAATGAGAATTTACTCCTTCTAAAAATAAACACCTATCACTTTCCAGCTCTATTATCTTCTTTGTCTCATGGCTGCTCTCAACCTATTTAAGAATTTTCCGTAATTTTTGGTTCGGTAAATGAACATCAAAAATATATAATAGCTGAGGTTGGAAAAAAATGTTGAAAAAGGTTTAACCCTAATCAGTACCGGTATATTAAAGGTTATGCTGAGCGGCCAACCAAGTATGCTTGTATAGAAGCAATATGATGTGTGATGTGCATTCTGAAAATTTCTTTCATTTAAACAATGCATTAAAGCATGAAGAGCAATTTAAATACCACGACATAAACAGCCAGCTATAACCACGGTGTTCAATCAATCTCCAGTTTTGGTGAGTTATAAGCAGTTTTTGTGAGGAAATCAAGAGTTTTGGTGAGGAAAATGTTTACTTTTGAAATCGGCGGTTTGGATTTTCCACTGTAAACGGGCTAAAAATCATTTCTGAGCACAATTTTTGTCGTCCATGCACTATAAGAATACTTCTGGCACATACTGATGCGATTTATTTCCACTCACATGGGCTGGTTTCTGCTGCTAAGTCTGCAATAGTTGAAGAGCCTCGTTCTACATGGCTGTCCACTATTCGAAAATGAGTGATATTTTGCCTTATATTGCTTTGTTAAGCCCTAAGTTGGGTCAGGCATGTAGCTTATACTTGACTGAAAACTACCTTATGCATTGCATCTATATTATTAACTTCTATATTGTGTAAAGTCTCCAAATCTACAGAAATGTACAATCAACAGTTTTCGCGAGGAGTTGAAAATCATTTTGTAATTTTGGCCAGTTATGTGGTTTTAAAAAGCATGGGATTAGTGTAATCTGTTTTGTATCACGTTTGAGATACATTCTCATTCATATTTTGCCTGAATTACGTCTTTACAGCCACTATATTCGTCGTTTTCTATCAGATGACCTCAATTTTGAAGGTGGGTGGTCATGTATTGCAGACTTAGCAGCAGAAACCAGCCCATTTGAGTTGAAATAAATCGCATCAGTATGTGCCAGAAGTATTCTTATAGTGCATGGACGGCAAAAATTGTGCTCAGAAATGGTTTTTAGACCGTTTACAGTGGAAAATCCAAACCGCCGATTTCAAAAATAAACATTTTCCTCACAAAAACTGCTTATAACTCACCAAAACTGGAGATTGATTGAACACCGTGATAACCATCAAAACACGTGAACGCAACAAATGTGAACCGAATGATTTTCGTCAGACGTAACTTGCACGGTGGACGTAAGAAGCCCCTATCTCTCCCATGTTAAACGTGACGTCTGCCGTCAGAAATCCATGGTACGTCTCGTGAAAATCATTCGATTATGCAATATCACGTGATCTTGTGTTTTAGCTTACAAGACATCTGGTATTTTTAGAGTTATAATATATAATTGAGGTGAATTTTTTTAGTTTTATATTCCTTATCCTTACAATGGAAGAGACATTGTTTATTGACCTTGGAATTTACAGACCACTTTTATTGTTGACTGAGCATTATCTTTAAGAGTCCGTTCGAACCCCACGGGTATACTTTTTGTGATATCTTTTTATCCTCTTGGTATTTCTTCTTTTCCTTTTAAGTAGTTGTCACCCTATATCTTGTGTTTATCATGAATGAAGATTATTTGATTTACTTAAATGTTAGGACTAACATGGAAAACATTTCATTTGGGTCGGCATGGACCCCACACTCGTTGAGACCAGAAAATGCAGAGTGCGGTGAAAGAAAATGATTAAAGTGCTTTTATGAAGTTCTCAGCTCATACCTTCCCATTTTGAAGAGTGAAAATTATCTTATTTGGTTTAATTACCATAAGGACAACTACAATCAATTAAATTAATTTGAAAAGGAGCTTTAATAGGAGCTCGAAAACGTTTATGAATAAAATCAATATTTAAATAAAAATTTAAGTTTTAATACAAAATTTCATTTTTATCAAGAATACAGCTAAAAATAAGACTATACAGACGCATGTACACTATGAATAATGAGACCTAGTGCAAACATATAGAATATTCAATGGCACATAACATCCATAGACCTTAGCAATCCTACATTTGAACATTTCAATGAAATAAAAATCTGAAAATCAGAGGTTTATTTCAATCTGGAAGCTTTCAAAGCACAAGTCCAATTCCCTCTGGACTTAATACCTCATTCTATCATTCCGTGCAAAAATCACCACCAATAACCCACGCTGATTGGTCAATCTCCGTGCTTAATTTTGCGATGGAAAACACGCTCCCAAAAAAAACCACGGCGTTAGTCTAAACTCCTCACAATATCAATACAGCCGCTGACGTAGTAAGGCGTGTTCATGCTGTGCGGAGTGCAACAGTTTAGACTAACGCCTCCGCGCGCTCAAAACTGTAGGAATTGACGTCTCCGCGTGCTCAAAACAAACGAAATTGACTTGAATGTTGAATGTTATAATATGATTTATTTTAAAACAAAATCATGAAAATAGATTTTAGTCATAATAGAATGGTGATTGACCACTCGATTGTCGTGTCAATCGCAAAATTGAGCATGCTGACGTCTGATTTACGTTCGGGTAAATCAGACGTCAGCATGCTCAATTTTGCGATTGACACTCCAATCTCGTGGTCAATTCCTACAATTTAAAGCGTCCTCTGTAGTTTGTCTTGTGCAAGCTCACTCCCGTATGGCAAAGTTTATTAAGTCGGTATAGGGTGCTCCAAATCAGACTGCAAATCCAGCATTCCTTGCACCATTAGGATGGAAACTTGTGGAGTCGCACATTGATTATGTTAAACCAATGTTTTGGGGGAGAATCTTACTTCTACCAGTAGATTGCATTTACAAGATCATTGTTACTGTGAGATTATCTTCCTATGCGTATAAAAATACTTGTAAATGCTTGTAATATTAGTCCTCTTTATGATATTGTAAATATCTTTAAGAAATACAATCTAGCAAATTAGTATTACTGGAAAGATCTTTAAACGGCGGATATTTCATTGATTTAACTGTGCCGTTATATAAATACATTTGAATATTGAGACATAAGTTTACAAATGTATTTAGGATATAAAGCAAACATGGCAATGTGATTTCAACTAGTAGTTATGTCACAACTCACTTAACATGTCAGAAAGTAAGTTCAAATACTGTTAAATGCAAAACATAACCAGCCGCAAAATATAACCAGTTATGTTTTGCGTTAACGCAAAACGTAACCACCACCACCCGAAAATGGACCTGGTGATGCAAAATGTATCATCTGCCGCAAAATATAACCAGGGCAAATGTACGCTATTTGAACCATACAGTAGAGAGGTTTTTTTTTTTTTTTTTTTTTTTTTTTTTTTACTAACCTACGACGGTATCAGATGTGTTTACTTGAGTCATCCAATGTTTATATTAGTGCTTAGTGTCATTTTAGGTGGGTCGTGGGTGTTCTGGTCTCACATTTTGATTGGTCTGGGTGGACCAGGGTGGTCCATTTGGTAATGGATCACTTCTGGATAATTCTGTCTTTTGCCTAATTGTGGCCATTGCCTTTACAATCTGAAGCAATGGAACTATGAAACAGAAGCATCTGGTCCAACAGTTCAGTTGTTCACGATGCTCCATGATTAATGCGGTCTCCTTGAAGGAAATGGCACACTTCCACCTGGTTCTAGCCCAAACATTGTTATCACTTCTCGGGAGACGTTATTTTGAAGCTCTTCAGTCTGTAGACTCCCGTTATGTCACGTACATGTACTACCATAAATATAGTTGCAAATTATGCTGTGTAGAGAGGACAATCACAAGGTCAGGGAGGTGCGGGTTCCTAAACCGCCTCCGACAAGTCCTTCACATATGGTATTCCCACCATCGTCTTCTTTGTCTCGTCCGTCCGGTGAGAAGGATCATGAGTGGTTATGGATGTAGTGCCTACTTCAAACCGGTGAATACTCTCAGACAGTTACTGGTAGCACCCAAGGATCCAGCCAAGAAAGAAGACGTTTGTGGTGTGGTTTACCAAATTAACTGTGGTGGATCAGGCTCTGAAGGATGTAGTAGCTCCTATGTGGGTGAAACATCAAAGACCCTTAAGACCAGATTAGACCAGCATAGACGCCCCAGCAGCACCTCCTCACACGTCTCCTTACACCTACACCAACCAGACAGAGAGAGCCATCACATATCCCTGGATAACATCAAAATAATAGATCGTGACCAGAACACTTTTGAAAGAAAGATCAGGGAGGCCATTCACATCAGGCGCCTCAAGCCCGACCTAAATAAGAACGTGGGGGCCGCCGACCTGCCAGCGATCTACACCAACATCCTACCAGCCTCTGTCGACGACGTCACACCACGATCACGTGACGATTAGGCAGTTGGCAGACTGAAGAAGGACCGGGAAGGTCCGAAAGGCTATCAATGTGAGCTTATAAAAACTAGCACAAAAGGATAGTTGTAGACTGTATATATATATAATGTATGAACACTTGTTTAACATAATTAGAAAATGCATTGATTTAGCATTAGAAGATGCATTTTACATGCTATATGAGGTCCATATCACAGCCTCTTTTTACACTCAGCATATGATTTTCGCAATGCCATGTGGATCAAACTTAGGCTAATCACCCATATATGCAATTGTTTTCTTAAACTCGCCTGTGGGCAGACAACGTACATTGTACATCAATTAAGACAGGTGGACATTATATAGCAGATATAACATGTATCAATACTCATTATTATTGTAAATGGTTACATTATGAGTTGTTCAACGGTCTAACAAATGTACACCAGTGAACTTGGTCAGAATTACTCACTGATGATTGATTATTGTATTTTGACGTTAAAAGTAAAATACGCATTGTCATTCAATAAATTTATAATGTGTATAAGGGGGCTACCATTAATGATGGAAGTGGGGTCACAGTTTGCTCGATTCAAATGTATTCCCGTTCACTATCTTAACTTGTAGAAATAAGATTCATGGGCTAGTAGGTAGGTATCTACTCGATGCATGTATAAATGTGATGCACATATTGAACGCACGTCAAACTCTCCAAGGAGTTCATGAAGCAGAATTTAATGTTTTCATAAAGTTGTAGGTATATCTCGACTTTTGTTGTTATATTGCATAGCAACAATAAGTAAAGAGTTACCCAAAAATTGACGACAAAATCAAAACATCCTTTATGAACTCTTCGAAGAGTCTGACATGCATTCATTATGTGCAATCTAATTATACATGCATAGTGTTGATACATACCTATCAAACCATGAATCTTAGTTCCACAAATTCAAATAGTCAAGAGAAAAACATTTGAATCTTTGATTTTTTGAACATTTGATTCTTCACTTTCCAGTTGCGCGGGACGTGTTGCGCAGTAGAATTAATCAATACCAAACAGTTCATTGACTACTTCCGGTCGTTCCGCGTCATTGTAGACTAACATGACTTTAAACATTCTGAGGTAATTTTCACCTATCACTTATCCTATGTCATTTATGTAAAGTAGTTTCCTAATAGAATTTTGAGTGCGGATTATGAATCTGTGATCGGATTTTAGTTAGCATTGAAATTGACAAAGATATGGGCAAAATACCAGTCTTGGTCAAATTTTGCAGACAGCCAGTGATTGGAGCAAAGTTGAAAACTTCACTATTATGAAGAATGCACGCCTTAAATAGATGTATTTACTTAATTTTCCAACGTCTACCAGTGTAACAACCATGACTGTTGTGTAGAATGCACATTTTGAATGATATAGCATTAAATACGATTTTAAATGGGCTTATACCATATACGAAAAGTACCCATGGACTTTTGTGCCTCAAAAGTAAATACAAAAAAGACGAGTAAGCAACTTTTCAGCGCAACTGGAAAGTGAAGAATGCCTTTATCTTGTTGGGGTAGCTCCAAGAGTTACCCCAACTGCTTTAACGTGGTGAATGTGAGAACAATACCATTCGTTGTAAATGATGTGTACGCAGTTAAAATGAAGAACACAATTGCATATATGGGTGATTAGCCTAAATTTGATCCACATGGCATTGCTAAATATATAAATGCTCAGCGTAAAAAGAGGCTGTGACCTGGGCCTCATATAACATGTAAAATGCATATTCTAATGCTAATCAATGCATTTTCTAATTATGTTAAACAAGTGTTCATACAATGTGATAATGTTAAGAAATATATACAACATCCCTCAAGTGCATGTGTGTGTGTGCTAGTAATGTGGAAAATAAGTAAAAATATCTTCAGGTTACATTTTGCATTGGCGGTTGCAAAATGTCTTGTGGTTGCAAAACGCAGCTTTAGACCCCCTTTTGGTTGCAAAACGCGCCAACACCATATTAAAAATGCTTCCTCTACACCCTTTGTGCCATTCCCTTAATCTCAAAATGCTGGATCTGCCCGGACTTTGAATATTGCCTATATTACTTGGAATATTTTAAAGTTCTCCCTACAGCTTTGAGATAACGAGTTTCTACTGTATATGATACACATGGATATAAATTGAGCCAATGTTTTGGTATCAATGCTTTTGATTTTTTTTGTCCGCAGTGAAAATTGTTCTCCGCTCCCTTGTATCTTGTATTGTTGATGCACTGTAGTAAATGTTGATAATATTTATAATTCATCTGTATGAGCATATACTTTCTTTTAGAATCTTCTTTACGCAATGACCGTCGTGTTATACCTGTTGCTGATATGCGTGGTGACCAATAACATAAAGCATTTGGACTCAAAAAAGACCTATGGTCCACCAGAACCAGGTAGATCAGAAGTTTTATAAGATGGGTATTTTGCATTTATACGCCCTTAATTATGATAACTATACATTCATATTCTATCAGTATCTATGTATGTGTGTGTGTGTGTGTGTGTGTGTGTGTGTGTGTGTGTGTGTGTGTGTGTGTGTGTGTGTGTGTGTGTGTGTGTGTGTGTGTGTGTGTGTGTGTGTGTGTGTGTGTGTGTGTGTGTGTGTGTGTGTGTGTGTGTGTGTGTGTGTGTGTGTGTGTGTGTGTGTGTGTGTGTGTGTGTGTGTGTGCTTGTGTGTGTTTGTATGCGTGTGTGTATGCATGTGTGTATGTACATGTGTGTGTGTTTGTGTATATATATCTACTACATTGAGCTAAAAATAATTTGGGTCACCGATTTTTTTTACGTATTTTGATACAAAGTGATGCAAACTTTTGTTAAAGAAAATCTTTCTTGATAAAAAAAAAGCCACACAGACATCAGGTGACATTTAAAGATCATATGCAACTTGATAAACCATGTCATCATGCATCTACACACTGTAATTTTTATGTGCATGCTATGGCCTTTGATAACAAAAAGTTTGTTTTGGTTTCCTAATAGATTGTAGGTTTAAAAAAAATTATAATAAGAGCGCCGGAAAGGCAAGTCTTTGCAAGGGTGTGCATCAAGCATATTGGACGACCATAGATGGTTGCAGCCGTATAGCCAAAGAGGTAATCAATTTATATACACAAAATGTAAATTCATGTACATGATTGTGTGAAGTCTCATATGGCTAATCTGAAGCCCCGTTTTCTTCCAACTTGATACACTCATTCTCACATATACACAATGCATAGTATGTTTTTATTCAAAATTTCAAATAGCTGCACAGCAAATAAAGTTTTTTATCTTGTTTTTCAATCAGAACAATGGAAATGTGTTTAATTTTGAAGAGGCTATTGGAGGATGCAATGTGAAGTTATGTGATGATTTGTCAAACCTACGCCTTAGAAATTGGCACCCCGGACAGGATATTTATGTTCTGCATTGTAGAGAAGGTAATGCATTGTATTGTATCTATTGTTTGCATTTATATAGAAGAGTATAATCTTGAAATTAAAAAGTTAGAGTATATTTGAAGATAAAGAGCATGTGCGGGGCTGTAGGCCTCCTTAATAAATGATGCTACTAGGTTGAAGTAAGTAATATATTTGTGATATGCAGTTTATCCTAAAATCAAAATACACAGCCCACCATAAAGCAAGAATGGTAAGCAATCTATTTCAAGTCAGAATCAAACTGCTAATTGTTTGCACAATAGAATCTAATTATCTTATCTTACATGTAAGTACAGCCATTGAAATTAAAACTTGCAGGAAATTTCCTAACCTCTATAACAAGACACAACGAGAGACTGCGAGCCATTGCCCCTATTACATCATAGGGGTCATTGATTTAAACCCTTACACTGAGAAGCAGTTAGCGATTTCCTGCTCTGTAAGAGTTAAATCTTATAACATGCTTGGCCATTTTTTAAATCTAAACTAATCATTAAAATAATGGAAATTCATGACTAAACTAGACTAAATTGAACAAGAAACTGTTGATTAATGGGACTATTGATTTTTTTTTTAAAAATAGTATAGATGAGCATCAACCCTTTTAATTCAAAAGTATTCAATAAAATGACCTTATCAATGAAATGAAAAGCGCCCCCAGTGGGGACAAACCAGTGTTTTAATCTTGGAAAAACAGTGGAATGCCACTGTCTATATATTGGCAAAAAATCAAAATTCATGTTGCAGCAGCTAACAGCACCAGGCTAGACTAAATAAGGCCGCGTCCCACTAGTTCCGCCGTATGGTTGACGCATAAATTCTAGGGATTTCCAGGCAAAAAAAATTATACGTCGAGTATCTGCTGATAGATAACCCCTTTTGGTATTAAATGATTTCTCCCCCCAGCGCATAGTCAACTCACAGCCGGCGCAAACCCAGCGTAAGAAAAGCAGACAGTGGAAGCATGGTCAGCGTAACCCCAATGCAAAACTGACGCACAAGAAAATAAATCTGGGTGTGACATACGTCGGGATTACGCTGACCTTGCGTTCACTGTCTGCTATCTGCTGAACATACGTCTCCAAAACGTTGAACGCCTGCTGAATGTACGCCATCGTATGCTCAATTGTGCGCCAAGCTTACGCCAACATTTTCATCTGCCGAGCATCTGCTCCCAATAGGGCATGAAAGTTACGAAAACAGGAACTACCGTTACAACCAGACTAAACTCAACTGGATTATGGACCGAGCGATGATACCGGACGTCGTAATGTTATGCTTATGGGAGAAATTGCGCAATACATTTTGAACGCACACAGCTCAATAAAACTTTAGACTTCAGCAATCTCACTTACATACATCACAGATAATATATTTTCCTTTCGTCCCATAGTAAAATTAGCTATAAACTATCACATTTAGTATATTTGATTTAAGTTGAACCAGTGACATCGTTGTATGATCTTAAAAAGTCTACTGACAATATCAGCAGGCGACGACAGGTCTATCGACAATAAAAAACACCAAACAGACATTGGGTCATATCTCTGTTATGCATTGTCGTATTAATATATAATTTTGATGGAAATAATCTGCAGTAATATGCGATTCTATTCATATACATAAGTCTATGTAATTGTTTTAACTAAATAGTTTAATTTGACCATTAATCACATGCATCGCCATATCTAACACTCAGCGTTGGGACGTTAGCTGTCAAATGCATTGAGTATTACACGATTTTGTCCAAATCGGACTCATTGCTATATATTCTAATATTTATTATGGTGAAATTAAGAAACTAGACAGTCTTCAGAATGTGTACTGTTAATGTGAAAACGTTCAGGTGAATATCATATGAGCTACTAAAGGATTATTGTTTTATGTCAACAATGGAAAACTCCGAATCGACTGACTAGACTCACGCCATTTTCTGGTCGGATGCACGACGTGTTTCGGACCATGATCCACTAATAGTCTCTTCTACAGCCGACCACTGACTTTCGGCACAAGGCTCTCAAACACTGGTACGTCTGTCAATGTGAACTGAAGATCAGTATCAAGGGTTTTTATTGGTTGCTTGTTCCTCCACATTGTTGATACAGAAAACAGTGCCTCTAGCGGTCAGTTGTAGAGTAATGGTACAAATTCATACCATTACTCCAAATCACACCACTTCAGGCGCTTCTAACAAATGTAAAAATAGTCTCAATCAACCAGAATCTTGTGTGGTTGCCACCAACCAAGATATCATAGCCTGTGTGTCCGAGGCTAATGTAAAAACAAAAACAATGGAGGAAATGCCATGACAAAATATTTTTGTAAAATGTTGATTTTTGTGGATATAATATGCTAACCAACCCGAATTCACACAGCGGATACAACATTAACGGATTATATAAGGATCTACAAATAAAAAGCACAGTTACATTTGCACCATGTATCATGTAATATTCTACACTGAAATGTGCGTTTACTGGCAAGCCAGTTCCGTATGGGATATCATTGAATGTGGGCATTATAATGTATATTTTTGTTTAATTTATGCTGTTTTTAATTGCCTGATGCTATGGTATGATTGTACAATGACGATTTAAAAAGATAAACGACATTCAAAATATGCTACGATTCCAAAACAAACAAAACCATGTACGCATCAAAATGTAAACAAAATATGACGTCATTTCCCAAATGAGGCGTCAGCCAATCAGTGGACACGATATAGTCAGCCACAGTCCTAGATGACAGACGCTTGTATAGCATGCGTCTAGATCCGCGAAAGTACCTACATCTCGCAAAAAGAACTTCCGAACATCGCGCGAAAGTACCTATTTAATATTACATCTGGCTGAACGAGGCTAAATGTTTGGCGTATAGTATGGTTGACGTATGTTTGGCGTATGGACGACGTATAAAAATCAATGGATGCGCTCAACGCTGAGGGAGCAGCCCAACGTACTGGCAGCGTAAATTTCGATTGTGATTTTTTGCTGGTAGACATATGTCTCTAGTTATGGGAAATGGATGATCTACTACGATGGGCCAGGAACTGGTAACTGCTTTTTCATTGTCTGTTATCACCCTTTATGTAACTGTACCACAACTGTTTTTTTTCGATAACTGATGATATGATATAAAATGAAGTCAATCACTCAGTATATTCCACTTTTATTGTATTTTCTATAATGGAAGGTGACCATAAACCCCACAGGTACAATTTGAGTGCAGAAATACATCACAACTCCAATATTTGTAGCAATTATCACAAAAATGAACGAAAAACAGCTTCAGTTTTGACAATTTTATGTCATGCAAATGTCTCTCAATTAACAATGAATGATGATATGGACTTCAAATAAGTTTTAAAATTTGGCTAAACATTATGTCAAACATATTAATACCTTGATGAGATAAATTGCCACTTCCTGTTCCATACATCTCACTTGTAGTTACCCCTACCCCAAAATCGCTATTTTTTGGCATCATATAGAACTACAGTAATATGGAATGATATTGAAGCATCATAGTTCAGAAAATGTAAAAAAGTATTATTGCAGAAGTATCCATATACATATTGACATCAGTAATGTCACCTTAGATAAGTTATCTTCTGAAAAAATTAAAATTATATATTTATGCTGAATCAGCATGTTTTAGCGACAATAGGTGCTGTAAATAGGTCAAATAAATAATCAAATGCAAGAAATTCTTTTTTTTTTTTTTAATCAACTACCATATGAAGATCAGAGATCTCATGATTAAAACACTTATATGGCTTAGGCTGAAAAAACTAATATGTCTGAACAATCACAGTTCCTACTGCACTTTGATCACTACTTTATGTACATGTATGTACTCACACTTATCTGCCAACGTCAAGTCCGAAGTATATCATTATAGATTACACATACTGATATCACAAGATGGCATCCAACGTAGAAGAAAATGTAAAATAATGTATCATTCATTACCCATCACATAAGTTTGATGATAGCCCATTGTTATGTGTGAGGGATTATGAATCCTGGGAAAGCTTGTTTAGTGCTGCTAGAGTGCGCAATCATGAACCCATATTAAAGATAGCAGCAAGGCTCAAGTCAGGAAGTTTCCCGTGCATTTATTACCATAGTACGTGTATAAGTATGTTCAGAATGAAACATCTGATTGAAAAGCTTTCGGCCTTGAAGCGCAAAGCAGATATTCCAACTAGTGATCAAGATGTTGAACCAATGAAACGACCTGTAAGGACATCTTCAGTGGAATGTACACATATGAAAGAATGCATCTTTTTGTAAAAAAAGAAATGTTTCTTAAAAAATTGAGGACATGGGAAAAGCTGACTAAAGCATTAACATTAATTGCTGATGAGAAACTAAGAAAGATTGCTATTGAAAGACAAGATGAAAATATCATTGCATCAACTAGCAGAGATATTGTTGCGGCAGAGGCTCACTAGCATGTATCTTGTTATAGAAATTGCACCAGAGTACAGGAAAACAGCTGTGATAACACAAGCAACTTTGACACACAATATGAAGTCAATGAAAAAGAAGCTTTCTCAGAATTATTTGAACACATCCGTACTACACTGTTACCTAACAAAAGAGTTACATATATGTCCGTACTGGTTGAGAAATTTGAGAGTATACTTCAGGGTAAAGGAGTGAATGAGGTAGAAGAATCAACAAGGAAGAATATTCGAAAACGAATAGAGTCAGAGCTTGGCAATTCTGTCCACATATTTCTGAATGTTAGTCGAAAATTGGTTATTGTTCCAGATAATCTCTCATTGAAGGAAGTTGTTAGCGAAAATATGAAGATGCAAAGAGAGCTTGATGAATGGAACGCTAAGTCAACAAACATTAACAACGTACTAGATAAAGCTTCGTCATATTTAAGGTCAGCCATACAATGTGACAAGAAACCTTCCCCATGGCCATACCACCCTCATGATGTACACAGTGAGTCATTCAATGTACCTCAATATCTTGAACGTTTTCTGATGGGTCTTCTAACAGATGATGCACAAAACAAAGCTCCAACGCAGAGAGTTTCAAACCTTATTCAATCATTTAGTCAGGATATGATATGTGCAGTAACTGGTGGCCAACAAAGACTCCCAAACATTGGTTATTACCTTATGCAGTAAAAACACTCACTGGTAATGTAGAAATCATACAAACCCTCAATCGACTTGGACATAGTGTTTCATACGCTAAAATTGAGGAAAATGACACAGCTCTTTGTCTACAGAAATTAGCCGCTTCAATGAATCATCAAGTTATTCTTCAGTGTTTCATACGCTAAAATTGAGAAAAATGACAGCTCTTTGTCTACAGAAATTAGCCGCTTCAATGAATCATCAAGTTATTCTTCCCGCTGCAATAAAGCCACATGTATTTACAAATCTAGCATGGGATAATATAGAGCGCATTGAGGAGACGCTTTCGGGAAAAGGCACTACACACAGAGTGAATGGCATTGTTGTTCAGCCAAGAACATATGGTCCAGATCTTCCAAGGGAACAGCTGCCACCCATAGAAAAAACTAAACAACGATCAATTGCTGCAGAAAGCCATGAACTGACTGGATACATATCAGGGGAACGCATTGGGCCACAGGGATTAGAAGCTTCTGCAAATCTTGATGTCAGTTGTGTAACAGAAGCTGAGAATTCTCGCAAGAAGACATTTGCATGGATGCTTGCAAGAAAAGTGAATGAAGAAGAACAAACTACACCAAGCTGGACAGGATTCAATATCAAGGTGAGGAATGACGTATACATTTCTGAAGATATCGTTGGGTACCTACCAACCATTAATGCTCCTGCAACAGAAATGACCACAGTTTTTGAAATACTTAACCAGACAGAACTTATCAGAAAATTATTACAGTTGCAAACAATCGTTTTGGTAATGGACCAGGCATTGTATTCAAAAGCATCAGAAATTAAATGGCAGCATCAGCAAAAATATCCACAAATCGTTCTTCGATTGGGTGTGTTCCATACTATTTGCACTGCACTGGCCATTTTGGGGAAAAAAGATTCCAAGATGCTGGTTTGAAGGATCTCCTTATAGAATCAGGAGTTACATGTATAGCTGAAGGATCAATCTCGGGAGTCCTAGATGGAAAGATGTACAATAGAGCAGTACGTATTCACAAATATGTTTACAAAAGTCTTATGCAATTAGCTTCCTCAAGTTGGTTGGTAACAATCATGAGCACATGCTTGATACCATACAGAATGTTTTAGAGGAAAATGGAGACACTAATAATAATTACAAGTCAACAAAACATGGAGAATGTTTGCCATGATGAAGAATTTGTAGCCATATTTAACGTGTGGAATGATTTCCTTGATCACCTTCGCTTCACAAATGGTGACCTTTCAAGTTTTTGGATGTCTTACATAGACTTTATAGATGATATCATCTTAGGTCTCATACGTTCTGGACAGAGACATGGAATGCTTAAAATGTTACGTTGAAATATACAGCTGGACTGTGTAAGTGTAAAGTTAGGTGAACACATGTGAAGTATTAACAAAAACAAATGGTAGCTAAAGTGGTTTCTTGTGAGAAAAGTGACAGTGATATTATTTAGAGA
The DNA here is from genome assembly GCA_019095985.1 of Streblospio benedicti. Taxonomy (NCBI): domain Eukaryota; kingdom Metazoa; phylum Annelida; class Polychaeta; order Spionida; family Spionidae; genus Streblospio; species Streblospio benedicti. Next base: position 17,148,334 of record CM032661.1, on the reverse strand, counting down.
CAACTGCTGACTACAGTGGACATAGTAGTTTTGTTGTGAACAGTGTATTGTGAAGTGTAGATGCCAAAGTTAGCAGTGATAATAGGGGACCATGTGAGTTGAGTGAAATGTCAGATGTCTGACTCAGGATTTCTTGATGAAAGTGTGGTGAGACTAGATTTAGATAAAGATACAGTTGATCCTAGTTTGATTTTTTGAAAATTTGAAATAATGTCAATGAAAATTTTAAGACTGAGTTTGCCATTAGATAAATGTTCAAATGGTTATAAAAGCTCCACAGTTACAGGGATGGGGTTTGTTGAATATTTTGAAATTGTAGTTATGAGTCTGCCGTATACACTGATGTTTTCAACAACCATTTTAAGCCCAAGTTTTAAAATATGGTGAAATTTGATGAAAGACAGGTTTAAAGACATTGACAGACTATTTGGATAGCTATGAAGAAAATAAAAAAACATTCAGCTTTGTTCAATATTGACTTCCACTATACATATTTATGATATGACATGAAATACAATAGGATGCAAATTGGATGCAATTTTAATTGGTTTTGGCCAATAGAAAATTTTTAATCTTGATGTCAGTTGTGATAGCATTTAATGACAGGCAAAAGTCATTTGCCCCCAACAGCTTGTAATGTAAATATGCCATAAAAGTATAACCTTTTGATAAGATCATCCCATGCACTTCTATCTGCAATAGAGGAACAGTAGCGTAGGAGTTTGGTGATAGTTTTTTTAGAATAAGTCATTCAGAATTGGGATAATCCAATGGGCCCTAAAAAACAGAAAAAGGAATAGTAACAGTGCATTTTAGGGAATCTAATGATGCTGCCAGTGGACAACACTGTTTCTTTTGTGGTAAATAAAATCCTATTCTAGGCCATTCTTGGGAAAACATGCTAATGAAAAATGAATGAAATATTTTTACCAAAGGAAGGCTATTTTTCAAATTACAAACAAAATTGTGATGGCCAGCAAACCCCGTGCAGTAAGACAGTGCATGAAAAGCCTGTGTGTCAGGATGGATAGAATGAAGGATAATCTCGTGAGTTAGATAGACCATATCGACAGGTATTCAAGCATATGTTTACAAAAACATTATGTGAATTAGCCTGGGAAGGGAATTCATGTTGGTAAAAATCATAGAGCACTCGGATTTGATTTACATTACAAAGAAGAATTTATGAAAAATCAAGCTGGATTTTCTTTTACATAAAATAGACAGTCAACAAAACATGGAGATTACTGTTTGCCATGATGAAACAGAATTTGAAGCCATTTTAGACATGTGTGGAATGATTTCCTATGAAAGCTCACCTTCGTGTCTTCATCCAATTCAACCTTTCAAAGATTTTGCTCATGAATGCAGGGATTACATATGACTTTATAGATTGATAATGGGTCAGGTACGTTCTTCAAGAGAACAACTCAAACCACTTCATCTCTACCATTTGTAACTTGATAAGTCTTGAAAGTGGGACAACAGTTGGATATTACATGAAAGATGTCTGGTAACTAAAAATGTTATTATATTTTTAGAAGTAGCATGCTATTGAAAAAGATGCAACTGGATGAGTGCTGGGTATGGAAGGTATTCAGACAAACTCGTTATGTTGATTTTCATTCTATTGTGCTGACAACAGTAAGGAATCACAAAAATCTTAAACGTCTTTTGCAGTATTGATTTGATGTTATTGAAATGCGTAGTTTTGTAAGGGTGTTCTATGTCTGAGTCTTTGTAGGGCAATGTTGCTAAAATTTTACAACATATGGGTTCAGTAGTTACCAGCTAATTTTTGGAAAATACTCTATAGACTAACAATGAAAGGATTTGAGACTTCCACCTTAATTCTGATTTGCCAGAAAAGCATTCAAATAATGCAATGAAAATTTTAAGAAATATTTGCAGTTAAAATGAACATGTCAAATTTTAAAAAAGCCGTTTTTCCATCCATTTTAATGCCCAAGTTTGTAAATTATTATGGTTTTGACATTGATTGGGTCTTTAAAATTGCACATGAACAAACTTTTTGTTCCCAAATCTATGTTAAAAAAAGGGAAAAAAACAAATCATAATGCTCTTCAATTGATCACAATGTTCCCCTGAAGCTATGACAATTTTATGAAAATAAAGCATTAGGGTAGAATCTAACCAAAATTGATTTAATCTATATGGAATAATAAATGACAATGTATGCAATCTATGCATTAATGATGTTTGGCATAATGTTTAGGCAAGATTTAGAAAGTATTTAAGTCCATAAATGCTTCATGTAATAATTGAGAGACATTTGTATGACATTTGCAAATTGCCAAACCAAAAGCCATTTTGTCTTCGGTTATTTATGTGATAATTGCTACAAATATTGGAGTTGTGATGTATTTATGCACTCACATTGCTTCTGTGAGGTTTGTGGTCACTAATAAAAAGGAAATAATCAACAGCTTACTTCAAAATTAATAACAATGTTCCATTTATGACAATTTTATGAAAATAGCGATTTTCAAAAGGGTAGGGTTTTTTCAAAATGGCTCTATATGGAATAATAAATGCCATTGTATGCAATCTATGTATTAATATAGATTTAGAAAATATTTGATGTCCATACCATCCTTCATTTTTAATTGAGAGACATTTGTATGACTTAAAATTGCCAAACCCAAAGCCGTTTTTTGCTCATTTTTGTGATAATTGCTATAAATATTGGAGTTGTGATGTATTTATGCACTTTTGTACATTGCTTCTGTAACAATGTTCCATTTTTGTGGTCACTAATAAAAAGGAAAATGTGAATCAACAGCTTACTTTTATCAATATTAATAACAATGTTCCATTTTATGAGAATTTTATGAAAATAGCGATTTTATGGTAGGAATAATGTTTAACGGCTCTATATGGAATAATAAAATGTACAATGTATGCAATCTATGTATTAATATGTGTGGCATAATGTTTAGGCAAGATTTAGAAAATATTTTAAGTCCATACCATCCTTCATTATTAATTGAGAGACATTTGTATGACTTAAAATTGCCAAACCTGAAGCCATTTTTTGCACATTTTTGTGATAATTGCTACGAATATTGAGTTGAGATGTATTTATGCACTCACATTGCTTCTGTGGGGTTTGTGGTCACTTATAAAAATTTTTTTTAATCAACAGCTTAATTCAATATTAATTTTTTGCACAATGTTCCATTTTGGTCACTGACAATTTTATGAAAATAGCGATTTTAGGGTAGGGGTAACCAAAACGGCTCTATATGGAATAATAAATGACAATGTATGCAATCTATGTATTAATATGTGTGGCATAATGTTTAGGCAAGATTTAAAAAAATATTCTAAATCCATATCATCATTCATTATTTATTGAGAGACATTTGTATGACATAAAATTGTCAAAACCGAAGCCGTTTTTCGTTCATTTTAGTGATAATTGCTACAGATATTGGAGTTGTGAAGTATTTCTGCACTCAAATTGTACCTGTAGGGTTTGTGGTCACTTTCCATAATAAAAAATACAATAAAAGTGGAATATACTGAGTGATTGACTTCATTTTATATCATATCATCAGTTATCAAAAAAAACGTGTGGTACAGTTATATAAAGGGTGATAACAGACAAAAAGCTACCAGTTGCGCATCGTTATCATCCATTTCCCATAACTAGAGACATATTTCTACCAGAAAATCACAACGAAACAAGCTGCCCTCAGTTGAGCATCACCAACCCCACTGGCCCATCGTAATGGTCCGAAACTGGCCCCAATATGGACCGTTTGGGCACATGTGAAATAAGGTTCTTGTGGTCACCATTTCCAACCGACATGCCAAATTTGAGCATGCTAGCTAAAACGATGCGACCCATAGAGGGTTAACGAACCGGGCGGACGGAAGGAAGGAAGGAAGGAAGGAAGGAAATAAGGAAATAAGGAAGGAAGGAAGGAAGGAAGGAAGGAAGGAAGGAAGGAAGGAAGGAAGGAAGGAAGGAAGGAAGGAAGGAAGGAAGGAAGGAAGGAAGGAAGGAAGGAAGGAAGGAAGGAAGGAAGGAAGGAAGGAAGGAAGGAAGGAAGGAAGAAGGAAGGAAGGAAGGAAGGAAGGAAGGAAGGAAGGAAGGAAGGAAGGAAGGAAGGAAGGAAGGAAGGAAGGAAGGAAGGAAGGAAGGAGTGACGGACTGTCTGACGCAATTAATTGGGTACTAGCCAGTGTATAAAACACTGGAATAATCAAAATACGAAACATCTGTTTTTTTCGTATTCCAAGTGAAGTTTGTAAATCCTTCAAACTGATTGTTTGTCTTAACAAAACGTATTAAATATGATAATTTAGTCTGCAAAGTGTGTCATTTACTCAACAAAGAACTTCACAATAGATTTACTCACAAAGAACAGATCAATTGATATTTTTCTTTGTAAAGGATTGCATGCATAATATTAACTTTAAAAATACAAGATTTTTCTATATATAATTATTTTCTAACAACTTCTCATGATTGGAATTTGGTCAATCTTCTCTACAATACAAAGCAATGTATCTAAGATCAGAGATGAGAATCTACTGGAAAAAACCCGTAAATTTACGTTTTTTGAGGTCTGAAAAATAAAGTATGCCTGCATGTTTGGTATGTGTAGGAAATGCTGGTTTTGTATGCACACGTATGCACTGGAAATGTGACTCCATCATGATGCGTAGATTACATTTCTTTGTTCTAAATATCCTGTGTATTTGGTACACAACGCTTGGTCTCATTTTGTTTTAGAATTTTCTTTTATGCTGTGTGATATTAACAATTGTTTAATTTTTATTTTTTTTGTTTAAACGTGTTCAAAACATATAGGTTCTTTTTAGAAATTAAAATAGAAATACAAGTTAAGCTGGCTTCTAGGTGTAATAGACCATTACAGTCTCGTAGGGCTTGTACCACGACATTTTGCTTATTTCTTTCTTCTTACGTCTTTTTTCCTCCTGGCACCACTTTGGTCTGTAAATGGGACATATTCCATCTTGATCCTTCTTCAGCTGTTTTTGCTTTCACAGCACATATGATTACTCCTAGTCTGAACGTTGGTAGATATCCTCTTTCCTTCATTTGAAGACTTCATTCGACACTTAGGAATTCATTCTTAACATTGTCTAGGTGTGCTGTACGAGTGATGCCTCTTGGATCAAGCATGTTTGTTTCAGCTTTGTTAGCATTGCAGACATTTCCCTAAGTACTTGGAAATTGACCATTTCTTTCCTATAGAGCCGCCCGTACAGTATTTTGTTGTCTACTATACTGAAAGGTCCAGTATTGGCATTCTACCTTCTTTGTTCTTAGATCATCACCAAACTTGACATGTGTTATCTATGTCTATATCACTCTCTTCACGTGAGTTGATGTTTGAGTACTTTGGCCAACTTAAAAAAAATATGGAATATTTGAATGAAATTATTGTTACCAATGTACTGGGGAAAGTCTTTCAACTATGGTCATTAAACTTTACAATTTATTTCACTATAATAGTCTCAACAGTAAATTATCGTTGGTGCACTTTGGCCTAATTTTGACGAACTTATGAGCGATATATACTTATTAATACCTTGTTAACACTCTACAAGGAGAAGTATTTGACCTATAATTACCAAACTTCATATTTTACTTCATGGTACTGCTCTTCAGAACTGATTAGATTTTGGTTTACTTTAGCCAACTTTTGATGAAGGAATATGTCCCATGTACAGACCAATGAGGTACCAGGAGTAAACAAGACGTAAAAAAGTAATTACGCAAATTAAAGTTGTGGCGAGGGCAGGGAGAACCATCAAGTCATAATGCTTAGACAAAGGCAGTAAATGTGGTAGACCGGATTGTTTTGTGGAAAAATAGGTGATTGCAAAGCAGACGGAGTGGTCTACAAGGGAATTTGCACACTATGTGCTGAACACAATGTAAAGGGCACATATATTGGGGAAACCATTAGATCTAGGTATGAGAGAACGCCAACACAGTCATGACAGCCATAAACCACCCAAGAAGAAAAGAACATCATGCAGACACGTGTCAGACACGCCTTGGAACACCACCCTCAAGAAACCCCACAATTCACGATAGAAATCATAGGGAAATATAAAACATCACTAGAGAGACAGATAGCAGAGGGCATAGAAATATACAATAGTAATAGTAACATTGCAATGAACTCCAAGCTTGATCACTACCAGCCTGCATTCCATTGACTCATATTCACAAACCAGCTTGCTGATTAAAAATTGACCTGCGTAATACCATGTTAATAACAATTTATATATTTTTTTTTCATATTATGTAACAATTTACATAATCAATATATGTTATTCTTAATAACAATTGTGTATTCTTTGTACTGTACTTGCACTGTCTTAACTAGAATTTCTATTTAATTTTTTGACGAGGAACCTACATGGTTTGAAAACGTTTAAATAAGAATTCAAAATTAAACAATTGTTAATATCACACAGCATAAAAGAAAATTCTAAAACAAAATTTCTGTGTCCCTCTCATTCTAGTTACAACGAAGGCACCTACAACGAAGGCACCTAAACCAACTGCAGGAGGCAATAATAAGATAAAAAATGGAGGAGACGATAATGAGAAAAAAAATGTCAGTGATAAAATTGAAAAAGGTACTGGTAGTGTAACGTCGACAACAACGACAACAATGAGTCCGGTAAATCGTGCAAAATATGAAGCAAGAAAAAAGAAGGTTATAACACAGGTTGGAGTAATTGCTGGAGGCGCCATTCTAGTGATTGTCTGTTGTGTATGTTGCTGTAGATCTGTCAATGATGATGAAGATCCACAGAAGGAAGATGAACAGCCACTTATTGATAAGAAAGCATCTGAAACCTCTGGTGTGAAGAAAGCCTCACAAACTTCAGGATCTTCTGCAGGAACAAGAAATTCTTCACATGCCTCGCGCATAACTGGTCTATCTTCTAACATGCCGCATTGAGAATTTCTATTTCTATTCACTCTTCATCGAATCTCTACTGCTGAACTGCATAGTCTTTTGTTTTATTTTCAATGGAATAGAATGCAGATTACAGCTTAGCTATGTGGTGTGATATATTGAGTAAATAAATAGATTTTGAACGAAATTGATTTATATTTTGATACTTTAATTAACATGACTACATTTATGGTAGAAAATTATGAATGGTATCATAAGTACCATTAATGTCATTATGGTAATGTTAGATACAGTTTAAGAGTTTTACCTTTGTTTTCATTTAATCAAGATATTCAATTATTCGTGACTTTATTTTGATATAATAGACATGTCTGATTACAATATCATGAAATGCGTTTTTGTTATACTATTGTATTGTTATAATATCACAATCACTTGTCACATACACATAAACATTCACCCAGCAGATGGATTTGTATATGAAGGTGTGTGTTCACTCACCATCAGTTCTCATGACCCTAGACGACAGGTCACTGCCTGCGCTGAAATCCTCTACTACCCTGCTGCTAGCTTGACGGGAACACCCAAACTGTTATCATTTGTTTTCAAAGCCATTTAGGCTTCAGACCTACTTTCTTATAACAATTTTAAAAAACAAAACAAAAAACACAGTTTTTATTTTTTTTCTCAAACGTTTTATCGCCTACCCCTTTATATTTGTTTTTCTTAGGGATCTACCTCCTGCTTTGGTCCCATTGTTCACCATGTTGATATTAGAGCTTTGTGTGTTATTTTGCCTTTAACAAGCATTAGCAAAGCTATTGATGAAAATGGAACAAAATGGCCTTGTGGAAAGCACACTTTAAGTGGCAAAGTGCCAAATATAGAATCACTTTGGTGTCAGGTCATACCACATACAGTATAGGTCCGATATCCGGATCTGCATTATCCGACAATCCGCTTTATCCGGATGTCAAACCTTGGCCCCATTTTTAGAGTTACATATACTTGAACTTGTCTCCCATCGTATTTGACCACAAAATTGCGAATAGGAGACCAAATAGGCAAAAGTTTCACCAAATAAATAGGGAGTAGGCGACCAAATAGGCGCTAGCCTCGTCACACGTTTTTTATTGATAAAATCTAAGTTACGCTACTGGTTCTTTTGCGGGTGATAGAGACTAGATCTTGACCTCGAAACGGGACCAATATGTTACTGATTCATTTCCTGTTAATGGAGTGGTTTGATCGTGAAATGAATATCATATTCATAATCTCGACATTTTCCTCGTTAAATACATGTATTAAACTTTGAAAGCAAGACATTAATTAATTAAAAAAACGTTATGGTAGTCAGAATCAAAAAGTTCGCAGTTATGCATGTTTAGAAGCACCTGGTCACTATTGTCGCGAAGTTGGTGAGGTTGCACAATTGTGGCATTTAAAAAAATATTATTTCTAGAGGTCAATATGTGTCGATTATTGCAATAAAATAGTTTTGTAAAGTTTGAATAAAATCGGTTGTCCTGAGACATACATAGACATACGTACAAACGAAACAAACACAAGGCTTTGCTTTAGCTTCTGATGAGCTGCTAAAGAGAAGCAATTACTGGTTCTTATGCCTTAACCATTGCATACTATTTTGGTTGATAGTTTACAAATGTCAAATGAAATATGCAAAAAACTTTTATGAAACTTACAAATTCTTAGGTGAAATATAAAATACTAACAATGGAAGTGCAATAAATAACTAGATCAAAGTGTTCAAAAAACACAACGTCGCTAGAACTACTTTGAGTTATGGGCAATTATAAGATCTATACTGATACGATCCATACTTTACAATTAAGAACTTTATAAATTGAAAATTTAATGAGGACGCAAAGCGCCTGAAGTTAAATTAGAATTCTTTAAGGAAATTGATTAAGACTTCATGATTGCAATACGTCACAGTGACGTCACATACGCAAGTTTTGCAAAAGAATTTGAGGAGAAAAACCTCAGAATGAATTTACAGCAGTGATCAATATCCAGCAATAATCAATAACAGTTTCAAAGCCCAATAATCAATATTAGGGTCTGGGAGCAACCAAAATTAATTGTACATGGGGCCCCCTCCCACAGACATGGACAAATATGAACAATATAAGGATAATGGTATGTTCTAATGTTGAGATCACGCTATCTCTGCACGAGAGATGTCATTATCTGCACAAGTGAGCGCCAGCGAACGCGTTCAGACAAAGACAATTCAAGTGCAGAGATAGCGTGATCTCACATATACTATTGTCCTTTTTCTCACCACTTATCGTGCTTTTTAAAATAAAAACCATTAGCTGTGCGTCATTTTTGAAAAACATTAACATGCGACAGCCTCCTCACCGTGTCACAGGTGCAATCAGAAAATAGTTCCAAAAATCACACTTATTACTCAACATTTTCACCTTAATGACGCAATGTATTTATTTTTCAATTATATGTAACATAAATATTAATAAAGAATTTTTGTACACACTGCAAAACATTATAATAATGGAATAGACGTTACGCATCGTGAAACACCTGTAAGAATTGAAATCAGACGAGGACGTTATGTTTAGTGTGTGCAGCGACAGCTAGTCAGCGCTGCACACAACGCAGTTTGTTTGGTGTCAAAGGTGATTTATATTGTTACCTTTTATGGTTGTATACTGTATTTACTGGTGTGTGGCACTGAATCATGCTATAGGCATATAATTGTAAATAAAAGCATTGTGCAAAGTCTGACATAGCTCGGTGTTCTTTTATAAGCATAAATTAAAACTGTATAGTCCCGGGTGTATAGTACACATAGTCCGTCGTAGTAAGCTATGCCCACTCCCGATTGGTGCGCAATAATATGATAAAATTAATTTTAGTAATTCGGCCCATTCACAAAAGTAGTGAGATCACCTCGACAATGTAGTGAGATACAACTACCCCTCACGGTTCTTAACCAATCAGAATCGAGAATGAACGGCAAAGTGGTGAGAATGACATACGTTCGTATTATAAAGTTTGATATTGAACAGATTCCCTGAAAACTGTTGAAAATGTAATGCATTGAATCATTCACTCTCACTGGTCAATGAGTACATATTTAGCACTCAGCAGAACCAGGGGCACATATTTTGTTCTAGCCCCAGCCTCATAACCCTAACAGCCGTCATTAACATAATATATGTAATGATGTGACACCAGATGACCTGGTGAAAGCCCTATGACGTCATACAATCTGTGGCCAATGGATGTTTTTGTGTGACCTAGTTTCATTTTTAAAAGTAAATAATGTGTGCATTTAGAAATATTCAAGTCAATTTTGATCTATGGATACATCAGTATCATACATAGTATAATAACTGTAGTATTACTACAAGACTTTATTGTTTAAACATTTCAACATGTTTTGTTTGAATAATCAGGATATAAAAACAGCACTTCAGTTCTATTTATAAATGGGAAACAGTTGATCTACTTAGTTTCATATCCTGGCACATAATTATTCAAACCTAACTGACCTAGTACTAGTGCTACTATTAATATGGTCATGGATAGATCACATCAGTATTAACTCCCAAAAAGTGTCTTTGATTGATGAAAATACAAACAACTTGCTGTTATTTCCAATCTGCCATCTTTGATCATCTGCTTCTTGTAAACAGAGGAATCCTAGAGGCCTGATTGGTCGAAATGGTGGCAAGCTATCATCAGCTACAATGGTGGCCTCTTTTGGCCATGACTGTGTGCAATAATTTTTCAAGGCACAAATGAGCTTTACTCTGATTGGCTATAGACGCAAGTAATAGTAGGGGCGTTGTAAATCTTCCATCTCCCAAATTTTTTTGCCTCATTTTCCCATCTCTCCAAAATATTGCTTGCCTTTCTCCCATCTCCCACTTATTTCAGTCATCTCCCACTTTTAAAGCTATTTGTTACACCGTCACGGATTCAACACACACATTGCTATATTGACCATTGTCATGTCAAAAATATCAACCATGAAGTAAGAAGACAACAATTACAACGGCATCATTTAATCTTTAATACATCTATCTTGATTGCCCCTGTTCTTCCCCTTTTCTCGCAGACATGGCACCCTTTCGAAAGAACATGACAGTTACAACCTTCACTTTGCTTAAGTCAACGCTATTCATTGCTTTTAGTAAGTTGTTGTCTTGAACATTAACGTGCACTGCACAACTCAGTTTGAATAATTTGTATTCTGAAGGGTGTTATCTCTTTAAAAGTCATCGCTGGAAGCCTGAGACCTGGTGGTGGGACGTGAGAGAGGATGATGCAATGAATGAGAAGAGAGCTTGATTCAAATCTTTCAAGGTCCTGATCAAAGCTGGCAAGTCAGACAAAGCCAATATCGCTAAAAAAAAACTGCCTATACTGAAGCAAAGTTCTTAACCATCGCAACTATCGTGGACTCACGCTCACCACCGACAAAGTAATCAAGTTACTTGAGAGGATGGTGGACTCTTTCATCCATTCTACCCTCGACATTGATGCGATGTAGTTCAGATTTGTCCTGGATCAAGGCACGACTGATGCTATCTTCACAGTGCGCCAAGTACAAGATAAGTACATTGCTGCCAACAAACCACTCTATCTTGTGTTTGTCTGTCTGGAGAAAGTTTTTGTCCGTGTACCAAGAAAATTCCTGTAGTTGGCACTGCTGAGTGTAGGGGTGAAAGAATTGGCAGTTTGTGTAATTCAGGGCATGGATTCCAATTCCAGAAGTTTAGTGCAGTTTGACGGACACTACAGTGAAGAGTTAGGAGTTGGGGTCGGTGTGCATCAGGGCTCGGTCCTTAGCCCTCCGCAATTTATCATCGTGCTAGAGGCCTCGTAATGTGATTTCCATTCTGGTGTGCCTTGGGAGCTACTATATACGGATGGGCTGGTGGTCATAGCCGACTCACAGGATGAGTGTATTGCTAAGCTGAAAGCCTGAAAGGACATCATGGAGCAAAAAGGTCTTAGAATCAACATGACAACTGAGGTAATGGTGTGTGGTGTTGGACTTGACGGTTTTCAAGGACTCTGGCAAGTACCCATGAGCCGTGTGCCACAGTGGTATAGGTGTTAACACCATCGCCTGCTCCCAGTGCAAGCTTTAGGAGCACAGACTACGCATGGCCAAGATGTCAGGGTAAAAGCTCGTCCAATTGATGGTAGACCAGTTATCTTCCTTGTAGGTTGATGTGGATGGATCCATGCTTTATGCAGAGCCCAGTTTATGCTATCTCAGAGATATTCTATGCTCAGGAGGAGGATGCAAACTCTCATTCAGCACCAGATGCAATACTGCATGGGGAAAGTTCAAGAAGTTGCTCCTTATTCTGACATACAAACATGTACGTGTATCTTTAAAAACCCATAGGAAAATGTTCTCAGTCTGTGTCCAGTCTGTGTCCATCTGCTGCAGACCTTCAGCAGCTACGCCCCTAAGACACATCTATGATGTGTTGGATTTGCAGAGTTAAACCTGATGATGATACCTCTTCCCCTATGCTCCAGAAAATGTTAGGGATTGCGGAGGTTTCCTCCGAACTGCACTCTCGACGTATCAGATGGTACGGATATGTAAAATGATCCTTCTCTTACGCCAACTTTGTCATGGACATGGAGATCCCTAGTCGTGGGGTACTGTCATTGAAGGAAGAATTGGTTGGAATGTGTGAAATCCGAATTGAAGGACTGTAACCTCCTTAATACAGACGAGCTCTTTAGAGACACTTGGAGAGTTGGTGCGTGTGAGACAGCGCCGCCAGCTGCCTACTCCAGAAACAGGGACACCCGCTTCAGTTGATATATTAATCGTTGGATGTAGTAGCATTAGTATTTTTTACTACAAAGGCATTGCTAGATCAATATGTATATGTCCAAGAAATGCATAACTTTTGTATTTGTTTTCAATATTACATTTGTGATTAATTGATTTTTTTCTTTCAAATCAAATACATTTTACATGAGCAATAATGTGCAAAATACATAAGCATTATAAATAAGCTGCTTGTAACAAAAGAAGTCTATCTCCCACTTTGGCTGCCTCATCTCCCATCTCCCCATTTTTTCAGGCCAATCTCCCATCTCCCAGAGTCTCATATTCCCCCCCAATAATAGTAGGGATTTTACTGTGGCATATAGATGTTATATTGCCACATTACTTGAGTGATATTTAGGAATCTATTTGACTTGTAGAGACATTACAATACAATTAAATCCAAAAGCATGCACATTGCAGGAATGCAGCAATTCGCGACAAAAGTGAGTAAGATATTACCTTTTCAGTTTGAGAATCGAGTGCCCTCCCTCTCAAATTGAATTGAAATTGAGCACCCTCCCTTCTGTGACCAAAGAAAATTGAGGCTGCCCCCCAACCACCCTGGAAGGTGCGGGGGGCGCTCAGTTTCTTAATTCTTAATGTCTTAATGGGGAGGGCATTCAATTTCAACGTAGAGAGTTAGGGAGGCCATTCAACCTCGTCCATACCAAATAACCGCCCCCCCCAATCCATAAAATTGATTATGGTTGTTCCCTTACTTAACACTGTGAAGTATGATAATTTATACATTTATAATAAAATAGTGGACATCTTTCATAAATTGGAAAGCCCACTGTAATTAAAAAGTGCCCAAAATCGAATCACTTCGGTGTCGCCTCATACCTCTTAGTTGTGTAAAGTTTGAACAAAATTGGTTCATTGATAAAGGCTCTAGCTTGTCCGTAGACATACATAGTTAGCTACAAGCAAACAACACACAAGGCTTTTGCTTCAGTTGCTGAAGTGACACAATAACTTCTCCAATAAGTAACCCTTTAAATAAAAACATGGTATAAAAGAACTACCTTGTTTAGATATTATTCAGGCTTCATACAAAAATGCTAATTTTACGCCGCTGGACCCCTCGGTGAATGTCACTATTTTTCAAAGCATAATAACAACGACTTAGATATCATGGTTCACGACAGTTGAATGCATGATCCACCATTGAATAAAACTTACAGTAAATAAAATATTTGATACGGTCTCACTGTAAATTTCATGTGGAAACATCGGAGGCCTAATGTGATGACACCACCGCATGTTATGGTACAGTTTCCTCCATAACATCACCAGGCGTCTCATTATCCAAATCTTCATATTCGCCCACCTTGGATCGAGCGGTGTCTATGTAGTCCCCGACTGGTCCTAGAACACATCCCAGAAGGCAGAATGCACTCCCCAGCCACTCTAGCCAGTTGCCCAGACCAGGATGGATGGAGGACATAAACGTTTGCTGAGAAATCATGAGGAAGACAAACTCATAGTTAAGTATGAATGCCAACACCACTGATGGCAAGTACTTTGTCAAGAATATACTGCAAATGAAGAATACTGATACGCCTAAAGCGTGAACGATTACCATTGAAATACAAAATCCGTCTGTGAGTATCACCATGGGCTCCGTTATAGCGCTTATTACAGTGGACAAAATCGTTACTGACAGTGACACCCAGATTGTGGTTACAGTTGTTGATTCTACATGCTTTTGCACTTGTGACGCGAATTCCAGACACAACACATAAATGAGCCCACCAGCCGTCAAGATTAGGTACCCTTTCCATTCATTTCCGCCGCCGCCGCCGCCGTCGACGCCGCTATATATTTCAGAATCATACAGCAGCGTTAAGTTGTCAGCTTCCACTGTTACGTTAGATTTAAACAAATATTCAAAAGAAGCCACTTTATTTTTACTGCGACAGGGACTGCTCCAATTGCTCGCCGGCTTCCGGTGCAAACCGGAATGTTTGAAAATAGCTAGGGGCTGTGACACGAGGATGACGCCGAGGATGGAGACGGCGGCCGCCAGCCCCACCAACGGCGTGAGGCGGCACCGGACGGCGGCCAAGGCAGCGGCCCAGGCCACGGCGAGGGCCGTGAATGTGCCGGCAGAGGTGCCCACGGGTAGGTACTTGGCGGATGCGTAGAAGCTCACGTTGACCAGCATATAGGCCACAACGGTCCCGACAAGAGGCAGCAGTGCTTGGCGAGGAATCCACACGGATTGTTTCGGCGTGAACAGTGCCATGACAACTCCCACGGCAAACGTAGTCACGAACCTGCAACAATGTGTAGCAATTTTCAATGAGAACCACACCTATGCGTAACTGAGAGATACTACCTGTTGAATTTATGTGTAGACATGTAGTACACGAAACTTTATATTTAGGTTGACATTCTACAATTGACAATTTTTTTTCTTAGGTGGG
>CM032661.1:16981472-17133013 GCA_019095985.1 Streblospio benedicti | reverse complement strand
GAGAAAATCAATAGCGTGCATGCGTATTACTATTTTATGTTATAATATTGTGGGGTTATGTTGGGTATTGGTATGCGAGGAGGAATCTCGTTTTGTGTGGGCATTCTGTGGACAATTCGTTTCTGTTGTTTAATGTGGCCATTTCTGGTTTGCATATTATATAGAATTTTTCTTTTAGGCATAGGTTGCATGTATTTGTTGTTGTTGAATATTGTTTGCTTTTTGTTATTGTTTTCCAGGTAATATTGTAGGTTATGTTTCTGTCTTTGAGGTTCCAAATGTGTTTGCTTAATGCTGTACTATTTCGGAGTTTTTTGTTATTGAAGGAGCTGATGTGGTTTCTATATAGTGTTCTCGTGTTATTGATTTTCTCGTGTTATTGATTTTCTCCTGTTATTGGAAATGAGTGAGTTCTGGGAATTCTCATTCTGTATTAATAGCAATATACTACCTTCAATGGCTCTGATGAATGCCAAACTAGAGGCATGAAACAAATTTGTAAGCCAATAAAACAACCTATGAAGCTATGATTGTTGTGATCAATTTACAATTTAACAATTCAATTTTTGATCGAGCACTCTAAAGTGTATGATTCACATCCATAGATTCACATCCATATATATATATATATATATATATATATATATATATATATATATATATATATATATATATATATATATATATATATATATATATATATATATATATATATATATATATATATATATATATATCCTTGGTGTGGGTCAAAATATCCGTCAATTAGAGTGCTCAACTAATTTATCTAAGTATATCATTTGAAGGAAAAACAAACTAGATTGCATACAGATTTGTTTCATGACTTTTCTCAATCAAAATGATTATATATATATATATATATATATATATATATATATATATATATATATATATAACCCACATTCTATTGCAAAGTATGGGACATATAATTATGGTGTGACAAACATTGGCTAGAATACGATGGTGCTTCATTTACAATTTTGGGGAGTGTTGATCTATGTATCCTGGTTGTGAACAGCATATGGGTATGGGGTTACATGTACTACATTAAATGGGGGTACTTATTGATACAATTGAAACATATTTAGTTTAGTTTTACAGATTAGATTATTACATAATGCACTAAACAGTATTGGTAGTTAAGCAGTTTCAAGATGCAAGAAGTTGTGTTGTGAATATCCAGTGTTACAGGGGGTGAGGACTTGGGTATTGCTTATGTATTGCCTAGTAGGGTATTTCTTTCTGTGCTGGCACTCGGTAGCTAATTCGTTTCTATTGTGCAGTGATGACATTTTTGGGCGGCAGATGATGAAATATTTTTCTTTGATGAATAAGTTACATTTTTTGGAGTTGGGTGAATATGGTGTGCATTGTGATAGAGTTTTCCATTTCAGTGTGTATGTTGTGCTATTGTCTTTTAGATTCCAAATGTGTTGGCTGAGCTTGGTGGAGTTTCTTTTGCTGGTATTATTGAATGAAGCCTTGTGTTGGGTGAATCATTGTGATAGGTGTTTTGGTTTTCAGTGTGTATTGTGTTTGGATAGTATTGCTCTATTGTGTCCTGATATGATTTGTTTCATGTTAGGCATGCAACTGTAACTAATTTTTATTGTGTTTCTATTGAGGATGCTGTGTAGGGGGTTGTTTTGTGGGAAGTGTTTGTCTATTAGTTTTAGAAAGTGGTGTCCAATGTTGGTCTTTACATTTTTGCTGTATGGTGGATTGTACCACGTTATATTTCGTTTGCTATTGTTCTTATTTCTGTTTTGATGTGGGGGGAGGGGGTTGTGTTTGAGTCTATAGTCATAGCCGCTATTGTTTAGTGCATTTTGGTATGGTGTTTTGCTGTGGTTGAAGATATTTTCACTGGATGATATGCCTGTAAGTCTTTTTGTTAATGCTTTCTGGGATGTTTTTTTATTATGTTAGGGGGTGGTTGCTGTCTTTGTGTACGTATGAAGGGTTGTTGTTCTCCCTTGATGTATGGTTTAAAGGTGCCGTCATTCAGGTTAAGGGTGATGTCAAGAAAGTTGCAGGACTTGAAATTTGCATTGATTGTGATTTTAAGGTTATTGTCTTTAAAGATTTGGCAGATTTTCTTTTTGATATTCTCGGTTTCCTGGGGGGATTTGTCACATACTGCCAGGCCGTCATCTCCGTATATTCCAATGCTGATGTTGAGTTCCTCCATTTGTGCTAGCAGGTATAGTCCTACTAGCTCACACACCTCTGCTCCGTCGAAGCTGTCCATACCTTACCAGAGAGCAATACTAACCACTGATGTCACCAGACTGATTTAGAAAAATCTGTGAGTATTTCGTAGATCTATAGATCTAAACTAACCATACGCACTAAAAAATATACTGTCATTATCGATGTAAACATGGGGTGGGGCTTGGGAGTCACAATGTGACGTCACGTTGTGTTTGTGTAGTAAATTAAAACGATGATTATCCTTTAATCTGATAATTTGATAATAACTGGATCTTTTAAAAAGATCCAGTTATTATCAAATTATCAGATTAAAGGATATACAAGGTCTAGATTATGTCATTGAAATCATCCTGCCAAATTTCAAGAATTTTGAAAATGTGGTTTATAAGTTATAGGATATTATGTTGCCATTCATTCAAGTGGAAGCTAGACCGTTCGTTCACGACTAAGCGTCATTAATTACCCACAAATCCATTCGGCAGAAAAACAACAATGGCTAAAGTTTTATCGGTATTTGTGCAAATAAATTCACTATATTTTGGTATACACTTATTTGATTATATGTTTTATATGTGATAAAGGAAGTGCATCTTATTATGAAAGAGGCACATACTAACTGCAAGTTTGGTTCATAAAGAGAACTGTGAGAAGACCGGGGAAATTCTTTTTAGATAAGATTTGAGGTAGAGCAAGCATGGACAATACATGCTTCAAAACATGGATTTTGCTTCATTTGAGGTGACATAATAATTCTTTGCAAATCACACTCCCCAGTTCCATATTATGGGGGTGTAGACTGTGACATCTGTCAACAATTTGGCCAATGTCCATTTATGGGGCCCATCCAGGTTGCTGGTGAATGGGAGGTAAGAAGAGCAAACGATGGTGATAAATGTTGTGCAATGATATAGGCATGCTCCTCAAATTTTTAATATTGTGTGCTAATATGTGCAGTCTGAGACATTTTCCGTACCAATTTTTATTGTATAAAACTGTATGGAATTTCAAATATATAAGTTTTCTCTGTTTAAAACAAATTGAGGGCAGGTGTGAACCTTCAAAGCCCCATCCCATCATTCACACGAGATCCAGCAATTACTGAGCGTTCACGCTCAGTGCTGGAGTGTATACGTGCCAGCTTGAGCAATGTACAAATTCGTAAAAGGTTCAAATGCTAAAGCCGACCGAAGGATCCATCCAGGATCCATCTCTAATATAAATATGGTGGAGTGCTGGTTACCACCATAGAGCAAAATTATCAATAATTGCGGTGATAAACATACATACTGCACCAATGTCTTTGAACACTTATTAAAATGTCTTTTGTATAGATAAGAAAATGTGTTCTCCCAATAGTGCACTGCATTTAATTTATGCTGGTGCCTTTGAACGATAACAGACGAAAAATGATTTCAGAATCACAGGTAAAAATAATACTAACTATTTTAAGAGTACATTCCAATATGCATGTGCTAATATATGGAAAGTTTTACCAAAAAATATCAAAGCAGCCAAAACGTATGTTACATATAATATAAATACCTATTCAAGAATTATTGTACAGAAAAATATGATTGATTACGTTAACACGTAATTAGTACCGGTATGTATTTTAATATTGCTTTATTTTATTTTTTTCTTAAGTTGCATTATAACACTTAGTATATTACACAAAAATGTTTAGATTTTGTTTAAAGTATACTATGAATAGTTAAACTGTGATAAGAACATATACATGGGGTAGAACTTGATAAGTAATCCACCTTTTCCCACCCCTGCCATCTACATTGTACTACTGTAATTCTAAATATTCTAATGTTTTTTAAAATAATTGTTAATTGTGTGTATTTTATATAGTAAATTTTATTTGTAAATATGGCAAAATAAAATAAAATAACATTAAAAAAATAATGCCCACCCACTCTCGACAAGACGCCAGTTATTTCATGCACCATGTGTGCTATCGATGGCAAATATCACTAAACGTAAGAATGCTATGATTAGATTTAGTTTATAGTAACACCAAGCAGACGCCCACCTGCAGGCGTTGAGCTGGAAGTCCGGCATGGCTCCATTCAGAACCTGTGCGGCACACATGAACGCTGCCGAGGCCGCGCCAGCCAGCACCCCGACAGCCTGCAGCAGGCACGACATCACCCCGAGCGACACGGCTGCAAGGTCTATCCCGGTTTTTTCTCCGGGAACGCTACGCGCACATCCCTGTAATGTTTTTTTCATCATAGGTGATAACAAATTCACTACATCCACACAACTTATCCAGTATGAGCACTTGAAATGTGGGTGTTAAGGCTATTACGCACATCCAATCAATGGGAGGGGTTCGTTGAATTTACATACAACTAGCAGACCGATTCCAGCACTTGATAACAAAGGTGCGTAGACAGTTGGAGATGTTTGGGCTATTTGTACAAAACATACATGTATCACTTTTTAAAGTACATTCCCGCATCTAGATCTAGCTATATTTGTTGATATACCTATTGGATGGAAGCTGCAAAACGACCACATTAAACACCGGCGAATCGTCCAGAAAAGCACCGACGAAACGTCCACAAAACACCGGCGAATCGTCCAGAAAAGCACCGACGAAACGTCCAACGTCCACCGGCGAAACGTCCACACCGGCGAAACGTCCAGAAACCGGATGGAATAGTGATTTGAACCGACAGCCAACGAAATCGTCCTTGTCGTTTGGCCCCATATAGTCCCTTGTGATTTTCATATCATTGCTTCGCTGGTTCTATTGAATGGTTCCCTCATGCCTTTGTAAGCTTTTATCGTAACGGTTTATTTTCTATTATGACCATGTTTAGAATGCACTTCCATTCAAGGTTGATTGTGCTTTCTTTGTTGTCTTGTATTCTCATATATACTTATAAAAAGCAGGGATGTGTTTTTGCCTCCTTCCTGCCACTCTCAAAGTGGAGTACATTATCCCTCTTCTTTTTTTGCCTTTTCCCCATTATCCCTCTTTTTCAGCCTTCCTTCCCTCATACCACTTCCTTATATATCCCACCCCTCTAAGGGACAATTCAGTATTTATGACAGGGTGGAGTAGGAGGATTTTAGGGAGGGCCATGAACTTTTGTCACAATGTTTGGAGGGGGGGCTATCAATTTTTTTTTTCACAAACCTTTGAGTGGGGGGGGGGGGCTATCAATTTTTGCACTGCAACGTACACCAATATTTGAGAGATTTTGGACTAAAATTTACTTATTTTTATATGACGATATTGATCAAAAAGAATTTGATATAACTGACAATGATTGTGTTAACTGTTGAGGGAGGGGTCATCAATTTTCATCACATGAAATCGAGGGGGTCACCAATTTTTTCACAGAGATTCGAGGGGGCTATTAATTTTTTCACAGCATTTTTGGAAGATCCTCCTACCCCACCCTTCATAAATACTGAATCGTCCCTAAACATATCACTTTTAAACGCTCCCACTCTTTACGGTCGTTTTGTTGCACCACCCTCATTCATAATGACTGCACACTTCGTATTATATTGTTGCGATGCAGATTAGAAAGGTGTCTGCATGATATATAGAGACAAAATTGAGGAAATACTTATCAGTAACGGTAAAGCCATTGAATGGACTTAGCCTCGGACACACAGGCTGGTTATGATATCTCTTGGTTGGTGGCAACCACACAAGATTCTGGATGATCGAGACTATGAATGGACTTTGCCTTGCCAACGTTCAGCGTAAATCAACGTTGCGCTTGTCACCGTGCGCCATTACGAAGGACGTCCTATCAGTACTGTTTGTCAACATATCGTATGTAAGTTTCATGTAAACTATTAAAACTAATGAAATAAAATGAAATAATATGAATTTTACAAGTGGTAAGTGTCTTTCTGTTAACGCTCATACAGTCTGATTATTAAACTACTAGCATTGCCCTAATAATGTGGAAACCCAATGTTTTTTTAAGTAGGCCTACTTCGTACTAGTACTGAATAAATATCAGTCAACCCACTAAAATACCAAAATTGAATTTGCAATGATTACTTTTGGACGACCATACGCGGCATGATTTTTAGTATCAACGTTGATTTGGAAGGTAGCAATAAAATCACATGTATACTCAAAAAGAAAATTAGTAATCAACCATGAAAAAAGTTCATTTGTAGTGTATATCATTATTCCATTTTAACGACTACAACGACTACAATATTTAGAAATAAATAATTATTTCCTAATTTTCGTTGACCACGGAACGACACTGCAATCCCGTACTAAAAATATCATTGATAAAGAAAGAATACATCCAAGGGAAAATAGTTGAAGGAATACACATCAAGGTTAAAGAAGACTATAGTCTCAATAGGACGGGTGGTTTTGACCTGGCTCAAGCATATCTGCCCTTATGAGGGAATAAGATGAGGGTGGGGTAGGTCCCCCACACCTTCCCCCCCCCCCTCCATCCCCCCCAACCCCATCACCCACCCATACTCATCCCACACCACCGGAAATGCCTAGATGCGAGGCTGTTTGTTATGGCAATCTCGCTCCTTGGTCAAAGCAGCTGTTAGCTGCCAAAAATTTGGAATTAATTATTTATTTCTATATATTGTAGTTGTTGAATTTAAATTAATATATGTTTGTAAATTACCAAAGTGCCATAATGCTAGAGCATGCATTTGTCATACAGTCCCTGTTGTTCACAACTTCACATGAATATTTAATGCTTTCACTTTCTCTAACAGTCTTCCCTTTTTATTACCAGTTCGTGTACACAAGACAGAAGATTGTCTGACATATTTTGTCATGCGTCTCTCATATTCTTCCTGTTTGTTGGTATCAGATTTCTCAGCACAGGGATAAGCAGACCATTTAGGCTTAGGATAAAATTTACACGGAGCAGAAATTCAGAGTTAATTCAAATATATCAAATGAGCAGCTCTTCGATACACAACCCACCCCCACTTCCACTCCTAGTTTGTAGGATGTCATTTTAGCTTACTAGCATCACAGGTGGCTAAACATTACAATCCTAATACGACCGTTGTGACTTGGCCTTGCCCATTCACTCAAACACACACAAAAGCTCACACACAATGTCATAATATACGCGTTTCGTTATTGTGTTTTACAATTTTACAGCACATTGTGTAAACTTTGGATTACAAATTAAATTGCTGCATAGTGAAACTGATAGACAGTGTACTCAAAATGTTCACAGCCACTTTTTTGTGATTGCAAATTTACGTGAAGATGCTACACATTGGAAGATTTTGTAGAACAAGTATATTGTTGTAGGAAATAGACTACCCTGTTGTTGTACTGTCTCACCAAGCTGCTGGCGTCGTGTTTCAGAGGCGGGCTGCCCCGGGCGCCGGCCATGACATCATTCCTGCTGATGCTGATGCTCCTCGCGACCCTGACCTACCGCCCCAGTCGCACCGCCGCCGCCAGCCCCCAGCAGCCACCAGTCAAAATGCGCAAGGTGAATTGCTTCTCCGGCCCTGGTGCACTGAGGGGTGACCATAAGACATTCCCAGACACGGCCTCGCCACTTGTGTGTGCAAACTTCTGCTTGGCGGCCAGAAACAACTTCACTCTGGTAGGAGTCACTCAGGGCCAAGAGTGCTATTGCGGCCACACAATTGAGATTCCCAACCGCGCAAAGGGCTGCCACTTACCATGTGCCGGCGACGCGTCCCAGACATGTGGTGGATTAGACGGCAAGATGGAAGTATACATGATTGCGGAAGGGTGCCCTCTGTTTGTGGTGCATAGGGCCACACACTTTTCAAGGTGCAAGGTGATAGAGCGCTTGATAAGTGTAAACACCGCAAGTTGCTTGTATAATGCACACGCTGGCGTGCATGCAAGTGGCAATGTGGTTAACTTGAGGGCCAGCCCAGACCAGTTTGGGTTTGCGTGTGACATCCGTGAGTGTCGGGTGGAAAAGAGTGGCGGAAAAGGCAGCCTGCCCAAAGAGAAAGACCTGCTGCTGGAGAATGTTAAAGATGGCGACGGCATCAAGACCAATGTCTATGTGCGCAAGTGCACCGGAATGCAGAGCTCTGGATTTGTGCAGTTTGAGATGGCTAAAGAGGTGCCTGCCACCAGTCCTGCTCCAGCCCCGCGACCTCCACCACCAGCAGCCCCGGCACCACGAGCAGCCCGGGCACAACCACCAGCCGCTGCACCACCACCAGCCCCAGCACCAACAACAACCATGGCACCAATTCCAGCTGCCAAAGTTGTCATTGTCAACGGCCAAGTTCCGCGCCCTGTAGCAGGTAATCCTTCACTATAAAATAACACGTTTTCCTACAATATATTACTAAAATCCAATTTTGGTATTATGCTGCATTGTTGTTCATTTCATAGTAAATAGAATTGATTATAACGTGTTTATTTTTCGCTTTAGTATCTTTTAGCAAGATAATTATCCCATATCACAATAATTTCATTTTGTGTGAAATAAAAGAGTTCAATTTGATTAATTGATCAACTTTATTCTTGGTTGTTGTTCCAGAGACTACAACACTGATTAGCTCTGACAAGATTGTGAATGATGTTCAACTTTATCTCCAGCAGAGGAAGGCATTGATTATTCAAGTGAGCAGCATTGTAGGTGTCACATTTGTTATCACTCTGCTCTGTTTCATCTGCTGCTGCTATAAATACTGCCGTAAACAGGAATGTGACGATTCAGACGATAGGAAGCCGCTGCTGAGGAAGGGTGGATCACTGACCTCGGCCACCACTAGAACCTCCACACAGTTCAGGACTGACACCGGAGTCACCACGGATTGAACTGATTAATTGTATGATTTTGAATACATACATTGTATGTAAATTCAGGACGGGCTAGAGGGAGACAGTGTCGACGGGTGAAGTGAAGGATAACATTTGTTTCTGTGTGTAATAATGTTTGAGTAATAAAAGTGCATAATACACACGATTCTTGTAATTTTGTTTATTCCTATGCCCTTTTGACATTGGTTTTG
Organism: Streblospio benedicti; assembly: GCA_019095985.1. Lineage (NCBI taxonomy): Eukaryota > Metazoa > Annelida > Polychaeta > Spionida > Spionidae > Streblospio > Streblospio benedicti. Next base: position 17,123,785 of record CM032661.1, on the reverse strand, counting down.
CTTGGTAGAAGTCAAAGATGTTTATGGCAGACTACAATAAACAGTGAGTGATAATTTGAATCTAGCCCAAATAGGACTTTTCTGTAATCCTGTTATGACGTTTCATATAAGAAATAACTTTGGATGTTTTTCTCCAACAAATTGACCGCATACTCTTACCGATGGTACGGTCGATAGATTGCACTTGTTCCAAAATCTCAGTAATCGGACGTGTTGCAGGTGTGAACTTCATTTCAAGCCTGTCTCTGATGCTGCGAATGTTGCTGCTCCTCCTCTGTCTGATACAGTCATCCTGCGCCTCGCTGGTCATAACGCATCCTGTGAAGCTGCGCAAGGTGACGTGCTTTGCGGCCCCTGCTCTAATCGGCGGTGCGGCGCGCCAGTATGACGAGGGACTGAGCCCAGCCACCTGCGCCGTCTTCTGCTCCACGAGGATTGGTCGCAACTACAGCCTGGCGGGCGCCACGAACGGTACGCTCTGTGTGTGTGGCCAGTCCGTGGACACCAGCCACCGCCTGTCTGCCTGCAACATGCCGTGCGCCGGCGACAAAGAGCACGCATGCGGGGGCAAGGCGGCCATCGATGTATACATGCTGAAGGACGGCTGCCCCATAGTCTTGCAATATAAAATGGCCAGTCGGAAGAGCCAGTGTCCGGTTATTCGCGAGTTCACCAGCACTGAACAGTGTATGCTGACAGCACATAGTGGCACCTACAAGGCCGGTAATCTGGTGGCTGTCAGAGAGAAGCCAAATCACTTGGGGTTCGTGTGCGACTTGAGAGAGTGCAAGTCCCTCAAGGAGAAAGACCTCAAAATTGTGGAGGTGAAGGGTGATATACGCAGTGCTATTTATATCAGAGACTGCAACAGCTTCACGGAGAACAAAATGAAGGTTATATACCCAGATAACTGGAAAAGTAAGTATTTACAATTGCTTGTTGTACTTCATTATTCCGCTGTTGGTCTCCCCCGTTTTGTTCATCATAAGATAATAATTATTCATAGTAGGTTCCACTGGATTTTAACACGGGGATCATCTTATGATTCTTATAATAACTACAATAAATCTAACATTGTTTCAAGGAGCACTGCCTTCCTGGAAACATCTCAACCTACTGCCTAATCAAACTGGTCATACTTGCATGCACCTAATGCTTTGGTGACTCATATACGCACTTGTTCCAATTTTAACATGCAATGTCCATTAATGAAAGTATTTTGTTGTTATTAGTTGTGAAACAGACCACGCCTTCTCCGCTGCCAAAAGAGAGTCCGGCGGAGGCTGCTCAGAGAAGGGAGGGCACGATGACGCTGACTATGTGTGGTGGTGGCTCGCTCCTCCTGCTGTGTGCTCTCCTCCTAGTCTGCCGACCAAGGCCATCGCAGACGGACAGTAGCAGCAGAGAGCCACTACTGGACAAGGCACCGCAGGAAGACAGTAGCAGCCAAGAGCCGCTACTGAACAAGGCACCGCAGGCGGACACTATACGCAGCAGAGAGCCACTATTGGACAAGACAGATGGGTCTCCTGCGAGGTGATAAGGCTGCTCAAAGGCAGGATATGTGCATGGCTAGGCTCTACTACATAGTGGTGTGGTGGACTCAGATCTCAGGTCTCAGATGCTCAGGTACCGCACACTGTATACGATATGCAGAGCTTGACCACTGTGCTTCTTATTCAATTATTCAGTGAAGTAAGTTAGTGATGGTGGTATAGAAAATATTAAATATATTACAAGAACTGTGTATATCCACAAACTGGACAGTGTGGATGCATTTGTAATAATATAATGTGTGGTCTGGTTGGTATTTCAAGTAGACATTTTTGTTCTATTTATTAATTTCGTATTGTATGCGTTTGTGAACTTTATTAATACTGCAGTGGTAAGATAAATATTCTGAAACGAATTCTGCCTTCACAAGGCAACATGTTATTAATCAAGCGGCAATGTAGTATTTATAAGTTCCGTTTATAAGAATTAGTTATTAATTAAGAATTAGTAAAAAATAAATGTAGTGTGACTGTGTGTGCATGCCACATACAGAACAGTCTTGTTGTCATTATGTAACCTCAATGACCGTCTGTCGAACAATACTTACTTGTTCAAAGTCAAAATATGTTAACCATCTTACTTTATTTTATTAATTAAGTGTTATGGTGGGTAAAATGAATAATGCTGCTGATTTTTATGAAATGAATTATCTTTGTGAGTAAAAAGAAAATTGAAGCTTATGTAAGAGTAACGCTGACAAATTGCCTCAAGGTCGGGGGTATAAAAAAAAGAGAGGCGGAAAAAAAGGATTTCTTGACTACTTTGGCAGCCTTCCAATAAAAGATAGAAATATTAAACTTGTGTGTGCGATTGCATCTTTGGATGTAAACACAAACTATCATGATTATAAATATTTTGAAATTTATTCTAAAATCATTCAAGGTACAACCACTCATTTTACAATTTCAACAGCTTTACTATTTACAAAAATTAACATTAGAATCTGATTGGTTAAATCATATCCATGCTCATAAATAAATTCTGACTTGAAACAATTAGATCTAATTGCACTGCAATACAAGTAAAAGCAGTTTTAGATATGAATAACGCATTAGCCATATTGTACTCACTAGATCTACTTATCTTGGATACATATGCACATCATAATATTGCAGGACTATTTTTCCATACAAATTGACAAAAAAACTAGATACTGGTAATAAATATGCTTATGCTACTTATGAATAAATAGTATTCATAGAATATACCTCAATTAACTATGATAAATAACAATAACATAAACAATGGTGAATTCCAGACACTGGCATTAAACATGTTGCATATGGGTTGCTACTTTTAATTCTTTCCTATGACCTGCATAGGGCATGATTGGATGTTTCCTTATATATCTCACATCCCTGAAAGGCGATATAATAATGGCAGTGTGGGGAACAAAACATCACGTAACTATACTCCGATATAAATCCACCCAATGAAATGGTAAACTGATATATCCACACAGAAACAAATTTAGATTTCTTAAAAGTGGCACCATTGCAATTGGATCACTCGTTTTATCAATAGAGATGTTATATTATGCACAATATTGTAAAGAGAAAGATATACACAAGAATAGGACAAAAATATATTACTACAATTTTACAAATTTGAGCATAATTCACAACACGAGACATTGGAAGAGGAAGGGAAGATGAATCTAAAGAGACAATGATTGGTTTATGAAATATTTCTCCTGAGCATTATTCACATTATATTTTCTTATGCACATTTAAGCAACAAATTATTGAAAATATACACAATATATACAAAGAGACTTGCCGTTTTCATTTTAAAGAGCTTGTCATAAGAAACATGTTATGTACTTCATACCAACCACATCCATTCATATTAGATATTTCAAATAATCCTATCTATTACATACGATAAACTAAACTTACAAGTTTTTCTTTTGGTGACAAGGGACTCCTGAATTTAGTATGGGTACTTGATGATACAGTTGGATTCATTATACTCGAACTTTAAGGGAATTAATTGACAATTTAAGCTATCAAAAATTTCTAGCTGTCATATTGATTTATAATGTAGTCTACATGGATGTAACATGTCAGAAAAGTGTCATTTGTTTGAGTTATCTGTAAATTCGAGTTAGGAGCACTCGAGGTAAAGGAGTCCAACTGATATTCCTGAGATCTTTAGATACTACATACATATATTTATAACATTGCTTTAAATACATTAAAAAAAAACAAGGATAACAATACATTAAATACAAATAAGAATCTTATGTACAAATACATATCAGTACATTTCATTTTTACCCAATATGAAAACAATTCAACATTAACCTGTATCCTATTATTGCAGTTCTATCTTAAAATTGCACTGTTGATGTTGGTATCTATATCACTATATACACCGACAAGAACATTTACTCATACCAATGTCTATGTCCATAGGTAAACGATATGATGATGCAAATGAAACTTTAACAAAAAGACATTTTACAATGTACATAAACCTATAACATTCTGAAAACTAACAATATACCTCAACTAAGCATAACTTTGGCATTGACAATATTCCTTCAAGAAAGAAGTAAAACAATAATGTGATGTTTTAAACCAATGTGTGGTAAATTGAAAGCATTGATACATGACATGATGAATGAAACTGGCTAGGTTTTGAATCATGTCATCTACTAGAACATGGAGAGGGGCCAAGTGGCATTTTGCCATGCCGAATCCTTTTTCATTTTTGAAATAAAATATGTTTAAACTAACATGGACATAATCCTGTTTTGTTGATGTGTAGCACAAATTGAATTTCTACACTAATGGAAATACAATATATAGAATGCGTTTAACTTTTTCACCCCTAATGCTAACTAGCTATGAAGCAATATTTTTTGGTCTATTGTTTGGACCTCAAAACAGATCGGACATAAAATGTTCAAGTGTGTATAGCTACAAGATTACATTTTAAAGATATATGTGATAGATATGTTAACTACATTAATATTTGTTTTAACTTCCTAAAAAATAAAATTCATTCATTTTTATGATCAACAATGAAAACTTATAATCACATAAACATTATAGATACCCATGCCAGCACTGTAACATGCGTTAGCAGTTTGCCACTTACATTATCCTGTGGTTGTCTTAAATTTGAGTTTCATTAGTACAGTGTTAAACATTTACCCTACCTGCCAAAACCTGTTCGAAATGTAAGCAAAAGGATTTGTATATACCGGATAAGAAACTTTGATGTGGTTACAACCACAGAATAACGCAAGTGATGAACGGCTAAACGCATGTTGAAGTGCTGGTGTGGGCATCTATATAACTTCTATATTCAAAGGGTGGGGAAATTATGAAAAGTCAAAGTATTCATTCATCTTACTTCATCATACTTAATTATGCCAATAATTACAAGAAGTTGTGATCATTGTAATGTTATTTGGTAATACACATATAAAGTGAAAATTACTAGTAAATGTAAGTTCGAAGAATATCTGTCAGTGAATAAGTTGAGCAAGTGTCTCATACCGGCAAGATAATTGTGTAGGACGGGTAGAAAGCACCATTTTCTTGGAAGATTAATGAATCCCTCTATGTTGATGTCAAAAACTGTGACACGATTAGATGAGTATTTACAATATGTGATAGATGAATGAGTATTGCAATACAGTGGACATGATTTTACATGATTGACAATATTAAAAAAAAACATGGAGATTGTCAGTGTCATTGTTAATAAATTTAACAGTGATAGGAAAATGCTATTGATCTTACTGATATTCAAAAAATCATATAACATTTAAATTTTGTCAATCATATATTCTGTTCAGATTTTGACCCCACTTACACATGCAAGATCATGATAATAACAAAACGAAATGATGCAAGTTAAATAACATCCAGGCTTATCAAAAACACTTATATTCAATGGCATTTACACTAACATATAATCACATAACATTGTGATTCTATGTGCATAATATCTTTGGTGATTTCCTACAGCTCATTGGGGTCCGTTATGGGACAATCCCCAACAGTCACTCTGATGTTGTCAAGTGCAATATCTCCAGCATAACCATCTCCACGCACAGCAGTGAACGCAATCTGTAACGATGGAAACAATGAAGAATGGACATTTTAGATGTGGTAGTTGTACATAAACCAAACTATGATGCCCCATTTACGAAAGCTTCAATTCAATCGCAAACAAAGATATGCACTCCACATAAGTTTGTCAAAAGTAACTACAAAAATACACTAGCCTTCAAGCTTTCTCCATTAACAATTGAGTTATACAAAATGCTACTACTAGTGGTAATTTTACCCAGTGAGACTAGGTAGCACTCACTACCTAAAATAGTATTTCCTTCCCAGAAAAGCACCTGTTATAGATCTTGCGTACCATGGGATGATGGCTTTTGGTCCCCAGAATAGCTAAGACTTCTAAAGTAGTCTATACTTTATACTTTTATAGCCTATACTATACTGGCTTGGATAGATCAGGTTAACCAAGGAAACATTTATTCTTCAAAGTACTTCATCCTGCCAAAGGTAGCTGTTAGTCGCCAAAGTAGTAAGGATAGTCCAAGGTAGCCTTTACTCCTAAGAGCTGGTCAGGCTCCCCTTAATAGCCATTGCCTCCCCAAAAATATTTTGCTTCCCAGAGTAGCCCTTACTCCTCAGAGTAGTATTTTTTTTTCTATTGTACCCCTGCTCATCAATGTCTGCTTGCCAGTGAGCAATCACTTACCCTGTCCTGACCACTAGTAAGTTCAACAGGAACCTGCCGGTAAAGCCAGGTCTCCCCCTGGTTGCCAGACATAGACCACATACTGAAGTACTGCTGACCAGAGTACCGCACACCCACCTGCCAAAAAAAATACATCTAGCTATAGTATGCATGACAGAACTTTGTGGATGTGATTTGATCTTGTCAACTGGATTGTGCTTTAAATCTACGTAGCATTTTGAAATAATACAACAAAGTGTCAAGCATTTCAACCCGTGCGATAGGCCATGTCCATCTTTCTGTCTATCTATTTTCCTTTGTGTCTATCTGACTATTGTTTTGACTGTCTACAAGTAAATACCCACCTCGAGTGTGTTAATATGCTGGCCGTACATGTGGCAGTAGAAGTCAACACAGTGGCGACCACCGATGGTAGGCAGCTGAGGCAGTACCAACCTGCAACACAATCAATGTCTGTCCAATGTTCTCTAGCTATGATCACAAACTTGTCAACACCTGAAGACCATATTTGACCCTTACATGTGTATTCTGACAAAATGTGCAACTGATAAGTTGCTAACTCTTAATTGTTGTTGGAATAGAGCGCTGCTTTCTGAAAACATCTACATGCAACCACCACGGAGTTTTTAACTGTTTGGAAAGACTGTTTTAACAGCTACATGTAATCTAGACCAGCTTGATGTGATTTCTATTTTTCCACCCAGTCCCTTTCACTTCACTTTAGTACATTTTACACAATAGTTAAATAAATAACAAGTATTATCATACAAAGAATGTTCTCTATTGAGACCGTAATTGACGTTAATTTAAATGTTCCCCATTTTGGTCCTAAAGTCAAATGCGGTAAAGGCTTTATATAGGCATAAAATAGAGCACCATACTAATTTCTATTTCCCTATCTTTATCCTGCACCCTTACTTTTCCATTTCATCTGCTACTTTTCTTTATTCAACTGACACTTAATCCTCATTGCTAGTATCTCCACTCCATTCCACAAATCTAACAACATGATAAAATCTATGGCTTTACATTTGAAATTCAATTAGTATAAAATCTAAAATCTCAAATCAGGCTTTACTCCTTACGTGGCATTGTCTCGAAGCTGACGGGGGTCACTAGCCTCAATAAACAGATACTTGGTGCCCGTGTAAGCCGCATTGGGCCCAGTGCTATCGGATGGTGTGGCGATGTCTGTCACATTCCAGTCAAACACATCTCCTTGAAGGAGCTGCTCACTACCACAGAGAGGGTCGGCTGCAAAAGAAATTCACCTCATTTTAGGAGCAAATCCAGATCTTAGATAAATGCAAACTAAAGATTGATAGGGTTAGTAGAGTGGAGAGTTTGCAGAAGATTTTACTGTGGGTGTGGGGGTACAACAACTCAACGATGACTATTCCACAATGTATTTTCATTCCATGTAACTTTCGACAATTATTTCACAATATCATTGTTTTCTTTACTAAACGTTACAAATCATTTGCAAGTGTTATCTTATAAAATAATTAAACATGAAGGGTCTTAAACAATCGCAAAATTGCTAAATTTATTTTTGAATTTTCCATCAAATGAATCTACTCGTTTTTTTTTAATGAGCAAAAACTATCATGCATTACTACAAACCTTCATTCTCAAATCCACACTCAAACATCACCACTGACTCAGGTATCAGTGTAGTAGGACTTGGTGTTGGTGCAGGTGTTGGGTTTGGTGTTGGTGCCTGAGTTGGGTTTGGTGTTGGTGCAGGTGTTGGGTTTGGTGTCTGGCTGCCACCACCACCTCCTGCACCACATGCCCCTGATGTGAGCTGAATATCGTCGATGGCTATGTCTCCTCGGTAGTCGGCGCCACGTGTTCCAACAAACGCCAGCTGAAAACAGCACACACATGTATAACGTTTCTATTTTTTGGCATCATTTGTCATAAACTATAATATACATGGGAACGATTAGTTTAGGATAGCAAGAGTATTTTTTTCATCAAAAACACATTAACACTTGTATGACAATGATTCATACAGGTTAAGTATAATATTATTCATGGACAACACACTGACTACAAAATAATATTCCATGGGCCACAAACTGACCACATCTGACCACTCTTTGGGCACTCAATGACTGCCAATTAAACATTCAATGACTGCATACTGACCCCACCACCCACTCAAAACATTCAATGACTGCATCCTGACCCCACCACTCACACAACCAACCACCCATCGACTCCTCACTGGCCACCCACCTCTAGTCCGGGCTTTATCATGTCCACTGTGACTGAGGCCGGCAGCCATCTCTCCCCTCGATCACCCGCCTCCCACCATACGCGGGTTCTATTCCCAGCATCGTCTTTCATGAGTTCCAGCTGACCAACATCCGATCCGTACATGAAGTACCAGAACTGGACACAGTAGACACCGCGGGCGATACTGGATGGCAGAGATATGCTGGAAATACACATATTGCATGAGGAATAGAGTACATATACTTTAGAACTAGCGGTAAAGTCACTTAAAAGCCATTGGTCATGCATGGGTCCTAATCTGTTCTCAAATTGTGTAGTAAAATGAAAAGAACCACAAAAAGATATTTAATGTTATTTAATTCTAACGAAAGTAGTAGATCATCATTGTGCATAAGATTTAGACGTGGTTTATGCTAAATAGAACCACATGCACTCACACAGCCTGATCCCCATCTTTGCGGGGATCGCTAGCCTCCACGTACAGGTACCAGGACCCCTGGTAGGCGGCACTGGGGCCTGTCTCATCAGATGGGGTGCTCCGGTTCCACCGCAGCCAGTCAAACCGGTCGATGACACTCTGTCGCATGCCGCACAGACCTGTCTCAAATGTGCAGCTGAAGGCCGAGGGAGGAACAGTGGTTGTTGGGGCAGGAGTAGGCGTTGTCCTGGATGCAATTGATGAAGATTAATAGCATTAGAATTGTGTGAAAACCTTTTGATGTGTAGGGCAGATTTGCTTCAATTTTTACTTTCTGTGTAAGTAAAATTAATGCATTAACATTTTGCATGTTGAAGGTATTTTATGTTTTTTAAGTTAATATGCACAAATAATATACGGTTTAAGTGTCCATTCATTAGCAATAGTTCCTTGTTTTTTTATACACACCAAAAGGAAGGCAGTTTTTGCAGTTGAAAATACTTTTGCAACTGCTACATTGTGTATACCTTGCTGCAGTTGTGGTGGTGGGTGTGGGCGTTGTGGTCACTGCTGGTCTTGGTGTGGTCACTGCTGGTCTAGGTGTCGTCACTGCTGGTCTGGGTGTTGTCACTGCTGGTCTGGGTGTTGTCACTGCTGGTCTTGGTGTGGTCACTCCAGGAGTTGGTGTAGTGACCACATCCCCACATGCTCCTTGTGAGACCTGGATGTTGTCGAGGGCGATGTCACCGGAATACTCCTCACCACGTTCACCCGTCATTACCAGCTGCAACACATAATCTTATTTAGGCTACACTATCAATGCTGACGGTTTTAGATTTTTACAAGTCGATAAGCAAGCAGTTTCCTTTGCTCTTCTGCTGATTCAGTGTATACTCATAGTGTTGACACCTGTTTTGAGGCATGGATCAGCAATCATCAGCCGAGGTCATTATGATGAATGTACTTTGAAGTTCTTCTCTTTCAGTGTGCTCATGTACTTTTGAAATCTAGTTTCTGTACTGATAGTCTACAGTAAATGTTCAGACTCACTCTGTCGCCATTGCCCAGGTTGACAGTAAGCCGCTCTGTTAACCAATCACTGCCCTGGGTGCCGAGCCGCTCCCACAGTGTGACAGTGCCACCAGCCTGTCGGGTGGCAGCCACGGTGAGCGACTTCACGTGGATGCCGAACATGTTGTAGGCAAATGATACGCAGAAGGTGCCTCCAGTGATAGAGGCTGGTAGCAGCAGACTGAAAATCAGGTTTGTACATATGGAAATTACTCTAAATACTTTCAATGTTAGGCTGTACGTAGGATGATATGCTAGTGCATGCTAGTGCATGAATGTTTATTGTATGGTTACAATTGTGTTATATATATTTACATCATATATTTGTCATCTACCGTGATGTACATAGTTGATAATTAACATTCATCTTTGTAAGACCTTCTGATTTTTATAACACAAAATGCAACTTCAGAGAACCACACCAAACATATTTACTGGCTTACACACTCATAATTATGGGCTTAACACATTCTGTTAACTCAAAAGTGTGCAACTTAAAAAAATACCTGGCCTTGTCCTCCGGGTTACGGGGGTTGCTAGCTTCTATGTAAATGTAGTTGGCTCCACTGAAGGCTGCGAGTGGCCCCGTGCTGTCAGACGGTGTCTTACCTGCAATGATCCCAGATTATTACAGGTTTGCCAAAAATAATTTATCATACCCTTTCAAAGAGAATTAGTTGCACATTATTTCCTGCCATTATTTTTGACTAGGATCGTTTTCGTATGCAATTCATAGCATTGTAATTAGCTCGGTCTCAACTTCAGTCATCAATAGTGGTACAGATAGAATGCAATGGGGTTGTTGCATGTACAAGCTTTCCCAAGTTGATATAAAACGTAGTCTTACAAGTGAAGTGTTGAGAGAATTAGCTCACAAAATATCAATATCGCTATCAAAATGTCTGCCAAAAGTGTTTCTCTGAGTCTGTATCTGACTGAACAATATGGAGCCATGCATCATCAATTGCAAAGCTGTCTTACACAATTATAGAATAACATCCAATCCCCCTTACTCTCTAAATGCATCCTTCACCACAGAAATAAACCTCCAACACTACCCACCTGTCCACACAGTCCAGTCAAAGTTATCACTGTCACTCTGCTCCAGCCCACACAGCTGACTGTTGAAGCCACCCTCGAAGTCGCACATGAGAAAGAGGTTGGCGGGTGGGATGTCGGTGGTCACCGGCCGGCATTCGCAGTCCACACAGCCCAGGGAGTTGGTGAATGTCACACAGCCAGACGGACACGTCACCTGTGCAATGGGGATGACAAATATTAGTGCTGTTGCTGCACGGGTGTTCATCAGGAAATAATACCCAATCTAAAGCAATAAAATTCTATATGGGTTTATATAGGTGTGGTTGTGGTAAATTGTATCTCAGAATAGGGAGTTGTCTGATGACATTGGCTTAGCTAGACAGCTAGAAATGAGCTAGACATGTTGTAGGCCTCAACTCCGCTTTGATGATAACAATTCCCACGCTGACTACACACTCACTTGAGGACAGGGTGCCCTTGTCGGGAAAGTGGTACTAGTGCCACGGGTGGTCGTCGTGGTGGATCTGGCAGTGGTAGTGGTTGATGGTGTGGTAGCGGGTGCCGGTGTGCCCCCACTGCATGCACCCAGCCGTACAACTATCTCATCAAGGGCGATATCTGTGGCAAGGTCGTCTCCACAGATACCCACAAACGCCACCTGCAACAAACCATTGAACTAGCAACACATGGACCATAAAGAATGCGCATACAGGTTTTATCATATGAGCTGAACACGCAAGGACGCAAAATGAATCTATAGTACCTCTGAATAAAGACCACCTGCCCCAAGCCATCTGAATAGAAAAGTGGCACGTGGAGGTTTACTATATTTTTTCCACATTATGAAGACTTGTGACCTCTAGAAATGGTGTTATTATGAGATGGCCTCTGTGTAGAGTAGCAGTGCCTATTGTGCAGAATTGCCTCATGACAAAACTCACCCTGTCATTACCGGGGACGCTCACAGTGACCTGCGCGGTGTACCACTGGTCGCCTTTGTCGCCAGTCTGAGACCACACCACACTTCTGCTGTTGGTCTGGGAGTTGATGAAAGCCAGCTTGAGATGGAAAAAAAACGTCCAGTTTAAATGGCATGTTTCTATGCAAACTTTTGCATTAGTTTGTTTCATATTGTAGATTTTATGGGTCAAGGTTTTGAGATTTGCATCTTAAGATAATCAGTGAAGGGTTGAGATGCTAATCAACACAATTTAATTTTCAGCTTTGGTTACGTTTATACCCCTATTTTGCTCGTGTTTTTGAATGAGCGATCCACTTTTTCACTGACCCAACTGGCATATATGTTGGAAGCCATTATAAGGTGTGTCATGTGCCCACCTGTAGCGTGTTCATGTGGCGTCCATACATGTGGTACGCGAATGACACACACAATTCGGCATTGGCCTGGTAGTTCGGTAGCAGCAGGCTGAAAATGTGCAGTCAAATGTAATGTGCAGCAAAGTACTTCATGTAAGCAATTGTAAATAGGGCTAAAGTTCAGACACACGATAATGCACAGAGTTAATTCAATATACTGATGATGATACAATTTACTTTTGTTTTTGTTACTTATGAGACCAGTAATACATTCCATAATGAACTTTTTGAGGAAACAAAAGGATTTTGATTCACCAGAATTTGTTATTCACAGGAGACGTTCTGAATAAAATAGCTGAGATCGCACACTTACACAGCAGTATCATTGGGCTGCCGTGGTTGGCTGCCTTCTATGTAGATGTAGTAGTTTCCTCGGTAAGCCCTGTCCGGCCCAGTTAGATCCGAAGGAGTGGGGCCAGACTGAACTGTCCAGTTAAAGTGATCCTGCTGATCCTGTACAAGGTTGCAGGTAGCATCGTTGAGGAATCCAGACTCAAAGGAGCAGTATTGATTAGCATCAAACGGTGGAATGAACGTGGTGGTGGTGGTAGTGGTGGAAGAGGTTGTGGTGGTACGCATTGTGGTTGCAGAACTTGTTGCAGAAGGTTGGGTAGTAATGGGTGATGGGGTCCGTGAAGTGGTAGATTGTGTGGTGGAGATTGTAGTTGTAGGCCTTGCAGTACTTGTAGTTGCGGGTCCAACTCCGCCACATGCTCCCGAGCTTATGACAATATTGTCCACAGCTATATCTCCGGCAAACTCCTCTCCGACAAAACCAATGAGTGCAATCTGAAAGAGAACCAGACGCCAATAAATACTTGAAAAAATGATTCTGAGATATTGATGTGTTGACTTACATATTACGTCATTTAATCAAAGATCAATGGCCTCACCACTTCACCAGCTGGCACATTGACGGTGGTCCTCATGGTCTTCCAGGCTGTTCCCTGATCACCAGACTGGGACCAAATAGTGGTCCTCACACCAGAAACACTCTCTGTAGCCACGACCAACTGGTTCATGTGCTGTCCGTTCATGTTGTAAGCCATGGATATACAGTATACACCATTACTGATAGATGGTGGAAAGTGCAAGCTGAAAACAGACGAACATTTTGAAATCATTTATAGAATATATTATGAGTCTTCAGTATTGAATGCTTTAGAAATAGATTTTGACAGTGGAAGTGATTATAATGCACTTGTTATCTTTAATGCCAAAAGGGGAAAGAAATGGACACCATTCAGATGAGCTGTTCCTACGTTTACGATACTCACACTGCCTGGTCGTTCAATTTCCGTGGATTACTGGCCTCAATATAGATGTAGTAGAATCCACTATAAGCACCGTTTGGACCAGTATCTCCAGAAGGAGTGTTGCGTGTCCAAACCGTCCAGTCAAAATTATCTCTCTGACTCTGGCTCAACGCACACTGTGCATCTGTAAGACTATCACTTTCAAAATCACAAGACTGTACTATGGTTGATGGTGGACCAGTAGGTCGTGTAGTTGTAGTGGGAGTTGTGGTAGTTGATGTTGTTGTAGTGGTACGAGTTGAGGTTGTAGATGGGGAAGTTGTTGAAGATGAGGTTCTCGTGGATGGTGTTGTTGAGATCGTAGTTGTAGTTCTTGCAGTAGTTGTAGTTGCAGGTCCAACTCCACCACATGCTCCAGAGCTTACTACAATATTGTCCACAGCAATATCTCCAGCAAACTCCTCGCCAACAAAACCAATGAGTGCAAGCTGAATAAGAACAAGAAACAATTACAATTGGAGGCAAAATCAAAGAAACTTACACACCTGAAATGGGAACTCATCAATCTAGGTTGCGAACAACAATGGAACTAGTACTATAAGTTCATCTCAACATACTTTGTAAAGATATAATATGGCGTAAAGATTCAAAATAAATTTATTCTGTATGGTATTAATACTCATTACAGTAGGTAATAACTGTACAAATGGTTAATGGTCTCACCACTTCACCAGCTGGCACATTGACGGTGGTCCTCATGGTCTTCCAGGCTGTTCCCTGATCACCAGACTGGGACCAAATAGTGGTCCTCACACCAGAAACACTCTCTGTAGCCACGACCAACTGGTTCATGTGCTGTCCGTTCATATTGTAAGCCATGGATGTACAGTATACACCATTACTGATAGACGATGGAAAGTTCAAGCTGGAAACAAAAAAACAAAAAACACATTAATTCCTGAAATTCTCAATGTTTTACTGATATATGGAAATAATAAAGTCAATCAAGTCATATGGTTTTAGTCCATTATTTTCAAAAGTAGGATGCTCACACAGCCTGATCGTTCAATTTCCGCGGATTACTGGCCTCAATGTAGATGTAGTAGTTTCCACTATAAGCACCGTTTGGGCCTGTATCTCCAGAAGGAGTGTTGCGTGTCCAAACCGTCCAGTCAAAATTATCTGTCTGACTCTGGCTCAATGCACAATCTGCGTCTTTAAGACTATTACTCTCAAAGTCACATGACTGTACTATAGTTGATGGTGGACCAGTAGGTCGTGTAGTCGTGGTGGGAGTTGTGGTAGTAGGAGCTGTTGTAGTGGTACGAGTTGATGTTGTGGATGGAGAAGTAGAGGGAGATGGGGAATGTGAGGTAGTAGATGGGGTTGTGGAGATAGTAACTGTAGTTCTTGGAGTAGTAGTAGTTGCCGGTCCAACTCCCCCACATGCTCCCAAACTTATTACAATATTGTCCACAGCTATATCTCCAGCAAACTCCTCCCCAACAAAACCAATAAGCGCAATCTGAAAGAGAATCAGATTGTAATAAATACTTGGAAAACATGAATTGTATGATATTGCTGTATTGACTTACATGGATTATAACACTAAGTAGATTAATAAAATTTTAAGGGCCTCACCACTTCACCAGCTGGCACATTGACAGTGGTCCTTATGGTCTTCCAGGCTGTTCCCTGATCACCAGACTGGGACCAAATAGTGGTCCTCACACCAGAAACACTCTCTGTCGCCACGACCAACTGGTTCATGTGCTGTCCGTTCATATTGTAAGCCATTGATACACAGTATACACCATTACTGATAGATGACGGAAAGTTCAAGCTGGAAACAAAAAAAGAATGCATGAACACCTGAAAGTCTATAGGTTTGAAGGGCAAATGAAATTATAATGTCTATCAAGTAATGCAGGTTTAGTTCAATATAGTCGCACTTGGGATACTCACACTGCCTGGTCGTTCAATTTCCGTGGATTACTGGCCTCAATATAGATGTAGTAGTTTCCACTATAAGCACCGTTTGGGCCTGTATCTCCAGAAGGAGTGCTGCGTGTCCAAACCGTCCAGTCAAAATTATCTCTCTGACTTTGGCTCAATGCACAGTGTGCATCTATAAGACTATTACTTTCAAAGTCACAAGACTGTAGTATGGTTGATGGTGGACCAGTAGGTCGTGTAGTTGTGGTGAGAGTTGTGGTAGTAGGCGTTGTTGTTGTGGTACGAGTTGAGGATGTAGATGGGGAAGTAGTGGGTGATGGGGTTCTGATAGTGGTAGTTGTAGTTCTTGGAGTAGTAGTTGTAGTTCTTGGAGTAGTAGTAGTTGCGGGTCCAACTCCGCCACATGTTCCAGAGGTTATTACAATATTGTCCACAGCTATATCTCCAGCAAACTCCTCTCCGACAAAACCAATAAGTGCAATCTGAAAGAGAACCAGATTTCTATATTCACTTGGAAAAATGGATTGTGCAGTACTAAGTATTTCTGCGTTGACTTATGGATATACTAAGTAAAATAATCAACTGTTAATGGCCTCACCACTTCACCAGCTGGCACATTGACAGTGGTCCTCACGGTCTTCCAGGCTGTTCCCTGATCACCAGACTGGGACCAAATAGTGGTCCTCATACCAGAAAAACTTTCTGTTGCCACAACCAACTGGTTCATGTGCTGTCCGTTCATATTGTAAGCCATGGATACACAGTATACACCATTACTGATAGATGATGGAAAGTTCAACCTGGAAACAAAAGAAACATCCATTACCTCATAAAAGTCTAAGTTTTATGGGTACATATAAAGTACGACATCTATCCAGTAATACGGTATTACAATGTAGTTCCTTATAGTCACACTTAGTGTACATGTACTTACACTGCTTGGTCGTTCAATTTCCTTGGATTACTGGCCTCAATATAGATGTAGTAGTTTCCACTATAAGCACCGTTTGGGCCTGTATCTCCAGAAGGAGTGCTGCGTGTCCAAACCGTCCAGTCAAAATTATCTCTCTGACTCTGGCTCAACTCACACTGTGCATCTGTAAGACTATTACTTTCAAAGTCACAAGACTGGAGTATGGTTGATGGTGGACCAGTAGGTCGTGTAGTTGTGGTAGGAGTTGTGGTAGTAGGAGGTGTTGTCGTGGTACGAGTTGTAGTTGTAGATGGGAAAGTTGTGGGAGATGGGGTTCTGATAGTGGTAGATGGTGTGGAGATCGTAGTTGTAGTCCTTGCAGTAGTTGTAGTTGCGGGTCCAACTCCGCCACATGCTCCCGAGCTTATTACAATATTGTCCACAGCTATATCCCCAGCAAACTCCTCTCCGACAAAACCAATAAGTGCAAGCTGAAAGAGATTCAGATTTCTAAAAATCACTTGCAAAAATGAATTGTGCAATACTAAGTATTTATCTGTTGACTTATTGTAATACAATACAATTGTAATTTAATCAAAGGTTAATGGCCTCACCACTTCACCAGCTGGCACATTGACAGTAGTCCTCACGGTCTTCCAGGCTGTTCCCTGATTACCGGACTGGGACCAGATAGTAGTTCTGACACCGGAACCACTCTCTGTAGCCACGACCAACTGGTTCATGTGCTGTCCCCTCATGTTGTAAGCCATGGATACACAGTATATGCTATTACTGACAAATGATGGAAAGGTCAAGCTGGAAACAAAAAAAATAACTCGTGAAATTCTACACGTTTTACTGATGCATGGAAAAAATAAAGTCAATCAAGTAATACAGTTTTAGTTTATTATAGTCACACTTGGGATACTCACACAGCCTGGTCGTTCAATTTCCGCGGATTACTGGCCTCAATATAGATGTAGTAGTTTCCACTATAAGCACCATTTGGGCCTGTATCTCCAGAAGGAGTGTTGCGTGTCCAAACTGTCCAGTCAAAATTATCTGTCTGACTCTGGCTCAATGCACACTGTGCATCTGTTAGACTATTACTTTCAAAATCACAGGACTGTACAATGGTTGATGGTGGACCAGTAGGTCGTGTAGTTGTTGGAGTTGTAGCAGTAGTAGGGCTTGTGGTGGTAGTAGATGTGGTGGTAGTAGATGTTGTGGTAGTTGAAGGTCTTGATGTGGCTGTAGTCATGGTAATTGTAGGTGTCTTTGTAGTTGTTGATGTGGTTGTGGTGCTTGGTGTTGTAGAGGTGGGTTTGGTTGGTGTGCTGGGTTGAGTAGACAATCCGGCACAGGTGCCAGCAGCAAGAGACACACTGTCAATCGCTATATCCCCTGCATACTCCTCGCCTCGTGTGGCAACAAAGCCCAGCTGAAATGCAGCATGTAAACATTAAACATATATGAAACAAAGGAAATTATCAACAATATAACTACATTACAAACATCTCATTAACTTACAAATTTAGGGACCCTTACCGATGTACTATTGAGTATTTACATGTATAAATTTTGTTATGCCATTTGAATTAGCCCCTTTGAATTGGCTGTCCAATAGGGAAAATGTTAGTCTACCTAAGTAGTATGCTATAAGTAATTGTTGTTATAGTTGTAGTTATCAATGCATCTCAATTTTAGCATAGGATAAGAACCAAATAAATGAGATAATCCTAAACAAAGCAGATGACAATCCCTCTCACCTTCTGTCCACTGGTTAGGGAAACAGAGAGCATGGTAGAGAACCAGAGTGGGCCGTGGTTGCCGCTCTCCTCCCACAGAACCACCTGTTGGCCTGCGGGTGACTCGGCCACCACTGCCAGTGAACCAATGTGCCAGCCGTACATGCTAAATGCAAACGTCAGGCAGTAGTCGCCGCCTGGTACAGAGGCAGGAAAGTATAGACTGAAAATAGAAGTGTGAAAATCATGAAGGCTGGAATATAAATACAACTTATAAGAAGGATTTCGGGTTCAGTCCTTCTATATTAAGGTCACAAACATATGAAATCTATATTAAATAGAAATATTTTTTTTATTTAAACGATAACAAACAGTTTTATTGCTTGCTACTATTTTGAAATAGAAAAAAACACTTTCATGCTTTCATACTTTATGAACGCCAGGTGTGTGTACTCACATGGCCTTGTCACCTTGCTGCTGCCCGCTTGCCTCCATGTACAAGTAGTAGGTACCCTGATAGGCAGTGAAAGGTCCAGTGTCTGCTGATGGTGTTGAGCCACTGTATCTTTGCCAGTCCATCTGGTCATTGGCCGACTGGATGAGGCTGCATATTGGGCTGGAGTCACTTTCAAAGTCACAGGATTGCACCACTGTTCCTGGTGTAGTGGATCGTTGGCTGGTAGTTGACGCAGTGCTTGTGGTGGTGGGATTGGTAGTTGTGGTGGTTCGTGTAGTAGTCGTGGTGGTAGGAGTTGTGATGGTTGTCCTTTGAGTAGTTGTGGTTGTTCTTGGAGTGGTTGCAGTAGAAAGTGTTGGGGTAACGCAGTTGGGATTTCCTCCACTCAAACCTCCTCCTGTAAAGCAAGATAACAATGATTATTTATCAGGAAAAAGAGATGATGCTACAAGATAATTGTTAGACAAAAATAGTATTAGAGTGCCTATTTTATATATATTCAATAAAATTTTAACTTTGTATACAAACCACGTATGTCACACAGTCATTCTATATAGGATTATCAGTATTATTTAGGGATATTAGACGTATCCAAAAGCATGGTAAGAGAAGTGAGTTAAATTCAATTTTATCATTCACTATATCCTAAACAAGAGACAATGTAGCAGTGTTGTAAACATGTCTAGTATTCATGTGGTGATGGAAGACAATACTTGGAGAGTCACAAGACATTACAATCTGTAATGTACTACATGAGCTTCTGTCAGTGATGGCATCCAAGTATTTGCATGGCTCGAGATAAGTGTTGAGGTAGAGTGAATGAGCTTGGAGAACTGGAAACAAAACACAGGTGGTTTGTTCTGGTCAGAACTTACCTAAGCACACCTTGCATCTGACAGGACACTCATGTGGCACATTGAAGTAGATCAGGCATGAGTTCTCAGGATAAAGAGAGCATTGTGGTGGGTCAACAATGTCTGACCTGCTACAATCCACTATAACATAAAATAGAATACCATTGACAAATGTTATATTATATGGGTGTAACTGTCCATTCACCTTAGAAATGAATGTAGAGGTTACTGATACAGTTAGAAATAAAAAAGTGTAGATTTAACCATCTATTTAGTATTAGTCGTATCTGCACTTGTCTGTGTGATACTGAAGGTTAAGCTAATAAGATAATAAGATAAGTGTAACGCAAAAGATTGAAACCAACGCTTAACTAGATCAAAAGTGCCAAGATGGCATTGGTCGCATAATGCTGAGGTTCAATAACAGCTTTACTTCTAAAAATATTTTTTAAAAAATCGATCAATTTTAACACTGATGGCTGTCCGAATACATACGTGCAAATATAAATACACACATAAAAACGATATGTGTACAATACGTTTTTAGTTTAAGCTGATGGCGAGGCAATGATACAATTATAATGGGTCTTATCTCACCTGAACAATCGTCCGGGTTGTAGAAATCAAGCACACAGGAGCATGTGCACGTGGTCGTGTCGAGCGTACCCCCGTTATAGCACACCTTGCCACCGCAGGCTGCAACAAACCACATTATAAAGATAAACACCTCTATAAAAAAGACTACCTCGATACAAAGGTATTGCAGTTATAGAAAGGGCATTTCCTTTTCCCAGGTGTTGACCTTTTAGCACTGACCATTGTAAAACTTTACAGAGAACCAACCTCTCTATCAAGACCACCTGATACTAGCAATCAGGTGGTCTTAATAGAAGAGAGACTCTACTGCAAATAATTAAACCAAGTGGATCGGTGATTGAGAAAATTAATCCAGGAGTATTCATGTGCTTTAGAGGGTGTTTGCATTTGTTTTACCTCCAAACATTAGCCCCAAAAAGGTAAAAAAATTTATCTGTTCCTCAGAAATTGCTGTTTTTTCCTATTCCCTGCAGTGGAATAGTATAGCCATATCTAGCATTACATATCCACATCTCTTACAGCAGGTTGACTATGTAGGACATGTTGTAGTTACTGAGCAAATGGTCATGTTACAGAGCAGCGTCCTCCAGTACTTACAGCAGGCATTGTCCGAGCATGTGGCTCCTGATGCAGTGCAGGTAGCGCATGGCGTGCCAAGCTCCCACGGCTTTGTAATGTCATCATAGTTTCCTCTAAAAGTACAATATAGTATATTGATTAGATACACCCGCTCTCCTGCTATCCTGTATCAGCTGCTCTATAATGGTTCATATTTTCACACAGAGTACACTAATTTCCATTCTCTTGGGACCGTCTTGAAGCAATATTCTCAGTTCATATTGAGACATGCCATTTCATTTAACGTACAAAGCAATGTATTTAAGTAAACATTTAAGCTTGACACTTTCATTTGTCTAGTCTGGTTCTCTGCAGTTCACAAGTAAATTTGTCACAGTGATTGTTTTGTGGTTCATACATTGGCAGATAAAGAAATACCTAGAAATCTTAGTCACCCATTCAAAGGTGAGAGGAATTTGTGTGCATTATTGAACCATTTGACTGTATATTAGCCACCCTCCCTCCCTCCCCACAATCTGAGATTGTGCCCTGTCACTCACCCTGGTCCGTAGTTGCACACATAGTAGTGAAAGCCATCATCACAGACAGAGTAGCCACATCCTACTCGGTTCGACATCGCCCACATCACCTATACAACACGCGATGACGGATAGCAATTAATGCATGCAGATGGAGAGACCAAAGATACCTCCCTGTTAAAATGTTCTACCGAGAAAAGAAATATCCACAGCAAAAGATAACCACTGTTTTTAAAGTGACCTATGACTGAGGAACACATAATGACTATCTAAGCATAAGTATAATGACTGATGACAAACACAAACATACTGCACAAAAAATTACCAGTTCCCCACTAACCTGTGTATAATGACCAATGACCGCACCAGCCGCTGGCTCCTGACCATATGTGAAGTCATTAACCTCATCATACCAGAGCTGGACTACCTGATCCCAGCTAACTGCTGCGGACCAGCGTGCGATGTTCTGACCAATCCAGCCAAACTTGCCTGTAAAATATATATTGACACTAGATGATGGATATGTCTGTGATAGCTGACTATTTATATATTGCTTTATTCTTTCCTTATCATGATGATTTACTTACATGCATATATATGTTGCCGCAGTAAACTGAAGATACAAAGTGGACATTTGTATGGACATGAAAACTAAGACTAGAGTAACATAATTGTCGAAATGCAACCTCACTATATTTCCCAATAATCCATCATACTTTGCATATATGGTTCTTCCCGCTATGACAATCCTGATGCTATCTGGTGCAAAAAAAAGACAATCGCTACTCACCAGGCATTATCCTGGCGCTATTGGCATCGTGCTCAAACTGGCAGGCATCAGCCCACTTCTGGGCCAGAGCAGCGATCTCAGAATCCCAGCTCTGAAAAGTCACAGACTCTATATAGTAGCCTACCGTGCCTTAGACCTGAATGAGTCACCATGGAGATATAAATAGGTGCAGTCTTGAAACAGGTATAATATGTTACAGTGGGACATGGTAGAGGCCCCGTATTTAAAAAAAATCGATATGGTGTTGATGTGATCATTGCCACCTGTTTTTGCATACACATCAGGCTATAAAACTCAAACAATCACAACATGTTAAGATTTACATTTTTCAATCTTAACTTAAAGTCCATATGGTAAGCGAATTTGTTATGTGTATACCATATTTTGAATTGAAAAAGCTCGTTTAGGTGTATTACCATGGTGAGCATGTTGGCTGCCGGTGGGTCCGCTGTAGCGCGGTACACGTTGTGCATATTGGTGATGAGGGCTGTGTCAGCTGGGGCGAGACCTGAGCCGGGCAGGAGCCCCGAGGACGGCCCAATGCATGCCGTGTGTCCGGGCACAGCGGCGTACACAGGATGGCACGTCTGAAACAATCGAGGCACGGTGAGAAGATGCTTGCTCTTATATGGATGCCTGCTTTCATTGAAGAGTGTCTATTAATTAATGCTGATAGTGAAAGTCACTGGATGATGTCGACATATTCTGTGTATATACATCACCAAAGATTTATACTTCGTGTAATCAGCAAGTAAATCACTTTACATGTATTTTGCTCTGGAGGATGTCAACAATGTGATTCAACAGAGTTGATATGTAAATTTAAGAATGTTTACCAATGCTTCTTTGTAGTTTGTAGTTGGAAAAGGCTACATTGTATTGACTCTTTTAGGGTAAATTGCAATAATATATTGAAATGCCATTTTTATACTCACACAATTTTGAGGGACTGTTGGTGTTGTTGGTCGTGTTGTGGACGTTTGAGCAGTTGTCCTGGTTGTAGGAGTGGAGGTTGTAGTAGTTGGTCTGGTAGTTGTAGTTGTTGGGGTGGTAGTTGTGGTGGTTGGAGTAGTAGTTGTAGTTGTTGGGGTGGTAGTTGTAGTTGTTGGGGTGGTAGTTGTAGTTGTTGGGGTGGTAGTTGTAGTTGTTGGTGTGGTAGTTGTAGTTGTTGGGGTGGTAGTTGTGGTGGTTGGAGTGGTAGTTGTGGTGGTTGGGGTAGTAGTTGTAGTTGTTGGGGTGGTAGTTGTGGTGGTCGGAGTGGTAGTTGTTGTTGGTGGTGTAGTAGTTGTAGTTGTTGGAGTGGTGGTTGTAGTTGTTGGTGTGGTAGTTGTAGTTGTTGCAGTGGTAGTTGTAGTTGTTGGAGTGGTAGTTGTGGTGGTTGGAGTGGTAGTTGTGGTGGTGGGAGTAGGTTGTAGTAGTTGTAGTTGTTGGGGTGGTAATTGTAGTTGTTGGGGTGGTAGTTGTAGTTGTTGGAGTGGTAGTTGTGGTGGTTGGAGTGGTAGTTGTGGTGGTGGGAGTAGTAGTTGTAGTTGTTGGGGTGGTAGTTGTGGTAGTTGGAGTAGTAGTTGTAGTTGTTGGAGTGGTAGTTGTAGTTGTTGGAGTAGTAGTGGTGGTCGGTGGTATTGGAGTAGTCGGTGGTGTAGGTTGGTTGCCACAGTCCCCAGCATAAAGTACCACATCATCAATGGCTATGTCTCCTGTGTACTGAGTGCCTGTTGTCGCCATTATTGATATCTGGAAAGTGAAGAAAATAAATCGGAACTAAAGCTACCAACTTATGAAAATCGAACATTTCTATTTTAGACTTCCTTAACAATACTTGCTGCTACTGACTTTATTCATGAATTACTAATATTGAATATGTAATTATGAAAGAGAACACATCTTGTAGAAGAACACCGTGCTCATCAAAATTACCCTCACATACCCTGTCTCCTTGGTTCAGGAAAATGGGGACCTCCGCCTGAAGCCACACATTCCCCTTGTCTTTCTGTTGAATCCATTCGAGCACGAAAGTGGGCGCTGTGGGAAATCCCTCAATACGGTTCACAATGAGACTGTTTATGTGGAAGCCGTACATATGGTACCAGAAGCCGAAGCAATACTGGCCTGTGGGGAAGTTGGCGGGCAGGATAAGGCTGCAATTGGAGACAGGATGGTTGTATAGAAAAAGTGATAGTCATTGATGGCAAGTTACGCTTCTATATCACCAAGTAAAATTCAAAACCAGACTACCTTCATGTTAAAACCTCAAATTAAACATAAGCTTTAACCAATACAATGGTTCATGGAGTGCATCATTTCCCCATACAAATACTCAGTTAAGTTGTGCAATATATACTTGTATAAATTCACGTATAGGTAATATATTAATAATATTGTTATATATGTGTGAATTTTTATTTTAAAATGTATCTATCCATGAAGAGGAGACTGTAGTTTTCAAACCAACTGTTGTGTATTTGAATATACGTTTGGTAAGAAGTGACAGAAGGGTAATATTATAATAAAATCATGAGACCTTATGCTGCATACCAAGTTCATTCAATATTACCATACGCATGAGAGCACCCAATACATCGTCAATAACCAATCACATTGGAACATTGCTTATTGTTACTCACACAGCGGCGTCATCCCTTTTCCTCGGGTTGCTGGCCTCGATATAGGCATAGTACTCGCCGCTGTGGGCGCGGTCGGGGCCAGTGCTGAGCGATTTCGTGGGGCCAGAAATCACTGTCCAGTCGAACTGGTCGCCCGTCCACTGCTCCATGCCTGGACATAGTGAGGCACCGTCAAACGTGCACCAGTAGGGGACGGTGGTAGCCTGGCGCCGGGGCCGGGACACGCTCCTGGCCTGCAGGGAAAGAAGGATGGTTTAGTATAATAAGTGGTGGTTACTGTGTATGCGTTTTCTGGATCCAGTGTCCCGTTAAGACTGAGTGTGTATGCTTAACTGAGGACTATGGATAGAGATGCTTGCTTATCCTTTAAATCTAATAGAGGGATGTTGGAGAGGATAGTATCAATGCCAGGATTTATATATTATATTAATGGACCAACATGTGTCTGTGTGCAACGGATGTCATATTGTTACATAGAATGCGTCAGATCCCACTGCTTAGTTGGTATGTTGAAATTGTGAAAATAAGAAATCAAATATTGAATGATAGGCCACAGAAGAAAGTGATCTGTATGAATGGCACACTAAAATACGGTCTCTTATAAGATTAAGATACAATCTTATTAAAGATTGAGTAATGTTATAGCAACACAAACAGAACTATTAATTATCACCCATAGCTAGATTAAATAATAGCGTTAGATACAATCTTATTCAAGATTGAACAGTGTTATGCCAACACAAACAGAACTATTAATTATCACCCATAGCTAGATTACATAATAGCTTTAGTCATAATGGCGAATGATTTGACACAACCATTTAAGTGAATAGGGACCATGTTAGACATAGTGACGGTCTTAACAATAAAGGAACCATTTATAGTTTAACATGAAGGTCAAATCCATCCATCATACACAAGAAATACTAGTGCATGTAAAGGTTCGTTCACCTCCCACGTTCCTGGCCATTCATAGAGGGATCAAACTGATCACAGGAAGCAACTGGAGTAAGTATCGTACTATGGTATGTTAAAGTGCAACTCCACTTACAGGCCACACTTGTAAAATGGTCCTTTTGTGGTGTGTAGGTCAATTTGCTTTGTTTTATCTTAATGTATGCAGAGGATTGCAGTCTGTAGTGATCATTCGTTCAATAATAGAATTAAAACTGTTTATTGATAGTATGATGAAAAATACAAAAATACAAAATCAGTTATAAATCAACGCTAAAAATTACAGGTGTGTTAGAAGAGAAATATTTATGAACCATCATGAATTATTGAGAGAGAAAAACATAGGGTTGCTTCTCACATCATAGTTAAAACAAACATGTCAAACCATTGGCATGTAACTGCTAAAATGGTATTTCTCTCAAGTCAAATAGAGATAGTCAATTATTTGCTGGAATATATAAAACTGTACGTGGATCAAACATTTGATTTTTCGAAATTGCAGTTGACATCTGATTCTGTTGCTCTTCAGTTGTTGGTAGATAATGACCACCTTTAAAGGTGCAGATGGGTACATAGAACAAAATACAAATGTAATAATATTGGGAATCCAGTGTTTAAGATACTCTAGCTTTTTACTGTATAATGGGTTTCCGTCACCCTTAAGTAATTGACGTTAACTATGGACTTACACATATGTGAATGCATTATGGAAAAGTCAAAAGCTCTAAAATACTAATACATGTAGCTTGTATTTCTATGAATAGGTATGTTCGTGTTGCTAAACTATGAGTTGACATACATGGGGTCAAGTTTGCCAATCCAAATAATCTAGGAGTAAATAATAGTATACCATGAACTCCAATATGCATTACCTGAAAGAAAGTTTGTCTTCTCATTCTTTGTGCGTGTGTGTGAATATAATTGGGTTTTTTTACAACACGAAAATAATTATTATTCATGCTAACAATAGTGACAGTAGACATGTGCACCTGGGCGTCTACATTCTGGTGCTTCTGCTAGCATAGAAGCGTTCCTGGGGGCTAGTGAACAGGCAATATAAGCCTCTTCAATAATATCTATTCACATACTTAGTCTTCAATGTCACATTCCTCTTATGTTACCAGCACGGTTTGGTATTGATTAGTGCTGACCAACATTAATCGTTTGGTCATTTGATCTGATAGAATCTTATATATAAGTAGACAATTGTCTAGATACTACGAAAAAGACTAAACCTTGTGTGAGCATGTTTAGAAAAAGAGAAAAATATAACAATATCAAACACAAGCGTAAGCTGCCTTCCATGTAGCAAACACTCTACAAAACATAGAATTAAATTCACTCGCATTGGATGTCGGAAATATATTTTTGATTCATCGCACCAATGCTTTTAGCATTGACTTTAATAACGTGCTTGTTTTTTAAGACACTGGGCAAATTCTAGTTCAAGGTTGGAGAAGCTATGTACGGTCCAGAATTGGCGTGAGGGCTTTAATTTATTAAGTTTCTATAGACAACATGAAATCTATGTTTTAATACATGCATCTCTTATGTGATATATATGGCAATCGTGTTAGTGGAGTTATTTCATTCAGTATAAATCTCATCCACCATTAACTACATTACATAAATTTTACATTACATTACATAAATTCGGTCAGTCAACATAATAAATTTATAAAAAATGACATCGATATAAAAATGCTTTATGTATATCACCATAATAGCGTCATTGCAACATGGACAATTACGAGGTACAGTATGTGGGGAAACCTGAATTATAATTTTGATAAAGAAAAGCCCGACAACATAGACGAGACTTTTGGTACATTGGTACACCACAGTGTTTCGGCAATTGGTTTAGAAGTCAATTTCTTTCTGTTCCATGTGTAATCATAGGTAGTTGTACTGTAAAATGTGCAGAGATTCAATACATGATAATCACTGTATGTACAGACAAACAAACTAGCGAAAGCAGAGCTATTATCATGATGGCATCACACCCTTTGTGGCATTAATAGTTCGCTTTAAATAGTTCACTTCATGCAGATCTATCTACTCACGAATAGATATTCGTGAATGCTGATCACTTCAATGCAAACCACAAGGTCAATATTTAACAAGGTAGTAAAAACCTAACCACAGGAATCCACTAGTTTATGAAACGCGCATACTATAAAGGCAACACGATCTTATTCATCCATTTGAATTAAAAATGAAGAAGATCCTTTCAAGTCTATTCAAGTGCATGCGGATATGAAAATATTGGATTTTAGTCACAGTTCTAATTTTAAACAGAGAAGTGAAAACCACTCCCTGTTACACACATGTGTAATGCCGGGTCACGATTCAGATAT
This sequence comes from Streblospio benedicti, assembly GCA_019095985.1. NCBI lineage: Eukaryota > Metazoa > Annelida > Polychaeta > Spionida > Spionidae > Streblospio > Streblospio benedicti. The sequence goes on along the minus strand of CM032661.1, from coordinate 17,095,746 downwards.
CTTTATTACTCATTAGTTCACCCTGACCAATATATGGGATTTAATGGGTGCATATATACCAACCATCCTATCTTTGCATATACTGCCATGGTGGCCGTGTCGTTACCATAACACAAAATAGTCGAGGGGGGTTGATCACAACAAAAAGGGAGTTGGCAATAAGGAAGTGATTATAGTCAACCTTTTATGGACATGTCTTAATACATTAACTGTTATTATTAATATGTGTTAATGTGTACTTTGAAGACCAACTTTTTGCCAAGTATTACTGGCTCTACGGTGCAGATACATGTACCCACGACCACTGACCCTCGCCCGTGTAGAGCTATTCATCCTGCATTCGTCCCTATATCCGCCCCCGGCAAGGTCAAAGCTGCGGATGAACAGAACACCGACTACTTTTATAATTTAACAATTAGCACCAATGCACTACTCGACCGACCTCACATTTTGAACATAGCCAGTCCCTGTGGACTTTATTTATAAACAAGTTAATTAAATATATTATTTGATAGCCTAACTTCATCCAAACATGACGGCTGAAAACAGATAGCAGCAGAGGCTAGTCCCAGAGGATTTGGAATGGTGAAGTGGATTCTTATACCCAATTTATGAGATCTTAGTGAATCACACAACCAATCACTATCCACACACCCACCTACCTCCCTTTTGTGGAATTTTTCTAATGTTGTCATATGTACAAATGAGGACGGGGTAGCCTATAATGTCCCATTTGGTGGACAGGGCAAGGCTAGTTTACACAATTCGTTGATAGTTTGGGTTCTCTTTATTGATGCAGGGGGTCAGCTTACAGGTATAGGACAGTGTGGAGTGTGCATAGATGATATCTATAGTGTTCATTGCACTGGAGTGTAAAATGCCATTACTGGGTCATAAAACAATTAAATAAAACAATTAAATGGACACTGGCTGGTCAGGTAGAAATATGGGGTTTACAAATGAATAAATATTACTTGTGGTAGCACTGCATCGTCTTCAACATGTCACATCATGTGGGTGTTAAGGGTATCCATGCTAAATATGGCACGTTATTTTTTCGGTACTAGAAGAACATACGCACCAGAGTTTTAATGGTCGCTATTATGAGACCCATGATTGAAAAATCTCACTTGTGTTGTGGTTTTTGTGTGCACGCATAAATATTGGGGACTAATTCGCCCGTACCATCCTACCCCTACTGTAAATCTTAACATCCAATTGAGTATATTTTGACATACAATAAAATCTCGCTATGAGGGAAAACGCATCACCTCCAATCGTGACTGTCACTGTCCTGTGTTCACATATACATGTGAAAAGTTTTAGTAACTGCATAAATAGCAAACAGGAAAAGGAGCTGTTCCTAATTGCTTAGTGTCCCAACGGCGAGATTGTACTGTAGCCACGCCGTGTGTGGTTTGAGTACAACACCTGGCCACTTTATTGGACAAACATCATAAAGAAGACACCCATTCCACACCAAAAACAGTATACCGCCACACAGGGTGCGCTGAACTGTCATGTTAATATGCCTTAGTTATGACCTGACATTCCACAGAAGGGACTAGAAGAGGCTAGTGTCGACTGTGTTTACATTTTAACACTTTATGTTTGATAATTACACAACAAAACCTTTACACACCCGGCCTGCAAAGAGCAACCTACACAACGGGACGGTTGTGTCTTTTTCGGCACTTTCATTCACTGAATACACATTAGGGCCGTTTGTTGGGTTGAATGGTCATTGGTAGTTGATCTATTGTTGTTTTAGTCAAATATTCCTACATGGATGTCGTATTGTCGTTGTTGCTGTTATTCTTATAAAACATAGTTAATGAGAAACAGAATTAAAGGTGAAGAATAGAGTCATAACAGAGGGGAAAACGCATTTAATTCATTTATTGTGCTTTAAAGGTAGGCTACATTTACATGTATATGGCATTATCACATGGACTTATTACCAATGGCATAATGACATGATACGATGCCACCACCTTTACATATGTATAAATCAAAACTCTGTTTGGGTGATGTAATAACCATATCCTTAAAACCCTTAACACAACATCCAAAAATGCATGCCCTTAATATCTTTCTGTCGATGACCAGTGGAGTTAATCAATTATGGACATATTTGTGTGACTAACGCATTCTTCAGTAAAATTGTCTGTAAAATCGTGACCAAGCCATTGACTTCCAACAGGAAGTGTCCAGTATTAGATCATCCTCGCATTGCTAAGGAAACGGTCATAAATAACATACCGGGGGGTCGTCCATTTTTGGGGGCTCAAAGAAAACAACACCAACATTTTAAAAAGTTGAGTGACCTCCACTCCCACCCCCACCCGCTAAAAAAAAGTCCTCTATATAGTCATTGCATTGCTAAAAGAAAATATTTGAAAAAATAACCCGTAGCATGATAAAAAAAATAGTTCAGTGACCCCCACCCCCCAAAAAAATAAAAATAAAAAGGGGGGATGAGAAAAGTTGGACGACACACCTTTTTTGGGTGGGGTGTGTGGGGTGGGTGGGTCATTTATGACCGCTCCCTAAAAACATCCACTGATATTTATTCTGTGTGTGTGTGTGTGTGTGTGTGTGTGTGTGTGTGTGCGTGCGTGCGTGTGTGCGTGCGTGCTTCAAATGAATAGGTCTATGAATCATTAGGTGCAGAGAGAAACAAAACAAGAATGATTTTGAATTGTCTAATTATTGCATGGCTATAAAAAAAAACTTTATGGCACAGTGATGAGGAAATAATTGCTGAATATAGAACAGGTTATCCAAGTGAAGGCGTAACCGTGCAAAGCTTTTGCTGCATTTTGGATGATTGAGTTTGCGATGAAACCAACCACCTTGAAACAGACACGGTACCTTATGATACACAATAAAATCGTCCCCAAAATCAAGTATCCACTATACGCGATGTATAATATATAGTTGTGAGAAGCGAGGGATCAAAATTACGAGACGCATGCAGCTGAGACAGCAGGCGTTTGCCATCTTTTGACCCCATGATGCGGTTCTTCTGTATTCGATGAGCTGGCTATTGACCGTCCTACCCGGTACCTATTGTGGACACGTCACCACGTCGCCGGTAAAGACATTCAAAGCTGTCAACAAAGTCAAAAACGGGGTTACAGGTAACAGTCTAGTTACAAGGAGCAGATAATTTGAAAAGTTTTTATTTAGTCAGCAGTCTCCATTAACATGACGCCAGATTATAGCGTTAAAATAAGAGGCGCTGGGGGTCTTAAATTTCCAGGCAAAAACGAAGGCGTCAGAAATATGAGGGGTTTTGTGGTGGTCCGACGAAATATGATAATGGGGGACCCTTGCATGTGTCAAGTCAGGCCCGTAGGAAGCAAAATGAGATTGGTAAGGCCATTTAAAAGTTGTGGTCTGTAATTATGGATTTTCATTTTTTCACAAATGATTAGTCAGGCCATGATTGAATTATTGCATCCCACACTAATGATTGGTCAGGCCATGGCCTTACCGCCTTAGCCCTTCCTACGGGCCTGCAAGTACATGTACATTCTATTAAAATGATGTCTAAAGAGCCTGTTCCAGAAAAGTGATTACACCAATGAGATGGTTAACATACACGGTCTGTCCCGGGTGGTCTGTATGCTTATGCAGATACTCTGTGTGTGTGTGCCCGTAATGAGAGCACTGCACTGATCCAGCCAACCTCTAATCCTTACTTATGAAATCATCTCCTATTAACAATCACACACCAACAGTGTAAATGCAGGATGATCCGGATCATGCAATGCAATCAATTCACCCCAAAGGCTCAATGTGTGGTCTGTGTGTTAAATATTGACGATTTATGCGGATGATGCATGTGGGTGATGGGCAAACATCACAACTCATTACATCCAGGATTCTTGGTTTCACACGAGCTTCATTAACACGAAGAGCCATGCAAAATGCACATGGCGGTCTGAGCATTGGGTAAACATACAAAGATAAAAATCATTTACATTTCTCTTTGCGTCAATGGAGGCTCTCTATATATTCAATGGTGGCTTTTTTATCATGCTATTACGTGCAATGTAATACTATTGATAAGTATGACTGTCAGATTTGTGTTCAACAAGACACGTCATGGTTATAATGAATGGGGAGTGGGTAACAGAAGAAATATCTGTTGTGCTCTATTCATTAGTTGCTACAAGTTAAACATATCCATTTGCGTTCTTATGCAGTAGAGCCTTTCTATATATTAAACATATCCATTTGCGTTCTTATGCAGTAGAGCCTTTCTAATAATGACCAGCAAGGGACTTGCCTCACGTGGTCTCAATAGATATGTGGTCCATTTTTGGACAAAAAGAGGTGGTCTGGTATGGGAGTTTGAGACTCGGAAAATGGTTATACTGTACTTTCCTGAGGTTAGAGTTTCAACAAAAGCACATGTACATGATGTATCACGTGTCTTAGAACACGAGATAACAGACACAATCCTGTACAAACAACCCGACTTATCTTTAGCAAATCCGATACTTGCAGTAAGGTTTGACACTGACATATATTAGAGGGCACCAATAGCACGCCCGACTGAACGCTTGCAAATTCCAATGAAGTCCATACTACTGAGAACACACCGACAGGATGAAGTGTGAGGCGCAAAGCCGGTGGTTTATAGCAGGAGTTAGCATGCCGTGGGGCTATATTGAAATCATTACATGAAAGCTGGCAGCATGACAGAGATCCAGGGTTGCCCAAGCGCTGCGATCCATGGCACTATCCCCAACCCCGAATGGCCCACTCCGACCCCTAGGGACCTCTCTGCCACACTTCTACACGTGCCTTGCCGCATTATTTATGTCTTGCATGTCTTTAGATTATAGGTGGCATCTTGACTCATCCATGCACGTGTCTGAAGTGATTCGTTAATAGCTACGTGTATGTCGTAACACTTTGCACAAAAGTTTAAATGAGGCATGGCTTACTTATTTTATGTATCAATTTTGGGTGACAGCTTAAACTGAGATGAACTGGGCAACATTAGGATACAGTTAGCTGCATAATAAACGCATCTATTTTTATTAGAGTCAACAGGCAATTTATTGGTGTTTTAAATACTATGTTCAATGGATGCAATACATCACGAGGTTTGGCTTCTTTTATGTGGGCAGCATGACAGTAAGCCACGTCCACATACATGTACTGTGTAATTTTTAAGTTTGCAGTATCCTCAAAATTTACGCTAGATAAGTGATATTCCACTTAAGATTACCTTTAAAAGGCTATGATCATTGACTTTAGAACTTTTTAAAAGGCATATTATACCTTTCAGCACCAATGTGACCCTAGTTTTCCTGGGTGCCTTTCAGTTTTACTTGAACAAACCAATAAACCTATTTAGTAATGTAGCTACTACAAACTGATAAAGCATGCTTTCATTCATGCCTTTTAAGCATGACCTTGTCACTAGGCTATGATATTCCATCCGTGCCATGCCTATCTAAAGTCACTAACGTTTCTACTCCAGGCCGTGTGCTTAATCGTGTCTAAGTTCAATATTCCATTCAACACGTTAAGCTTCAAGCCACGACCCACAAAAGGTGACAGGTCATAATAGACGTGTTAATCAATGTAGATGACCGCTGGTCACTCGCTATAATCAATGACCATAACATACTAATTGCTATTCCATGAAATGGACACAGATATTCTTTTCATTGGGTATATATTGATCTTGAGAATGCCTCTGGGTGTCTATAGTGTACATAACAAGAAAACAGATGGGTTGAATCTATCTGTATAACAGGTTCGTCGTGATATCACATCAAACTTATCATTACGATATGCTTCATTCTGTTTACGGCTACTGATATGAAAATGGGGGAGGGAGCATCCACCTTGTAAAATGAAGTGATCACGATGGTGTAATCTATCAGGAGATGCATATTCTGTATGGCTGCCAGGAAAGTCACATTAAAATGAATATTTCATTAAAAAGAAAATGAGTGCATTCTCCATAAGCAACGTTGATAATGAATTATGCAATTGGGAAATTGCATCCAGTAATAAAAGTGCTATAGATACTTGGCTTGGGTCCTAATCTATACATACTAAGACGAATGCCTCCCGATTGTTTTGAGTTTGAACACCAGCAGGTGTGAGGTTCGGGAAATAGGTCTCAATTTCCCAAAATCCTAAATCATATAATAACCTATCAATATGCACTTCTAGACATAATCTACTACTTTACGTGGCATATACGTTTATTATATTAAAATTTGAAATGTAAAATGGTTAACAATAACCAAAATTTGTTTATTCTTTTTCATGAAAATATATATTACGGAGACAGGTAGCAAAGGCAATGCCTAAGTAGATGTGTGATCTTCTAAACATTACTTTTGAATTGGACTTTTAACAGATATCTGATTATTTGAATAAACGATCATTTCTTTTGAAACTTTGATTTCTAATATATATGAGAGTTACATTAATTGATGCAGTTGCCTTTGGGTAGTTCCATACTGTATTAACAATACATATACATGTATATTGAGAATGTGACTTTCGTGGGGCTACCCTGTATTATACGCCTGCCATAGAATATTTGATTTTGTAAAGTGATAAAACCAATTTCTGCATTTCATTGAATAAATAGACGTCTTGATATATCCATATACCTAGCGCATGACGTGCGGTTTCATTCATAAGTCTACTTATAATATACTATATAAACACCGATTAACAAAGATCCAGGAATGCCATTCATTGTGCTTTTTCCATTTTATATTTTACTATGCTATCATGAAGAAGAATATAACACTGTACTTTGTGACATTTTGTGTGACTTTATTTTTCCACGTGTCAATAGATTTTACATAGCAGTAAGATAACAAATTAAAACGTGGGTCTTGTTATACACCATGATTTGGCACATTCTTCACTGCCAGGGTATGCCAGTCCTTGTCTGGGGTGGGGTGGCGGCGTATTTCCTACACATGTCCTATAGAGTTCTGCTTCTGTACCATGTTGATGACTTGTGTTCATCATTGCGCTTAAACTTCATACAGCTTTACTGACGTTTGCTGTTTGCTATCTTTAAGCACACGTTAGCAAATGGCACTGTAGTTAATAAAATGCTTAAGCACAAAAGTTATCATAAGTACATGAAACATGTGTCCCCCGTCATAGTCACATTCCATTGCACTCGATAGAACATTTGTCCGTGTTGACGGACGTTTTCAGGACGTGAGATTGATCCTTCACATTTCCGTCATTGTAGACATATTAGGAAGGCGAAATATGCAAATACAGCTGACGGAGTCACCACATTATGCACTGACTCAGGATATTCAGACACAACGCATTTCATTAGAATAGATGTATACCATTTATTATCTAATCATCCTATATCTTACGAAGTGTATATGGCGTATTTGTAGTGGGAGGGGGGCATACAGTCAGAAAGAAGAGGTTCTCGCGCATACAAGTTCTATCATTAAGCTATGCTAATTACAAGAGTTAAACGCTTACAATTATAGTGATTGAGATGGCAGTCAGTCAATCAATAGATAGCCAACGATGTGGAAGTGGTGAAGGGTGCAATTTGCAAATTAAAATTTGACCTGAAAAGGAGGAAGAAGATACAACTGAACATACAAGGTAACTGTTTGGAATATATGGACTAACCGTCCATTTTTATTGGCCACAGATAACATTACTAAGGTACATCTGCCCACACTCGTTCGACGGCGCTCACTCGACAATGGCAGATCCAGGTTTTGGAAAAGGGGATTCTTCACGGATTTCATGGTTTTCGTATGCGCGATCGATGGCAGATGTGCAAAAAACCCTACGAAAATGAAGTAACTTCATTTTCGTGCGACGCCCCCCCCCTCCCCCCCCCCATCCATGGATCTGCCTATGCTCAAGTGAACAAATAAAATGCATAGATATTGTGAGGTCACATCGTCAATTGATACACCATATTGTATTGTACAAGTTTATTTGGTATTAGTGGACTGCATTGTAGAATACCACAGTATAGTATGTCACCCTGCAATCCTCTTACAGTACGTTTCTATTCGCAAAGCTACCAGGTGTATAACTATTTCTCAATGTAAAGGTGCAACCTTATCAGAGATTTTTTTTAACCTAACCAAATCAAAACGTAAGATTTATAGGATATCTCTCATTTATCTCTCTATCCCATCAACACTCTTTAGACAAACAGCTCATGCATACGAAAATCAATGTCGTCTGAAAAGCAGGTGTCACAATGTCACTCAATAATGCATGTACACAACATTTTGGTCTTGCTAAGTTGGGACAATTACTTTATATTGAATATTGAGAAAGTGGCCTACTATTGGAGTCTATTCCTGTTAAGCGATTACTATAAGTAATTCCCTCAATTCATTCCCTATATTGTGAAATTGCTTAATAACTATTCGTATATAGCAACTTTGTTTAAATAGCTTTTCTTGTATTGGTACTATTTATTGATATAATAATTCTTATTTTCATGACAATTGTACATGTTTATACGTGTTTGACTTAGAAGTTTAATAACGTGCAAATTATTCATTCCAATTTACTACATATAATGAACAGTTTTACTCTGTATCCCACATCCTTGATGGGCCTTTAAGAATATTCCAGACGTACCTTTTAAGGCATGGCTATTTAAGTGGGAATGCTTTAAACCGATATCATGCACACAGGCAACGTTGGTGGCAAGTCAATGCATTGGCATTGAACACTAGCTTTTTAAACCTGTTTTCTTATTCACGAGATTGGAGAAATTCTGTGATCGTAAAACTTGTTCTTTCCACTCTAAATCTGCCAACGTTTATGGCTAAAAGTCTGTGGCACTTTTAATTGTCACGTTTGTGGCAGAAAAAGTTAAAAGGTTGCCAGATACATCACAATAAAAGCTACAAATGTAGCTGTGCTATTAATGTGAAAATAAAAGTTGGAAAACAGATGATTGATATATAATCTTATATGGAACGCACACTTACATGTATTGTATAGTGTGTTGTTGCATGCATTACAAGCATAAACTACTTCGGACCTTACAGAGAAGTGCTCTATCTATAAAAGTTATCAAATCAGAACTACACATATATTGGCTTTTCTGAATGCTATCTATATATACTGTGAAAGGGTTAACCATCAATGGTTCATCTGACATTGAACTAAGTAATACACCTATTTTATTCCTGTCCACAGCTTTAAGACAACCTTACATGCGTCTGGCTGCCACTCCTTGAGACTACTTCATAGTACATCAGGATTATACCAGAAGTCTAGGTCTCTTCTCAAACCATGTTCAATATGACTTGCTTATTTTAAGAAAAAGTTAATAAAGATCACTAAAAGTTGTACACAAAAACGTGGTTATCTAAACGTTTCTGTCACAGGAAACATAGTAAAATGGTCTTTTATGATATGAGATTGATCAAATATTTCCAAACCCCACATAGTGTTAGCCCACAGTGCTTGCATGTTGATTCATTGCAACAAGAGGTACAAGGTGGTAAATAAAAGGCCAAATAATTGAGCTGATCTTGAATAGAGTCGGCGTTAGGTCAATGTCACGATCACAAAAAACGATTATGAAAAATATGTTTTGAAATCAATTCAAGAATTGATACAATCGTCTCATTTTTAATATACGTCAAAATGCTGCGAGAATGAGTAATCTTCTTTAACTTTATATTATTTTATGCGTGTTTTAACTGATTTGCTCATTTTATTCCGCTAGCATCAAATGACACAATAAACAAAAAACAGTATTGTTAACACGGGCAGTAAATTCTTGACTTGTCGATAACATCTCGTGCAATGCCGCTTTGCTTCATCGAACGCACTCCAGAAATCATGCAAAAAAGGAAAGCATAATTAAAACAATGCCTACCTGAGAGAAAACACATAATCCTGACAATATCACAAAAAGCACACTATGCCACCGACTAGACTGTCTCGTCATTGTTTTCTGTTAATCCGTTGTTAATCCTAAAGTGGCCCCTCAAAAACCGTCACTTGGGGCGTACAGAAAACCGTCAAAAGCGTGTCTAAAACACATCTACAGGGACCGGCGAATTTCCCGCTGTTTATAAAAGTCGTCTGCTCTCTAAGAACCGGAAATTGGGTGTTCTGTGACGTCACGGCAGGTGCGCTCGTCCGTAACTGTTGCAGCGTTGCTGCTACCACCGTCACAGTGCCCGCACAGACTCGCCACAGGGCGCCCTACTGAATCCTGTTGTATTTTAGACTTGCTAGATAGATTGCTACTAGATGTGTCACTGTACCTTTGAAGAGACAGGCAATACATGTCCGTGTTGCTTCGATCTTTAAAGGTGGATAAAAATAGGACATTATCATACACGGTTCGTTAAGAATGTTGATTGGCCGTAAGCGAGACTAGATGCATGTTTAATAGGCCCGGTCAGTGACTGGTCAGTTGATGGTCAGTGGTCTAGTGATATAGGCTTGAGGCATGCGCGGGAGCTTAAAGTGGGGGTTTTCTGGGATTCGTGACATTGGATTTCGTACGTTCATTTGGGGGCGGGGGAGGCGTCATTAATTGCCGACTGTCGGATGTTGTAAATATTTGAAGATACGTGCGGTTAGACAGGGAATGTTCACATAGTCTATTAATACTTGTTGTTTTACCATTTTTGCTGAAATGTGAAACTCATTTGATACTTGTAATGGTGATATATAACAAGATACAATTATCAAACCTTGGGAAATCACAATAGACAAGTATTAGTTTTTGTGAAATGTATATACCATCAATAAGACACGTGTTATCATTAGCCTAGTGAAAGTCAATAAAAATGTATTCAAATTCATGCAATAAGTAACTTATAAGCAATGTTTTTCGCACGTGCGACTACTATTTGATGGCCCGACACCAATATGTGTGTGTGGAGTACAGGTAGAAATAATATGTTTAACTTTTTATGATCCATTTACTGAATCAAGCCCGCATAACCATTGGTGATACCAGATGAGGCGTGAACTATGAACGAGGTTACCTCTATACCTTAACGTGTTTCATGGTCTCCTCAAAGGGGTTTATGTAAGGCGAAAAAGTATCTCTAAGTTCACTTTTTACATGGGCAAAAAGTTCAGGTCCGCACGATTAGCTCATGATAAAGCTGATCACCAACGAGTAGAGGAACGGATGACTAAGCAGGTAGATTGGAAGCATAATGTATAAGTCAAACATAACCTTGCTTTAAGAGTTTAAATCTTGAGTATATTGTTCATACATCTGTGCAATTTGAACTCTGCAATTTCATTCCATGTAATTCAACTGTAACCAATGTACGTACATGTAAGTAAGATCCAACCGCTACCGCTTTATTTTTACATTGTACGTTGTATTGTTTTCTTTTCTTTTATTTTCCGGCCTTGTAAGTTCCACCCATCAAGGTGATTGTGGGGTTTGTCGAATGCGTGTAGGTTCTGCCCCATGTGGCTTCGAGGTCGCTCCTGTGAAGTAAGGGTTTCAAAGTTGGGGTGTCTTGGAGCGTGAGGGTGTGATGGGAGGAGGGGGCGCTGTAAGAATGAGGGTGTCACGGGTGGGAAGCTAAATCTTCAGCAATGCACACGAACGGTTCAATAGTGCTGCCTTTATTGTTCGTAAAACACACTCGGCATGGATCAGCTTGTTTATTATGAACCTGAAATGGATAAAAAATATAGCAATTTCTATTTTGCGTGTGAGTAGGAAGGAAGTATGTCGCGTTAGATTAGTTGTCACTACAGTCGTTCATTTGATTTGCACACATTAACCTATCAGTACATGTAGGTATTCTTGAATGGAAGCTACTAGTGGGTACTGGTATTGACATATCACTTTATTTCCTTTCACATACAATGTTGTTGTTTTTTTATATTGCAGATGTTTCGCTGTTGTCTCAACAGCGTCTGCAAGGTAACAAAAAAATGGTTCTGGCAGAGGAAATTAAGTGATATATTATTAGTTATGTGGGTATTGATAAACATGGCCCTAATAAACACGTAGAGTAAAAACGTAGAGTAAAAACCCTTCACAGAGCGCATAGACCGCCACAGTCCTACGATTTTCGAATGCGTATGAAGTGTAATAAAATCATAGTAACGTCGTAACATAGAACAGATCTTGCGTCGAGACCTGTCACAAAGGATTTGTTATATCTACGATTGATATATGCTCTTCAGTTGTATAATCGTGGTAATGTCCTGCTCTAGACATAGGACTCTCCTATGCTCGTCTTACGCCAGGCCTACGACTGCTATGAGTTTGACATGTTGCAGCCAGCCTATATGACGTACCTACGTTGGTTCTGTGATACGCCCACGTCAGGGGCATAGGATCCACATGAGAATGTGTTAAATCGTAGATCAAGAATAGGACGGTCATATGATCGGCCTACATCTATCATAGAACGAGTATACAAATTTAACAAAATAAGAAACTCTAAAATCATAGTAGAATCGTATGCCAATCTTTTCACAGGCTCACAACAGTCTCAGGAACATCTTTGGCGTGATGCACGCTTTCCATGAATCGTAAGTCAGTGCATAACAGGAACGTAAATTTTGAACATGTTCAAAACTCTACGACGGTGTGTTAAGTCGAGTATTTTCAGCGTATGATGCTCGAAAATCGTATGACGATCACAGGATTTGAATATTTTTATGTACTTTTGTCTTAAAGCCGTCCTAACTGAGGCCTACGCGCTTTGTGAAAAGAAGACTCGCAACAGTTGTAGGTACAGGATACAACAGACTAGAAAAGGTATCATTTTGAACTTTTCCATGCACTTGTGTGACACCTTTCTTTAATACCTAATATCTCGGAATGTCCTGTAATGACTATACCTGACTCAGTGACTCACTAACAAGCACAATGGACTACTGGTACTGTGAAGTATAGATAACTTTAGCGAAAGTCACGCTTCCTCGTATATCTGGGTCCCACGCTTCAAAACCACATTGTTAGATTTGCAGAATTTAAATACCTGTTATATTCAGGATATATGGAAGACGAAAAAACGTACTCCATTCACATAACGCTAGCATTTGACATTCCCGAGAAACTGATTTAGGTGTAAAATTGTAATCGTCGTTGTTTGCGAATTGTTTTCAATAATTGTCTGGTGACTGATGTGATATTTTGAGACACACTGATCACTTGCCTCATGAATTTACCACCTTCTATTAGCTGTAAACTTACATGGATACAAATTTCTGACAGTCAGACTGAGGCTTTATTTTTTACCATTGGGAGTGGCTTTATGGAAACAATAGGGGGAATGTTGTGTCGTGTGGTAATGCTGCACGTGGATAAATATCTGGCTCAAAGTGGAATGGGGCGTGAGGTCCGGTTTGGCCTGGTCTAACAATAGCATTATGTCATAGAAGAGTCAGTCAGTTACAGAAAATAGCTTTAGGAGTTTCGGGAAGATGATTGATATACAAGTGTAATCTGACGTCAACTTTATATCGGATTATCGTTGTTGATAATGATCTCTGAGTAATCTGATTTTGTGGTTAGAAATATGAGTTCCCAGGGCAAAACATCTAAGGAGGGATTATCAATTTCCGATAATCAAATTAATATTATAGTGCACATTTGTTTTAGAAAGATCAACATTTAACTGTGACACGTACATATATCACAAATAGCAGCACGTGTATATGTTCACTCACTCTCTAGCGAGGACGTTATGCATACGATTGGCATCAACTTCATCAGGACAGTGAAAAGAAATTCGAAACCATGCTCCAATTATTTATTTCTATTTCAAAAGACAGCCTTAACAAGGAACTGGCCAATATTTTCATTCAAAAGACAGCCTTAACTTAAAACTGCCCATTATTCAATCAAAATACAGTGTAATTAGAATCATCGAAACATACAATGAATAACATATTAAGTGAAAATAACAAATGCTGACAAAAACCGCCAATGCATATAGATGATTCAGTCAGTTTCAAAATATCAGTCGTCTACCATCCCGCTCCTTCACTAAACCAGCAGGGCATCCCTGTGGCTGGAAAACCTGCTGCCCAGGGCGGTGCCGGGCGGTGGCGGCACGACGAGACACGCACAGCCCGCGTGCGTGATGATGTAATGCGACACGGAGCCGAGCATCAGCCGCTTGATGAGCGACTCACCGCGAGTACCCATCACGATCTGAAACAAGAGCCGCACAGTTGTGTCTAAGTAAGTGTAAGTCTTTTTGGACTCAAGTGTAAAGCCTAGGACACGACCGGGAGTACTGCTTCTCTTCTGCCTACATACTGCCAAATTTAAAAACTGATGGAGGGCGTACTAAAGTAGGGATCAGTGCGTGGCCAGTGCGTTAAGAGAGACAGTAGCAGTACGGAGACAGTAGCAGAAAATTTGACATGCCAAGCTTCCTCTGCTGTGTCTATACTGCCTCAAAACAGCCTTCATCAGTATTGGCATTAATTCCAACATGGCAATACTGCTTTTTGTGCGCAAACACATGTAGCCAAATGTAGCTTGACGGTTGTCATTTCACGAGTAAACATCTGTAGATACCGCAGCTCTGAAACAAAATGTCCGCACTGGCAGTTCTGCCCTAGGCTTAAGTGCAAGTACTTTTCATTTGTACTTGAGTTAAATTACCAACAACTTTGATTGGTCATTCAACAAAAACTTCAACACAAACTCTAGAATGGGTAGATATTGAATTTCTACTTGATAATTTAGATTTCCAAGGGGATGAAAGGTTGTTATCAGGCTGAATTGTGTGAATAGGGTTATATGCCATACAATGTTTTGATTAAGACATAAGTGGCAACCCAGAGGTGCTACATGTTCACGAGATTGTCAAATTCTAGGATACTGTATTATTCGAAAGTACTTTTGCATTCACTAGCCAACCAAATGATGCAAATGGAACATGCCCATGTGATGGTAACACCCTCTGTATGCGCATGGGTGCGTTACTCACAAAGTTCACGCCCTCCTGGTTGGCGACCTGGCAGACCCTATCGCCCGCCTGTTTGGTCGTCTCGCAGCACCACTTGTACTTGAGTCGCCGGCTCATGCACTCGTACTGAAAGGGAAAGACAACTGGTGGTTAGTGCACTCTACACGTGGAAGCCCGATTTAATAACACCTTTTAAGCATTTGGATTTTTTTCAAGTTGCAACTATTGTATTGTGCATTGCATATAACCATCATATATCACCAAACAGTCCCATGTGATTTCCATGGTCAACGTGTTGTTTCAGACTCGGACTGTGCCTGTAAGCTATGCCATATATAATTATTCGTCGACATCTCATTGAGTTAAGATTTCATTCGCATAGTCATCACGGTGATATCAAGTTTATCCGCACACTGGAAGATCCAGTTTTTTTTTTTTGGGGGGGGGGATGTGCTTATGTTTGGCGGGGGAGGGGGGTCGCACACTCCTTGCGCCCCCCCGGATCTCTCTATGCCACATACGCGCGTGTGTGCGGTCCTACCTGGTAGTCATCCCTGAGCTTCTCAGTCTTGGCGTTGGCTTCGGTAAGTATTTTCATCCAGTCCTCAACAGGCGCCTTGAGGCCGGCGGACAAAGAGAAGTTGGGCAGACTGCAATGTACGAGGAAATGAACGGGGAACCGAATAGTTATTCCATTTTACATGTGTACTTTCTTCTCAAACTCATGTCCTAATTGCATTTGTCTCCAGCTTATAGTGTAGCTTTTTCCGGTCATATAACAGGGAGAGGATGGGACGGCTGTAGCATGCAGTGGGATGAACAAGAGGACATATGCTTATCATGCTACTCTTTATTATTATAGATTTGCTGTTGATTTCTACAATGTTTGTCTTCCAAAACCATCCTCCTGTACATTATATATTTCTAAAATTCATATATTACAACTCTCAGTAATATACCACAATGCACATTTATTGTGCTACACATTTCCCCACATTCTACGTTTTAGTTGAGTTTTATCAATATTTTTTTCTCAGATTACCCTGCGTTGTATCATGTGTATCGGTCTTTAATCCCTACAACACATTGTCTTAATATCTTCTACCCTTTTCCAATGCACGTATTTGCTTATTTCTACACTTTACACTTAAAACTACCATATTCCATCTTTATTTGACGCATTCCTATATTGACTTATTGTTTGCTTCCCCACATACTTTACGTCTTTACTTGTCTATGATGACCAATACATCTTGAAATCACACATGTGCTGAGAACCGAGGTCTATTATGTTGCACGAGATGGTGTTTGCGGGTGTGGGGGGCGCATACCAACCGGTGGTGAATTAAAGACATGTATAACCAAAGATATAAGGCAATGTCAAAAGCTCTATAAGCAGTAAAAAAGAGCTGGGCTACACGCACCTGGGTGGCTCGGGACAGTGCACGAGCACGAGCTGGTCGCCCTCGTTGAGCACCGTGCTCAAGAACCACTCGAAGGCGTAACGCGAGTTCTCGCTGTGGTCCACGCACACCAGCACCTGCAACAGATTAATGTCACCTGCACATATTTCAGCAGACTACACCGTTTGGTTACAGCACAATGGAGTGTTTAGGAGGAGAGCATATAGATCTAGATATATGACAGGTTCTATCTCTCTCATCACATTTTGCAAACAGCGGAATAAGCGGACAACTTTAAAACAACCACTACCCTCTAAAAGTTTTGACATACATTCAAGTCAAGTTTACAACCGACTTTCTTCAAGATGCACCCAGAGTAATGTTAGCATTATGGAGAGACTCTATACCCTCGCAAGATGATATCCACCTGTCTATTCATCTATAAAGTTGCTCAAATCTCCACCAAACTCACCTTCCTCTGCGGCCCTACTCCGCCGCTGGATTTGCGCACACGGAGTGAGGTTCCTGACGTGGGGGTGGACCCCCCGCCTCCCGCCGGCCTCTCACTGCCGTAGCATCGCTCCAGCTCGGGCCCCAGCTCATCCTCGTCACCCTGGTTGGCCGCAGGCGGCGTGTTCTTGTCCTTCTTCCCCGCGATTTTCTTACTCATCGTTGGGAGAAATGTGTCTTGAGATATATGATGTTCACTATGGTGATACTCAAGAGATTGGCAATTGAATTGCGAATTACATATCTAGATCGAGTGATTGTTTAAAAAAAATATCCTCCATGTGTGCAAGCAATAGCGATAACGTTCAACGTTTCCAGCAACGCCGTGCGTATGAAAACGTAGAAATTTTTCCGTTAAACGTTTGCAGGATTAAGTTTCACTTACGTTTGGCGCGCAATTTGAAACTAGACTTAACGTTCTTCACCAACACTGGCTGGCCATGTATTCACTTAGAGCTTATGCTATTATTTATCTCTTAGATTTACTCACTTAACACTGTCTAGCAGCACTCGGGGGTAGGAGCATGTCTGAGGAGCAGGAGAAGGAGCTGTTTGACTGTCCGTACTGTCGGCGTGAGCAATCGTGCAAGGTAAGACGGTAGCACGGATTGTGGAGCAGTGGTCTTAGCCTTCCATTGTTTGATTCCTTAATAATAAGCTACGCACACTGCTTTGTTCTCTACGTAAACTATATTGATAGAAACATAATTTATATTTTTGGCCATAAGAAAGACATGAATCTTGTGTTTGGTCTCCACTGGAAGAATCTGCATTAAGCAAGTTCCACTATATCAGAACTTAAATCAGATCCACTCAGAAGCTTGGGCTTTGACGTTTTACACTGATACGATGGTTAAGTAAACACTTTAGACGATAACAATGTAAATATCAATGCATGTGTTTTGTACACTGCTTTCAATTCGTTCTCAGCTGTCGACATTTTATCATTTGTACCAGACAGACGCACTCAACTCTCTGATAATAATACAGTTCCAGCTGCCAGCTATGCTACAAAGCCCATTACTAAACGTAAACAATGCCCTTGTATTTGTATCAATGGGTTAAACGTTTGACATGTGTAGGCACCACGAAGCGATGCAACCACATCTAGTGAAATCATGTCTACTCGTCCATGCTGCCAGCTAATACATGTCACAAGTTTTGAAACAAAATGCCTGACCCTTATGAAATAAGAACCATTATTAGACAACTATCAACATCTTATTTTACCCTAGATGATACCCAACCATTAGCTTGTATCGTCCTCACCCTTGCCCGTAGCCGTTACATCTATACCCCTCCCCTAATGCTCACCAATACATACTTACCCATATCCCTACGAGCCTTACCATTACACGTGTGTCATTGCCTCTAAACCCTCTGACCACCGTGCTTCAGGTGACCCTGGACCGGCGGCGGCTCACGGCGCTCATCGTGTGCGGCGCGTGCGGCGACTACTTCCACACGATGATCAAGGAGTGGATGCGCGCGCACCACGTGTATCGCGAGTGGGTGGGAGACGCACAGGGCCAAATGGCGTGACCCCGGCTGCTGGGGAAGAGGGGGGAGGGAGGGGTGGAGAAGCAAGCGTGTGAATAAACAGTCTAGTCAGATGATATTGTGTTTGTTGTTATTTTGTGATGTTGCATGTTACTTTATTTATGTCTGCTTCCCAATGCTTGTGATTCCATTGTCTAAGCCTTCTTTCTTCATACACCCTACACCATCCACACTGTCCTGACACCCACACACCTTTTTTCTGACAGACCCACCACTGCTCTAACACAGCCCACTCCCATTCTGACCCCACCAGTCACTGCAGATGTCCTGATAGCGCCTGCCCACGTCCTAACAGCACCCGCAGCCATTCAATTCCTGGAACACAAAATTACACGCTGATTACAATTATACCTACACTATTTGACGTACATGTACTTACACAATATGCAGAGCAAAGAAGGAAGATGAAGAATAAAATGGAAAAAAACGGATGATGCTGAGAGGTCTTATGATGTGTATCAGACTACGATACCGGCCAGTTAGTAAGTAATTGCTTCCAAGACTTATTCCCACCAGGAATAGATTGCCAGCACGTACATGTAGGGCTATCCTTGTGACTATTCTCAGTAGTGTAGTTTATGAAGTCCCTTATCCTACAGTGGCCTTAGTAAGGAGAATAACAAGAACGGGCCATAATACATATAGTCCAGTGCAACTACTATTGTCTACCTTTTAGGGATCGTTCACAAATGACGTCACCCGGCATAAGAAGGGGGGGGGGGCGTTAGAGCAAAAGAAGACGAAAGTTGACAAGAGGGGGTCTAGCACTTGGGTGATATCACTTTTTGAAGAAGAAAATAGTTGTAGTTATTTAACAGTATTTGCACTTACTTTCTGACATGTTAAGTGAGGTGTGATGTATCTACTAGTTGAAATCAAATTGCCATGTTTGCTTTATGTCCTAAATGTATTTGTAAAATTATGTCTAAATTATGGACATATATATTCAAATGTATTTATATAACGGCACGGCTAAATCAATGTTAAATGTCAACGCGAAACACCATGTCGGGAGGGGGGTTGAAATAAAGATGACGTCACTTACCGGGAGGGAGGTGCTGCAAAGATAACGAAAGGTGACCGGGGGGGGGGGTAAAAAGAGGCCAAAAATGAGGTGACGTCATTTGTGAACGATCCCTTATAAGGTATATATATATATACTCTGCGAGATTGCTGCAATGCTCGTCCACTGGAGACCTACACTAACAAAGCTGTTGTCTTTTCAATATTGTGTAAAATGAAACTCACAATGTTTTGGTGGAGTGTCCAAACACTCTAACCAATTAATACAGTGATCGCTTAACAACCTTCAAAGACTGATGACCAAGCCGAGACATCCCGCAATTGATAATGTTGTCACCTCTATCACAACAATCACGCATCTGTTTACTTGTCCTATCACAGTATCATTATTATAGATCTGATCATCAGTTTGTATACTGTAATTATATAAATCTTATTGTCATGCAATTATATAAGTATATTTGTGTTTTCTCGATAAGCTTTGGTTACTCCACGCGTTTCAAGGATATTTACATTTGATAGTGCATATATCCAGACCATTGGTATCTAACTTCATACAAAGGCGATAGTTTTCGTGTGAACCAGCTGACTGTGGATATATAGATCTAACAATATTTATCATAGTCATCATATTCGTATTGTTAAAGAAACATGCAGTGTGTTACTATCATCATGTGCATCGCCATCCATGACGTCTGTTGTATGTATTACTATTATACGATCTGCTACAAGCCACATGCATTTATGGGTACAAACACACGTATTAAACTACATGTATAAGAAAATGCCGTATCAGAAAAGTGATAATATTTGATAAGCAAATAAGAGCTAGCATCTAAGTATATGCAATAGATCACATACACTGTCAATGTTTGGACTGTATGTCTTCAACAGTAACATCATAGTTACTACGTCAGTTCATCATTGATACCTAAAACCATCACATGCTTCATTACAATTAAAATGATTAATTACTAAGTGCTGCTCACCATCTTACTGTAATGTGACAACGATGCAATATAATGATAAGAATATGTGAAAAGACATATGAGCACCCCCTGAATGGAGCCATGACATTTAGCAGGTTAGTTATTGGGGTAATTAATCTCCTAGCGTGATCAGTGTGTAAACTGAAACTTGCGTAAGTATTAATCACTATATTAGCATGGATTTGATAGTGAAATTAGTCCTCTGTTGCCCCCGGCTAGGCACTATATAAGGTCAACACGTTCATGTATGTCATTGTGAGGTCAACCTGTTATTCTATGCACAGACATACATCATTTCATAACACAAAAGTATGATGGTTTTATTCAATGTCGATGGTTTTCTCTGGTGGCAAATATCCTCTATCACCGTCTATTGCGATGTCCGTAATAACACCACAAATCAAATCCTGGTGATAAATTGACCGTTAAGAGAAGACGAGAAGACGTCCTGGTATCAGTGATTTGGCCACACACACAATGATCTGTATATAAATAGGCCATCATTTGGCATCTGTAACTGTGTGATGATCATAGCCATGGTACATGTACATTAAACTACCATAACTATGGATTAGTTTTCATTTGATATTCTGGAAATGATGAATGACTTGAATATTTTTTCTATATGTGTTAAAATCAGATTGTAAAAACATAGTTAAATATTTCTCTTGATGAAAAGATGGATGCAGAATCAAAAACACGCATTCATTACTTCATTAATAATCTCCAACGTTTACATCATGACTGCTGATTTGATTGTAGACAAACAAAGTTCTCAGCCATGCATTCAGCATGCATATGTAAGAGCGGATACACCTATTGTGATTGAAGGTTAATGGGTGTTGGATATTTGGCCATGGATATCTACCACTTTACATAACCCTCAACACCACCATGTCTCGGCAATCAGGGCTCGTCCACTACCTCCGAGACAACTCCATCAGTCTGCACACGACACTCAGCGAATTACACCATCCTCTAGCACCCGATATCTCCCACAGTCCACCACCCCCAAAACCACGGAGGATTAATGCTCTGGATACTAATTCAAATAACAATACTGAAAAAAGTACTGAAAAGTTGCGGTTCCATGACAACGAAGCATACGCGCCTGATGAGGAGACGCCCGTGGAGACGTTTGACCTGCCGGAGACGGATAGGTCCGGATGCGCAACTGTTACGTGGGGAACGCACTACTCAGATTGTGATAGATATGATGGAAATACTGAGAAAGTAGTTCCTAGTCAGTGTTCAACATGTGACGGGGTTGATGGGGTTGAAACGAATGGTTACACTACAAAACAGAATAGTGGCACCAATGGTTTAGAACAGCAGGATACGATAGTGCGAAGCTCTGTAGATTTACACAGTACTGATGAGATTCCTTCAGTATCAGAGCCCAAACAACATACTGTAGTACCTGGATACGGTCCACTGGGCATACTGCGGAAGAATCCTGCAAAACGGAGGACGAAGAGGAGGCCATCCAGGGTTGAGGTATGATATGTCTGTTTCATAACCAAAATACTCTTTTTAAAAAGTGCTGTTTGGGGCTAGTGGTATATACAGGGGAGGGTTACTCCCCCCTACGATAGATTTTTGTTGTATGCTTTCCTGATAATGAATTCTCAGAATTGACACAGAATTGCATAGCCAAGTATCGCCATTGCAAGCCTGTCAATGAATGTGACGACATCTCCATATATACATGTATACCAAAGATTTATTATTTCCAATTTTTGTGCATTAACTTGACTAAATTTCACAGTGCTATTCGAGTTTTAGTCTTGGGTCCATTATTTGAACACAACCACCGTCATTAGCAACCATAAGGATGTGTTACACCACTTTCTTTTCAAATTTTCAAATATGATTATCATTGTCATATAGTTGTAAGTGTGGGCGAAGTTTCACCATAATGCAGCGCTTGGAACCTTAGATCAACCATGAATGAAGAAGCTACATGTAGGCATAGTGTTTTCGCACACATGAAGGTCGATAGACTAGATACTGCAGGAATTTTGACAAAGTGCTCTAAAGTAATACACATTATGATCCCCATCCCCCAAACAAGTGAAAATCGCTGTTGAGCACTAACGTTTTAAAGACACTTGTCCACTATGTCCAGCTGACTAATTACTTACAAATCATTTTAACACACAGCCGTGGGGATCTGATCCAGATGTTCTTGCCCATTCAAACAGACTTACCTGTGTAGTGACTTTGAGCATATCCTTTGGTAATATTAGCATTTGGTTTAAAGGTCAGTATCCCACAACAGTCTTCAAACGATGTTGAATATATGTATGTCCCCGGACAGTCAAACTGCCTCGTTGATAAGGTATCTTCCTGGGAGTGAGACAGGAATTTTATACATCTTCCAGGACAGTCAATATAACCTGTAGGTGTCTTACAGGACAGTCTGTCTTGAGAAGAGGGGGATCCAGAGTTATTTGTGTTAAAAAATGTTTCTGAAAACGCTATTTTAGATTTCCAATATTAGGTGTTTTTCTAATAGAATTTCATTTTAATAACCTATTTGATTTTTTTAAATGCAGTGGTTATTGTAAGGTACACCTCATATTATGATATAATGCATAATTTCGCATATAGTGATAGGTATAATGAATATTGTTTTTACTTTTGTTCAACAGTTACAACTGGGATTATACACTTAGTCAGTTTCTTCTGGGTGTAAGCAGAAAAAGACACAACTACAGACATAATTCAGGTGACAAAATTATGGACGTACCATTCAATTATGATCAAATGCTTGTAAAATAAACAATTAAATACATATACCAATAACATTTTGGGGCTATATATATATTGTTGTGTGTATTTCAAACCATGTTACATCATTAGATAGGATTATTAACTACTCAACAAGGGCTAATTTTCAATTGAAGAACTTGCTATAAAGCAAATATAACGTAAGAAAAAAACTAACATAAACTTTCTTGTCTCCAAAAGAACTTCCTGAATCCGGTGTCAATAGCAATGCTGGTGCGGAAATGGTGTCCCCCGTAAGAAATTGCAATGGACATCCAGAAAAAAATCTGTTGTAAAAATCAAATTTTGATATATTGCATTGAAGTGCATTGCACTAACAACACCACGCCATTTAGATTTAAGTATCAGATATCTTTACAGTTTAAACTGCGATTGTGTCAGCTGGAATAAGCCCACTAATGACACTTCGCACCTGAGCACAACCCTAGACTCACACCTGAGGGGGAACAGGTGTGAACAGTAGACTCACAGATGAGCAAACGGCGACCTGTTCACTGTACAATACTTTTAAGGTCAAGTGTACAACCGTATGTGTGTATAAGTATATATTTTATTAGTCATTTCGATTATGCACGTGTATGGTGTATTTTACTTTTACAGTAATGGGTTTCATGTGCTCGGTGAAAATTGACTGTGGGATGATTTAGGTATTTTGTTGGATGTACATTTATTGTTAAATTTTGGATTACTTGAGACAGAGGAGATATTTAACATAAGACTCAATGTTTTTAGGATTCGATGTATGGAATACAATGTGTTAGCAGGACGTATATATGGAACTAAGTGCTTATGTTGCAACTCCAATGATAGGAAAAACTAATAAAGGGGGCAATGTGTATCTCTCTTTATATATTGTTCCAAGTTAGCAAACTACACAATCATTTCACAGTCTAATGTTCAGATGTTATGGGGTAAGCAACAACAACAAAATATAAAAATATTTTAATGATGTCCAGAAGTCTTGCTTAAAGGTGTAATTTGGGCCTGTTCAACTGAACATCCAATTCATCCTGTTTCCCGCACTTGAAACTTAGGTCCTCAAACTATAGACGCACAGAGACCGTGTCCTCGTTTAATGAGAATCGATTATATATAACTCATTTTGGAGAAAAGGGCATATACATTGTATTGTAATGGAAATTTGCCAGTGGTTATTTTTGCCCCAACTAGTATATCAATATCCGTGTAACCTACGCTCAATAAATACAAGTTGCGTTCTGAAGATTTCCCCTTCAAACACTCCATACATCAATCCCGTATATAGTGAGATGAGCCTAGTAATGGTATGTTGAAATCTACGTATTTCATCAATACACCACGTTAAGATATCCGATCACGTACACATCTAGAGTCGATTTTGTTTAAATTTCAGTTGTTTGGCCTCTTTGTCTTCGATTCTTCTGCCTAAAAAGGGTTTACTGTACACACACAACCAAAGGAGCAGTTTTTGCCGGTTATTTGTATTAAGACAGAGTCCTGTAATGATTGGTGTACAAAATGGCGTCTGCCAATATGGCGACAATGACAGCCGGACTCGCTCAATAAGCAGAAGACAATTGGCTGGACACGGACAGTTAACCAATGATTTCAGCGGAGGTCGTTTTCAGTGGGTGTTAATTGAATATGTCCCTATACATGGGGTCTGAGATTCCCTTGCACATTGAAATCGTATGGCTTCACCACATTTTCATGTCGAATCCTTGTACGCGTGTCTTGTTTCTAAAGTTAAATGGTAACACAGCCATCTTGGCATCACACATATATGAGCACTGTGCGGCAAATTTTTATGCCTACCAAATATGTACTCTACTTTTATTTCTTGCAATGCAAGTTTGTCACATTCAATTGATATCCTACTTTTCACTTTCATTTGACTGACCCAGTTCAAAGTAGCATAATTATACGGGCACTTAGTGCTTCTAGTCCCATGAATCTGGGAATGCTGCTTTAACATGGCATGTTGAGAATAATCTCTAGAAATATATGGCAATAGATATAACATTGATTTACTTTCACTTATCTGGTGAAAGTTTGTAGGTTAATGTAGCTTCAGTACTGTAATTATCGACATGGCAAATACATAAATCAAGCCTAACCAGAATGATGATGTGATAACATTGATCATTCTCCCTACCCGTGCACCACCCGAATATTCAATACAGGCTTCTTGTTTCTTTTTTCCCCCAGCAGACTTCAATGCAACTCAACTTGGGTGGTTAAACATGTCAGTCCCGGATTTAATAGCCACGTCAGCCTGGCTTTGCATCCATTGTTAATTGGCACGTTGTTTCATCAGAGAAGTCGTGTTGAAACGAATACTCACCAAGCTGCCAATACATTTCTTATCATACAGCACCGTACAAGTTAGTGGGTGAACAATTAATCGTGACCGTCGGTCTGGGGCTTACGTGTGCACGCGTGGACCACCAGGTCAGCAGACAGTCCCAAATGTGAGCGAATTGTAGCCAATATCCCTTTGCAGCGATCTTTTAAAACATAACCTTCACCATAATGAGGTCTGTCTAATTGTGTGTTACGAAGCGCCCCTTCATTTTAATTATGTTGCTATATTTATTTTTTGTAGTTTTTTTTAATGTGGTACGTAGGCTAGGATTGTTGTTTAGATTTTAATGAAATAGTGTGTACGGGGGAAGACAGTGACCGTATGCGCCTACTCACTAGTATAATGGTACATGCGTTTGGGGAAGTCATGTGGGAAACTCAACCGTGTCTCGAATCGAAACTTGGACTTCGAACAACTCAAAACACATGAATCAGGAAGCATTATTTAATTGGGTTATGCACACGACATGATCTTAATGAGACCGGCCTAAGTTGTTACACAGTTTCACTGCATGTAATTAATCTAATGTGCAAGGGATGGTTCTCGACTATTTTAATATTTTAATTGCTCTTTAGCTAAAAGCTCGAAAGTTTGTCTCTTTAAACATGAACTATCTCATTTGTAATCTTAAAACTCACACAGACCAACGTTTATACACTATTTGTGCGAAGTTTTGTAATTGATTATAAAACTAACTTCCTTCACAAAGGAGATCTAAAGCTTGGTTTTTGAACGATAATCAACTAAGCGCGCAGCAATTAAATACTTCTATCGTAATCAAAACTTAATACAGGGTCACAAGGTGAAACGAATCCGACGTCGTGATGTTCATTAGATGGTGAAAAATGAGTTTCTGATTGAGTTTCTCAAAGGTTAATGAGTCTACATAAAGGAATATCTCAAGATGGCTGGATAAGATTTGATTGAGAGAATCTATAAAGATTATCATCAATCTATTTCGGCCTCACACGAGAAAAATAAGTATTATGACAGCAGCTTTATAAAATACAACGCTCAGGTAAATACTAAATTCAACTGAATGGTTGCTTTTGAAAAAGTGCAGGTTATGCTGCAGATGTGGTTGTATTGTTAGGCTGATCAACTTACAGAGGGTACACCCGGTACACAGGTGGTTCTTTAGTAGAGGGGAATTAAAGAAGGTGGTTATGGGAATGGTATGAGTACAGGTGGCCATGTGATAAAAATACTTGGTAGAAAATGGTCATTACATAGGGCACTCATGGTACACTTTGGTGTAGTGTACATAGCAATTGCCTATTTCGAAATAAAACCATCAAACAATGCAGGTTGTTAAATAGAATTTATGACACGTGCGGTTGTATCACAGTGCAGTTCTCAAGCCTACATAGAGAACTACTTTTATGCCCAGACCAAGTAAGACTATGTGGCCTTGATGAACTTTGGCCACCTATATCTATACTCCGCATTGGTGTGATGAGGTCGAAGCGTGATTTCCGGCAAGTAATGACGTCACCATATAACGCTGAAAGGGACACTATTTTATTACCCTCTACAATATTCATCTCTGTGTACAAGTGATATAATCCCTGGGGCCACGTCCGTCTCTTGTATTTTGTACCAGCTACAGAATCAGCTGCGTTACATGACACGCGCATTCCATAGTCCCATCTTCCACCACTGGATATGGTCTCCAAACTCAAACATATTGCACGATTTCTCTGCATGCTCGCATAGTGTGTGGGAAAGTATACACAGTGTTAGAATAGAAGTGACACTCAACCATTAGTATGATCAGTGCTATGTGGATAGAAAAGAATAACACATCCGAAAAAGTAATGCCATATCAGTGGCTCTATGTCACTATCACGAGAGATGGGCATGTGCTTTTTAAAGGTAAACGGTTCAACATGCCATTGTACATGTAGGCCTACGAGTCGGCATCCAGCTCTAGTAATAAGACTACAAACCCTGGCCCACACGGTCATTTGATCAAGTTATATTAAATTCAATTTCATATGGCATTATTTGTGACTTGCCACGTGAGCAAATTGTCAAAGCTGAATTGTGTTCAAAGGTCAGAAACTTGAAGATCCAGACAATTACAATATTACTGTCTGCAGAACTGTATTATTTCACAAAACTAGTCTACAAGGATGTCCTTGATTTTACAATAAATGACATAATTGCCTTGTTGTATGACAATGATTTTGCTTTGCTTTTTTTCTCTCCAGACGTAATCATTTATATGCATTTACCTCTCGGGGTTGATAGATAAGACCTTGAAACGAAACCACCAGTACTTTGATCATCTAGCCAGCGTACAAGCTACAAAGCACCAGTAGATGAACAAAACTTTTAACCCGTATCAGTACATTAGAGGTAAGCTCGGACCCAAAGGGTATGATGTTTGTGATATATTGTTATCCGCTTGGTATTTTTTCTTTTCCTTTTAAGCAGTTGTCACCCTGTATCTTGCCTTTATTAAGACCGAAGATTATTTGATTTGGTAAAATATTAGGACATGCATATAGAATATTTGATTGGGGTACACATGGATCCCACACTCAAGCCCAAGAAATGCAGGGTGGACTTGGGGGGGGGGGGATTCATTGAAGTCCTTTCAGGACGTTGTCAGCTCATATCTTGCCATTATCAGAAGTGAAAAATATTCTTTTTGGTTAAACATAATGGCCAATGCGGTCAGCATGGACCCCAGACAAGATGAGTATAGAAAAAACGTGGTTGTTCGATATTGCGACCTATTAACATTTGTATATAATACACACATAACTCTTTATTTGCTATTATTATTGGACACAGTCATAATCATCATATGAATGTATTTGTATCACAGGAAGGTCATGAATTGAAAAGAAAATAACTTGAAAGGATTAGGGTCCAAATGGACGCCTATTGTACTGATTTAGGCATTTTGGTTAATGTACTGATGAAGGCTAAAGCTAACCACTATTTATAGACTTAGGTTATGGAAACATGTATGCATTAATGTCAGACTAATGATGTCGTGTTAGTGATCAAGTTCCGTATGTCTAGGCAAAAGTTGATGCATTTGTGTAGGTCTGTGTCAAGCGTAATCGTGATATAATGTAACCAAGTTAGTGTCTTTAATTTCATTACATTATCACGGTGCAGAAGCGAGGTGGGTGGCGACCGTTACCTGCATCACGAACCAAACTTAACCAATATCTAATTACACAAATTATTTAGATTTTGACCATTACTACCTTTCGTACAATACAAGTCTGTTTTGAATGTCGATAAATGTTTAATAAGCACGATTCTAAAACTGGTAAAAAAACTATGCAGTGTGATAAAGTATGAAAAGGAATCTAGTTATATGGCACCTATTGTTTTGTTCGTCGACCTGCCTGTCATTACCCCAGCAGTACGTAACCAGAGAACAATGAATCAGCGCGCTCAGCAGTCTTTTATTAGTATCATTAGGTGGTCAGATTTTTGTATCACATTCTTACTACATGAGCATGATGATTATGTGATATGAGGACACTTACAATTACGCTTGGGCTCTCACAGGCTCAGGTTCAGTGAAAGGTAGCACATTGGCCCTTTTTAATCAAAACACCTGCTGCAGTGTTCGACTCCCTCTCTCTATTGCAGATGCACAGTGCCCTGTGGTCTGCTGATCAAAGACAACTTCACCAGTTTATGTATTTGAATGGTGTTTTGAAAGGATGTTAAATATTTGGGACTGAAACAACATTAATAATCAAGGGATTTAAAGTAATGCTTCCATCACATCTTCTATTCCATATAGTTCTCGAAATTAAGCCCCTTCAAAATACATCACAAAAAACACCCTTGCAATGACTCTATACTTTTTTTCCTTATTTTGATTGGAAATTACAGCAATGTTTACATTTTGCTATACAGTGTGATGAAAGATGAAATAAGACCACGTGTATCATTTGAAATGCATTAGAATGTGAATGAAAATCATCAGAGCTTTCTTTTGCAGCATGTAAACGTAAGCCCAGAATAACAGTTGGAGATCACACTTTACCCAATATAATAAACACGCATCATAAAAAAATGATGATTGTTACTTTTTCAGGTTACAAAAACGCAATCTATTTTCTCTGTCACATCAGTTTTCCTGTAGTGGAAATTATTTTAAAACAAGTAAAGTGGACTGATAATTAGCATATGACCGCTAAAAGCCCTGATCAATTGACCTCTGTTGACTGGTAATGCCCATACAATGTGAATATCCTCCTTTCCTACCAAGGGGTCTCGATTTACAAATAAAATCATGAAATAATAATGAAATAATAAGTGTATGGATATTGATTCAGTAATTTGATGTATTTTACGTGAAATCCTAACATATAGATTGAGATGACATTAAAGTTACTGGGGTAGGAAATAAGCTTAGCTTACATCTGTTTTACCTTGTCATTCTGTCTTTTTTAATGTTCTCAAGTCAAATGATCTATAGAATATATACTATATGAGTTACATTAACTAGTGCAGTTGCATTTGTTGCTGACAGTACGTGTCACATAGGTAAATTATTACTCGAATAATTAAGTAGTAATTTACATGTTCATGTCTCAGATACAAATAAACTCTGTCTGGTAAACAAGTAGGGCAGTAAAGTGAACTGTGGCTAATCACATTCAAGGAAAGACGATGCAGACTGTTCCCAGGTATAATTGGCCAGGGAACTCACATGCAGGGTAATCGGAGTGTATATACTATTTCACATACCATTATGCACACGGCGATGTTACAGAAATGTGATTGCAGTATAAGAATCAATCCTCAAGACATCCGCCCACAAGCATTGCATTTTAGAATGCTGCTCATTCGGTCAAATGCTTGCCATTTTAAACAGGAAAATTACGCTGTTCCAGGGCAAACAAACTGTGAATTGAATTAGGGATGTGACAGGCACAGGAGACGGGGTCAGGATGAGGAGTTGGCTGATTGAGTCAGCAGTGACAATCCAGGGGCCAAAGTGTATTTCGAATTGTGTACAAAATGACAAGTCATTCTTTGTTATGTTAACTGTGTTCTCTAGAGTTATCACTTACATAGACTATTTTGAGGAGAGAAAACCATTGTAGCGACAACGTTTGTTGTGTGGGCAATTGTGAGTCTTAATTTTATGTGTGTTTGTAGGAGAAAGCAAAGCACCCTTGCATTCTTTTTGTTCTGGTTTAAAAACTTACTGTCTATATAAGAATTCAATAGGTTTAATATCAAAATTTTCAAACCAACATAGAAGATGCTTGAACAAGAGTAACTAGTATGTTTCTGAAATCACAGATTATTAATATTGATGTGTTTCAACATCCCTGCCCTCAGGCTATAACAGAATTTTTATTCGGTAACATGACTTATACAGGTCTTGGGATCTCCGGCAGTTTAAGAACATGGTCACCAATTACACACAACATGAATGACAAACATGACAGTCGACCTATGAAACATTTTATAGTAATATCCACTTTTGTCATAGGGTTATTGACAGTATTTTACTACCTTTAAGTTGGTCAACCAAGTACAATCAAGTGACTGGGTGACCATGTCCTTCGTATAATATGACTGACGACTAATGGACTAATCAGTGCTAATGCATTTAGTTACGGTCACCTTATATACCACTATTGTCACCATTGATTTAGTATAATGGTGAGTACACTTGCCACTGAACTGTTTCTGTCTCCCCGCTCATCTCTACTCACAGTCCATGGCTGCTACAGCGCTGATCAGATAAAAATGTAGACATCTTTTTCCAATAATGACATTTTTGAAATCCTACAAGGGCTGCCTGGCGTGATCCTGTAAGTGCGCATGGTTATTTCCGTTATAACATATGCAATTCTTTCAATAACCCCAAATTTCACATAGGCGACGGTACCTCCAGATGCCCAAGAATACGCCTGCAGCTTAGCGTCATTTCGGGTTTGATTGTGGGTGTTCTGGCCTCAAATTTGGGGGGAATGATCTCGTTGGTTTGATAGGGAATGGCTCACTCTCGACTGGTTTTAGGCTAAAACAAATGTCTTCACTTCTAAAAAGTGGGTCGAGCTTTTTTGTTTGTTTTTTGGCTAACAATAGAAAGCGATGGAAGCATGAACGAGAACATCTGCTCTACCAGTTCGATTGCGCCCAATACTGCACGATGCTACCAGATTAATGCTGTCTACCTGGAGGAAATGGCAGACTTCTGCCTGGTTCTGGCCCAAAATTGTGATCAATTATCTGGAGAAGTGATTTTGAGTCACAGCCTCTATGCTCCCGTTATGGAATATTGAGTTATTGATCTGCATTATCTTTTTGCTCTTCTGGGTAGTCTGGAGGGCTAACTCGAAGGTGTTTCTGCTGAAAGGGACCTTGCTGATGATGCATGCTCATAAAGATCACCACCCCCACCTCCACACCCGCCCCTGTTATGGTGTGCTATTTCCGAATGGCCTCATGAGTCTGCCTTTTCATCCAGTCCATCTGAGCTGTCACAGACCCTTATTACAGAAGATCCCATAATTCTTTGCCACGCAATATGCACACGAAGTACCATAAAAAGGCTGACAATATTTGTGTTCATTGTCTGGCTTCTTGTGGAGCAGCTGGAGCTATCATAGTCTATGCTAAATTAGGAATTATTGGGCTGCTGTACACGTTTTGGTTGAAGCGAATAGTATTTATGCATTACATTAATTATCATACTGAGACTTATACAATTACCTTGATGTAAAAGGTGGCTGCTACTAATACTACACAGCTCTACATTTTCATAAAGTTTGCATTACTACTATAAATAATGTTCTTTATTGATCGGTATCACTGTGCCTCTATCAATAAAGAGGTCATAATCAGAGCACATGTATATACTTTGAAATACTCGCGCCAGAATTGCTGGCGAATGCATAGTTTTCTATGTCTAGTCTCTGTAAATACGAATTTAAAACTGCACCAATTGACAGGTAAAACTGTACTATAGAGTAGGATTGTATTGTTTTATTCGAAACAAGCCTTTTAAGTGAATATGATTGTATCGTACCACTAGACAAGTTACGAGGGAAAACGTTGGCCAGACTTCCGCATAGGGTGGATTTTTCTTCGCCTAGATGTATACACTGTATACTATGAACCTATGCTGTAGGAGAACGCTCACAATTGACGTCAACCATGAAGGGGGGGGGGGGTCAGCAAAAGTTGGCGAAAGTTGACAGGGTGTGTCACCCCAAAAGTTGACAGGGGGCTGCATGGAGTTAAAGTGTTAAAGTAAATGCTTTGTATTTGCTGGAATGTTTGTTTATAAATCACATTGTCATATACATTACCAATGAAACACAACTGTTGTATGCCATGACTAGATAAAATTGGCTAAGTGATCATGAGGTTGTAGGCACTTGGGTTAGGATGTCGTACATGTAAAATTGACATCACTGTTATGGTTGACAGGGGGGGGGCGTTTGGGGAGCGTGTCCTCAAGTTGACGGCGTGGGGGGTGTCATGAAGTTGACGAAAGTTGACAAAGGAGGGGGGTTAGAAAGTGTCAAAATGTGGTTGACAACAATTGCGAACGCTCCCTAGTCTCTGTAGGCATTCTGTTACTCGATTATATTTTATTGTGCATAGATAATTAGATATTGTGCTCGCACTCGTCAAACATTAACATATGTGACATCATGTACGATTGTTCTACAAGTCTTGGCTTTTCATTATTATCTACGTACTAAAACGGTGTTTAGCGAAGTAGGAAATAGGTTGGAACAGGTGTCCAAACGTATAAAATCTGAAAGCCTCTTGACGGGTTACAGGAAATTGCCAAAACTATAAATGCTTATTACATTATTATGCATATGCTGATGTTGCTCTCTTTCTTCAAGAAGTCCTGCCACCTTTACTGCCTTTATAGTAAGGCATGAGAAT
The DNA here is from genome assembly GCA_019095985.1 of Streblospio benedicti. NCBI lineage: Eukaryota > Metazoa > Annelida > Polychaeta > Spionida > Spionidae > Streblospio > Streblospio benedicti. Next base: position 17,062,277 of record CM032661.1, on the reverse strand, counting down.
ATTTCAGACTTGGGCATAAAAACAATTGTGCTCGTGTGTATGGTCGAAAACTCCATAATTTCATATGCGAGATAAATATTAGTGAGGGGCGCACTGTGGTCAGTTTTGTAAGGCCTCTCAAACATGACCACCTCCCCATATTAACAAATTCCCAAAACTACACACCTCTACAAAGTGACTGCAGTTCCAACGTGATCATCACTCTAAACATCGCCACATTATAATGCAACCAGACCACAAAATGACCACTTCTCTGCCCGAGTGGATATCAGGGAATTGGACTCGTGATCTAAAGGTCATGAGTTTGAGTCCCAGTCAATTCCCAGTCGGCTCGGGTGGTGAGTGTTGAGCAAACTCATTCTTAAACTGTTGTACACTGCTCCGTGGTACCTACACGTGGTACAGGGTAGGCTAAGGTAACCGCTAATGTTAATTGATAAGCACGTCTGCACAACCGCTGCGATAAGCTGTATGCCCCCCGGGGAATTGAGAATGATTTAGTGCAAACAAGGTGCCAACGACCTGGTATGAATGTGGATTCGTCTGATCCCGCATAGTGGGACATAAGACCAGAAACCAGCCCATTACATTTACAATATTGACTTGCCAATGACTGTTGCATGCATCTGAAGTCTGTTAGAGAACATAATAATCCAAATGATAATAATATTCGTGTGAAATGCACGTAATAGGATGACAATGGAAACTCAAACAAGCACACGTAAATGTGATGTTATAACAACAAATTGGTTCCATTTGTGTATAAAAATGTGTCGTTTGCATTCATTGTCTATTTTGCTAGGAACTCGGTCTGTAGATTGTAGCATAGAAATTGTGCTTTTGCTGTCTCTTAATACATTTGTGTTGTATTTCACAAGGGACTGACAGGTTTTAGGCTAGAAAATTTGCCAAAAGAGTTTATTTAGTAAATGTAATGGCATTGTGACTTTATACATTAACTTTAAGCGTCTTAAATATATCATTCACTCTCTACACGTGCTCAAAGTGACGGTAATTGTCAAGTCTTTATGTGTTGACACATTTTCTGACATCTACAGCGACAATTATTGAAAAGGAGAGCAGACGGTCAAATATGAATAATCTGTATCAATTCCGTGTAAGCGTGACCTTAGATCGCAAATAAGAACTCTCAAGAATTCATCATGACACAAGGATAGCCACAGTTCAGGAACGTGTTCATGACACATCTAGTGAGCAGTATTTATGACAGATTGATGGACAGCACTCGCACGTGCAAAGTAGACATTTTCACTGAAGAGATTTGCAGTACAAAAACTGTGATGACTCTGTATATCACGTGACCCAGGTGGGTTCCAATGGATACGCTGTACCAGATCTGGAGCAAAGCGCCAGGGGGCGGGGGATACCAGCGGAGCAAGGTCACCTACAAAAAGGTACGTGGTGCTTCTTGTTTGGGGGCAGTGATTGATCTTGAGGTTGAGGGTTTCCTGTGTAGGACCCTAGGAGCTTCTTGAGCATCGTACCCAACGCCTACACTTCAAGGCAGTCACTACAAAGTTAAAATTGCATTAAAAATAATAGCAAGATTGGGTAAAAGAAATGCATATATAGTTGTATGCGTTATAAAGAAAGCGTGCTTTGAAATCAGTATGTGATACTTGACCATGCGTATGACGGAGTGAATAAAATTTTGCCCACTCAGAACATTCTTAACCTAATAATATTTAGTATACTTTGTCTATGAATACATTTTCATATTTTGTGTTTTTGGTTTGTTTATATATATATTTGTTTGTGTAAGTGTGGGTGTAATGAGAGGTTATTGTGAGTCGCCACTCTCACTCACTGAGCATGTGCTTAAGGGCACAAATGTGGAAAAGAGACTAATAGTTCATCCCATGTGTGCTGAAAATACACGATTCTGATTGGTTGAGAGAAGGAGTGGGAAAATTATCTACGGTATATTTGTTAACTCATCCGGAACTTGAAAAATTAACATTGGATAAACGGTAATAAAATGTTGTAATATGACTGACAACAAATCATGCTTTTAAATTTCAAATTGATCATCTTAACATATTCGTTCTGTATATATAATACACACACAATAGGTAATTCTAGTATAACGTTCAAATTCAATTATCCCTTTTAATAATTGACTGCCTTATCACCCCATAGAAAGTTGCGTGTGTGCAGGAAAAGAGAATGCCTACAAGTAGTGTCTACCTTAATTGATACAAGTCAAAGCGTCTGTCACCATCAGTGGCTGTGATATTACCACTTCACGTAATTGTGCCCAATCTGCAGGATCTGGTGTCAGAAATGTAGGGAAATCTCATTAATTTTGATTTTGTTTGGATAAGGTTAGCCTGCCGTGGCAGTCATTATTCTCTGGACAAGAGAAACTACGTTTTTGACGTATATTTAGAAGCAAAATTGTGTTTTAAAAATATTTTACCCACACCACGCAACTACAGATAAGTTAATATAGTCCTCACAGAGATATATTTGCTCAGATATCTCATGAAGATTGATTTATGATGAGACATGTCAATACACGCTAATTGTAGTTACAATAATAAGAACTTTGAGTGAAAGCAATCATTTCTAAACGTTTTATCTTTTGTATTTGAATTCGGTTTCAGTTGATATTAAATGTCTTCTTAAGTATATTTTTACCATTGTTGACTTCGAAAGAGAACTGAACAATACTAAAATACTCTAAATTGAATGATCTATCAAAAATTATTCTATAACATTTCACATTTAGCCATGAAACGACAGTGGGAAAGTAACCTGACTGTCCGGACGATCAGCCAGTGGGGTTTCCGACAATAGTTTATTGTTATTCTAATTGCAAATCTATACAGTAATTTGCGTTCATTAATGTATTATGTATTCAATTATATGTCATTAATTCATCATGTATTTGTTGAAATAAAATAATTGTGCCATTCCAATCGAAGATACAAAAAATTAATTGAGAACACACAATAGTATTTCTGGAAACCCTAAACGAGTCTGATACGGAAGCTTATCGCTGATTGATCAGACCAGACAATGGCAATGTAGGTCTGCTGTATCTCTTCAATGCATGGGGTGGTAATGTTCTCCCGGGATTGCAGGATCTTCTTTAAACCATACTAATCCAACCCTTATGGTTTTAATGCAACAAAGCTGTATTTTCATTCAAATCAATCAGATTTTTTGAAAGCCTTACCAAATTTTTACTTACGTAGTGTTGTAAGTTTAGAATTGTGCCAGCGATTCACAAACGTTGAAGCTGACATTATCAGTGTAATAATAGGAAATTTCAGATGTAATAGTACCATCGTCGCACCTGTAAAGCGCTGTAATACACGTAGGTATATGTAGCTTTGCATAACTTGTCCTATTGAGATGCTGAACAAATAATAGGACTAATCAGAGTGGCATGCCTCTCCAGCAACGTGACATATTTGAAATCACATTTAACTGGAAATCTATTAAAAGAGCATGTTAGAATAAATGGAGCACATAAGGACACTTACGTGTATTACGCATGTATGTACAACACATTGAATATCCCTCATTCTCTGTTTCATGGTTTTAGAGAGTAACGAATCCTATTCTAAGTAACATTTTATTCTTCTTTTAATTAACTATCTGCATGGGGGTTTGGTGTTTTGTTCTTTGTTTGTTTGCTCGTGTGTTTGTTTTTGCATTGACGGGGTGGGGATCAAACTTCTCTCTTGAATGAAAAAATTGTAGTAAGTTTCAATCAATGACGTACAAACAAATGTAATGATCATACACCAATAGTTCAATATCATAGGCAGATCCAGGTTTTCGGAAAAGGGGCGGGGGCGAACTTAAGGAAAAGAGGGGGCGCACTTACGGGATTTCATGAAAAAAACTATGAAAATGAAGTATTTTGGTGGGAAAAGGGGGCGCACGCCCCTGGATCTGCCTATGAGTATAATAGCCACCACTGGTCATGACAGATCCAGGTTGCCTTTAAAAGAGGGACGCAGGCTCGGATGCATGCGTTTTGTACGTAGGAAGGCTCATGGCAATGCTGATATAAAACCACGATGAAAATAGTATGGACGTAAAAAAAGATAGGGGCTGTGGTCCCCCGCCTCCACTCCACCCCACCCCGCCTGTATTTGCAAATGCCCATACGTGGTCAAACTTGGGTAGGCACACCAAGGAGGATTATGTTCTCTGCAAACGAAGGTCGCCGAAATCTGACATTCCACAACAATACTTATTACGACATTTGTCAAAATGAGGCCTAAATACTCTACTGAGCATCAAAAAGGAGTCCACACTTCCACTCCCACTGGAGTGCTTCAGAATCCCGTGATCATCATTTTCTTGCCAGAGAGTGCCTCTGTTGTATTTAAAGTTAAAGTGGCTCATCAACTATGTCAATAGTATATGTATGTACCTCTAGGAACATACATGCTACAATAAAGGTGAAATAGAAATAGGTAGACATATCGCAACTGGCTGTCACGCTAATGGTGGTACCCAACACAAAGTGCGTTGGCAACAAAGGGGACTTTAGTACCTTAATTGGGCAGATCTCCGGTTCTTTCTGAGACTGTGCTCAGCTATTTGATAAAGAGTAAGAACTTGCCAATCAACATAAGTGAACAGGTGTTACTATTCTGAAATATCGGACGTTGACTACACGGAAGCTTTTCTATTCACGTCCATTCATTTTACATGTTAATTTTCATACTTTCAAGAACAACGAAACTATGTTTTTCATTGGTAGAGCCAGGGGCTAAGGGGACGCCTACCCATTCTTTAAACCCAAAAATGCGATTTTCATTAGGGCTTTAGCCTATTTGCGAGCCTTTGCGCATACGAACACTTGAAATCCTGTGGGTGTGCCCCCTTTTTTGAAAGCATGGATCTGCGCGTGCATTAACCTTTTTGCTTCACCACCACACCAACTCTCATGTCTGCTGGAGATACTGCTCTCAACATCTCAACATCTAGAAATACTGCTCTCAACAAAAATCCTTCAGCTGTAAGTACGGGTTAATCACGCCTTATGCTGTATTCATAACACTTGCTGTTTCCTGCCCCGTCAATGATAATCACAGGTTCACATAGAAATCAGCTTGCATGCTTCAACTAGCTGTCCTGGTTTCTGCTCTCGGACTTCATGTTTAAGAGTGACGAAACATTGTCGAAACAGACGTTCACAGACGTTCATAATGCTTTACGGGACCAATACACACACCATGAGTCAGCAGAACCCATGGCAGTAGAACCCCAATTAAGACAACCTCTATACAAAGACCGATTCAATAATAAGAACATTTATGTGGTCCCAAATTCCCCCCTTTAATTTATCATGTATGTGAACCTCTATATTGAGAACACCTCTGAATCAAGACTAACCTCTTGATAAGGACTATAATTAGTAATCACAAGTACCACTCAGTACTACGAGTACCTCTTTAATTAGGAATTATGACTACATAGAATCGTCTATTCAAACCTGTATATATCACTGCACCAAAATGTGTTCTCCTGTGATAGCATTTGTCACCCTCCCGGTTAACATCACATAAGTCGTTCTGCAAGTGTGTACAAATAGACAGACAACAAACGAAAGTGGCCGGCAAACGTCTCTGACTTGTTATTGCATGATAACATTATCTGAGTTATAGGACACTCACTGTATGATGCACAGCATTAGTGCAGTTTTCCCTGACGGCTGATTTACCAGGATGCTAATAACTCACCAGTCCCTGGCACAGATCGCTAACGATTGTAACTTAACCGCAAACTGATGTACTATATACATACATAAAGTACTACATACATACATATAGGCATCTGGCTGTTGTGAATATGTAATATCCATATAATTAGCTTCGTTTCATTGCTATGTAGTGTAAAAATTAAAAACTCATTGTTTGGCAGACGAAATCGACGGCATGGTCATGATGGGGCTGACGATGCGAAATTCACAGTTTAGTTACATAATATATAGCTTGAAGTAAAAGCTATATAATTGACCTAATATGGCAATACTGTAACCAGTACACCATATATATACAACTGGGTATAGTACTAAAAATAACTTGAAACCACAATTAGGTTGCTCTCAACAAATACACTCCACATTGGCATTTTTGTTACTCTGCTTCTCTTTCAGCTAACATATATGTAGACAATATATTTATAGCGTTTTGAAGAGCAGCAGATAGGGATTCATTTAAAATGTATCATTCCAATGTGATATTGGATATAGCAGCTTTCTGTTGCCATTAAAAGCAGAAATCAAACAAAAATTACCCTTGCCAAAATTCACAAACCACTCACTCTTCAGCCCCCACTGAGCCAGAGATACAAGTTTGACCCCCATCTAGCATATGACCTTCTGATTCCTCACCATATATTCTAGCATATATCCAAAAATTATCAACTTCTCAGGTGTGGAAATTTTTTAATTGATTTTCCGTAAAAAAATGATATATCCATGTGCTTCAGAAAGTGCCAAAATCGGCCCCCAGGTGTCAGATGACGCCCTCAGACACGTTCATTTCATGCAAATCAAACTCCATCACAATCATGCCAAAATGGGTTTGCATCATCAAAATCGCATGCCCTTTCAGAATAAGTACTTTACAAACGCCATAGTATACTCAGCTACCCCCCACGGCAAGAAAACCGACTGTTTTAGGTACTAAACTGAACCCTTAGTAACTTTGTTTACAAACAAAAACACGTGCGACCGCTATCATTTTTAGGACTAGACCCTTATCTAAACATAATCTATGTACTATTATAGTAATAGGAGAGTCATCAAAATATTTACAAAATGTATAGAATTCAAGTAATAAAAAGAAGTGACAACTGATAAAATTATAAAAGTTTTCAAAAGCCCGATAATAAGCCCAAATAATACATTATTTATGGCAATACACGCATGAGGGGTACTTTTCAAGCTTCGTGCCAGGGAGGTGTGAACTGCTAGCCACAGCCGCACCATGAAATCCACTGGTGGTAGCAGAAAATGAAGAAAAAGAAGAAAAAGAAGAAAAAGAAGAAAAAGAAGAAGAATCCATACATGATAAATAGACAAAACCGGGTCAGTTTGTAACATGAATTATTTTATCAGATGAGTTCTTAGGGCGTATCATGGCGAGTTCAAAGGGCGAGCCTGATGCGCCACAAGAACGAATCCTGATAAAAAAAATCATGTTACACAACAAACCCAGTTTTTTTATTTATCATTCTTTTCTAAACAATTACAACACTGTTTTTAAAAATGTGAAAAACTAGTCAAGTACAAGTACTAGTACAAGGATGATAACCATGGTATCACCCCTCTTCGAAGAGGCGTGATAACCCTCTCCGCGTTATCGGATACTTCTGGATCATGATAACCATTGAAATTATATGAAAAAGAATGATAACACGAAATATTCACCCGGGGCATGACGACCCATCATACCGTCATGTCACGTCAGTGACTGTCTACAATGACCATGCTGAGAATGTCACATCCGCTGTCGACACTAGTATAGTGTCAGATTACCCTGCGTGCAGAATACGGCAGTCTGCACGACAGACAACAAATTTAACTCAGATGCTAGCGTTTTAAAAAGCGGTCTGCGCATTATGTGTACCATATAAAATTAAGAATTGTAGAACGGTAGACAATACTACATGCCAAAGCTTTCACACTACGCGGGTCTAACAATGAGATATGGACGCTATGCCAACGGTGCCTCTGTTAGAATGAAATATCCTGGTTGGGACGATGCTGTATGTTCGTTTAGCTTCAAAACACAGAAACAGGAATGAATGTCTGTACAAATTGGATAAAAGCCCACGCCAGCTGGAATGCCCCCCTCACTATTAGGGTGCATCCTCGAGCGGGGGCAGTTTGTGCCCATCCACAACGTAGATAGTCATCATAAATTGTCGTTACCTTTTCAGTGAAATAAATGTTGACTTATACATTATCAATAATGATATTAGAAAAGTATTGCCAGGCACTCCTCTGTCCATCTGGCACGGCAAAAGAGGTAGGAAAATACTTTAGGTAGAGGGCAAATATCCTATAAACGTGATCACATTATTTATTCGAAAATAACGATACCCTGTTTCATTGTGATATTTACAAAACATTGCCGGTGTTTAATTAATGAGATTAACAGTTTATGCTACAGAAGTTTCAAGGTGGGGGAGGTAATGGCGGTTTTGGACCATTTTGTCGTCTCAATGGTGTTGGATGGCGCCCCTACAACGAAAGCTACCCGCACACACAAACTATCAATGACATTTAAGTCACTTCACACAGGGCTAAAAAGATCAAGGTTCCTGCTTTCCGTTTTTTCTCATTTTATACATGTATGTGTGGTGCTCCGTCCAGAAATCTGGCTCTGTGTTACCTTGCTGCTGATTGGCCACTAATTATACATCATAGAAACGCGAACCTTCAGGAAATCTCACGTGTTGGCACCACGTGATTACGAGTGATTGCGGGGATGGACCAATAGGAAGACTGTCCTGACAGGTTGTTGGTATTGACGAGGATTCGCCTATAACTGATTGCACACCGATCTGTGGCAAATCTTTTTACGTGCATGTTGCTCTAGCTGTTTAGGCATATTGTGAATGGCTAGTTATCTACAAACAAATAATAAAGCAATTTTATATTTAAACGGCCCATGGCTTATTTATGCCAATCTTGTAATTAATTCTAAGATTAGACAAGAACGACACATTACATAAGGCTTTGCTGTCACATTCTGTTTGGGGTTTCTTAACAAGAACACATTTATATTTTTTGTATATACTTGTTATTAAATAATCATTGTTATGACTAATTATTTTAAATACTTATTACTGGTCCAATTTTAATGCTTACTCTACCAGTTTGAAGCTATAGGTTTTCTTCAGATAATACAAAGCAAGAGAAAAGAATAAGAAGAAACACAGGTCTGTTCTTTCCCTGAGGCTTTTTGGGGAATTTTATGCAATGAGCGCCGCCTTTACAGAGTCCGGTTGATCGAGACTAAGCTCACTCCCTTTAGCCTCGTTCAACCAGACTCCTTGTTCCACAGAGTACTCACCTGACGGTCATGTCGATCGAGACTACCACTGGATTAGTCTCGATCAGCCATGCTGACACCACTTCATCCACCATGCATTAACATGCCTTTGCAACATACCCTCTACATGGGTTGAATTTAATTTGTTATCAACCCCTTATCTGATCTTAGTGCGGTTCTTTAATGTCCAAGATTCAATGTTTAATGTAGCTTGTTGTTCATCAAGTCTAGCTAGTCAAGTCAAATAGGTAAAAGTCAGACGAATGAGTTACTATGTTAACGGTAAACCTTATAAGGATTACTGGTGGGGGGGGGTCGATACTTTTTTACACCTCAATGGCTGAAACCTTTCTGGTCTTCCTCCCTACCTCCCACCCACCCCAGCCCACCCCATGACGTCAGAGAGATGTGCATGGTGTAAAAATGTGGAGCAGAATTATGATTGCTACGTCTTCTGTAAAAACAACCGTTTCCCTCACTGCCATAAAAACTTTCTGGTCCTCCCCCTGGCATTGTTAAACTTTTCTGGCCCCTCCTCCCCTTGGCATAGGCGAAAACTTTCTGAGCCCCCCCAATTTCACCCACCCTTCCCTTCCCAGTACTTTATGAGCACTTAACATATCTCACTTAACTCACTTAACATATCCTAGATTTAGCAACACGTTTTATACTCAATCAAAAAGAATGAGAAATTTGTGTACCACGTGTACGCTTATGTTAATTGTTGTCTTTGCAACGTTTTGAGGGACATCACCCCCACCCCCTTGCATCAGTATATGATATCATACACCAGACATCGTTAGCATGACTAATTCATACATCTAATGCACAAGAAAAGGCATTATTTACCAAGGTCACACTCACATATAGTAATTATCAGCTTACAGAATCGGGGCACATAAGTCAATCTACTTTTATCTTCAATTGCAAAGCCTACATACATGTATAATATCCCGTGTGCCATTCAACGCCTTCTCGTTAGACACACAATCCACACTTTGTCACCAGATGCCTGCCAAACGCTAATTGGGGCAGATTAGGAGAACGGTATTGGTGGCGAGATGGGCTGATTCTGTTCAGCGTGTATAACAACGTGAATGTTGACATCAAAACAGTGTTCTCTTAACAAAGCAGTTGCTAGCAATGGGTAATGAATGCAGTGCAAGCCCACCGCTGGACAAACTATAACCATGCCTTTGTGGGCTGTACCTACGCACATTGCATAGGGTCTAGCCACAATTCAGGTGAAACACCTCACACGTAAGAGAAATGCGTGGATTCCGCTACTGGCTAATTAACACAGTCAAGTGGCACGCTGTTGATGCTCAAGGCTGTGGCAGGCTATATCCTGACCACGGGCCACTTGTGAGGTGTGCTTGTGATTTGACTGACAAAGGTCATGAGAGTCACAGTGGCAATAACGAGGCACTCACGAACAGTGTTCTGATATGAATGCTAATAATAACACGTGCATTAACTATATTTTATGTTTTACGCAAGTGGCAGTTGGTTGCGTATTAAGTTTAATTGTCTTTCATTACCACTGAGTTCTTGTTTTGTGGGGTAAAATCTTTCATTTTAATTTTGAAATAAGCTTTTCATCTCTAGAGAGACCTTCTCGATTCTAATTAGATTCAAGAGATGCATTCTTTTGTAAATTTTAATTAGAATTGGGAAGGTCTCTCATCCAAATTAAATTAGCCAAAGCTCAATGTATGTGGCGCTAACATAATTACAGCAGTTGAAGTCATAAATCTAGTGGTTTTCTTTGCTAGTGGACTAGACTGCAAATACCAGATTAGCAAAGTATGCAAACTGGTTGGCAAGCCCACCCTCCATTCCACAAAGCTAGTCACAACCTGAAGAAGTTGGTGGGCTGGTTACCTTCAAAATGCATTTTTTGCCACAAAAATTCCATTCCACCGTCTCAAAGGTTATTACTTGGTGGAGACTAAATGTATGCGGCTAAAAAACAGAGTCAATGGTAAAGAGTAGGTAGAGACAAGGCTGTGGCAGCTTATATCCATGTCCACCGGGCCACTTGCGAGGTGGTTACGACCTTATAAAGACCTGGTTAAGACCTGGTCTTTACCAGGTTTTTATTTAATAACCACCAACTCACCACCAAGTCCTCATCATGTCTTTATCTAGTCTCCATTAATCTTTATCTACTCTTTACCTACGTTGAAGTGGCGATCTGCTCCGACCAGGGAGACTTGATAACGACATTCATAGAGACTTGATGAGAACATGGTCTCGAGTAGATAAATACAAAGGTTTCGATTTGGTTTTTTTGAAATGGCGATCTTTTATTGATTTTTAAGTCGAACTCGAACACCGCGACTTTTTTTAGTTGAGCTGCATGTCTGTGCAACTAAAAAGTTTAATTACAAGGTCGCCGACTGCGTCGGCGACTTTTTGGAAACTAGATAACGAGTGGCTCCCGACCTTGGACACTAGATGAAGACATGGTAAAGACATGGTAGAGACATGGTGGCGACCATCAAGTCTCTATCTAGTTTCGCACTGGTCGCGACGGTGGAATGGAGGGGTAACCACCACCACCCCTCCCCCTCGTTCCATGGTCGTTACCTGGGCAAAAACTAGATAACGATTCGTCACTTTTGGGTGGTCGGCACCATGTCACCAGCATGTGTTTACCAAATTGTTATCAAGTCTCCATAGTCGGCAGCAAGTCGTTATCTAGTCTTCCAAAAAAGTCGGCAAAGACAGGCGACAGGTGGCGATTTTCTTAGTTCTGCTGCATGCACGTGGAACTAAAAAAAAGTCGCCATGGTTTGCTGACGACCTAAAAAACAATTAAAAAAATCGTTACCAAGTCGTTACCAAATCGTTACCAAGTCGTTACCAAGACGCTACCAAGTCGTTATCAAGTCTTTACCAAGTGTCGACCAGGTCTTAACCAAGTGGGGATCATGTCGTTACCTAGTCTTCTTGGTCGGGAGCATGTCGGGACCCTTGTCTCCATTCCCTTTTAACACTAGGTCACAACTTGGTATGGATCCCCATTTCACGATCGTAACCAACATCAAAACCAGGTTACGACCTGACGAATTTTCTTGGTCTTTACCTTGTCACCATGGTCGGGATCACATCACATCACTGATATTCTATTTGGTTTACAGTGGATGCCAGTCAAGGCTAGAATAGTATTCAAAACTCTATTCACGGTGCTAAAGCTTGGGTAGGTAGTACATACGTACCATCTGCCCTCACACACCAAGATGGAAGCATCACTCCAGCGATATATATCGAGATTCCAGCCAATATACGCACGTATGACAGCAAATTTTGTGTTGCAAGTGTGTAATACTTGGTGCTTTCAATAAATCAATTGAAAATATTTGTCCATTATTTGTGAAAGTCTTAATAAAAGTATATTTTTGTTAAAGTTTTGTGGGCAGGTAGTACCTAACCTGTTGATTTTTAAATTGCATTTTGGGCAGGTAGTACTTATAACGGGGGCAGGTAGTACTTATAACGGGGGTAGGTAGTACTTGACCAGGAATAGTTAAGATGTTAATAGAATCAGTAATGTAATAACCTGTATAAGAGCAGACCTGCCATAATTGTATGAATATTTAAGACTTAGGCCTAGAAAAATGGATTGTTTGGTTCCGGCAACATGATTTTAAAAAATATAGGTTAGTTAGATAGGTATGATTATTATTTTTCATATTTTTACCGCAAAAAATAGGTTAGGTAAGGGCCGCTTCTTTATTTTACTCCACATAGAATACGCTAAGTCTCCTTTGTTTGTCTGTTTGTTTTCTTTTATTTTTTTTATATTTTTTTATTATTATTTCTCAAATTCAAGATTTTCAAGCAGCCGCATCAACAATATCCATTGCTTTATTTGATCGTCTCTGTCTACAGGGAGAACAGCCACAACTAGAAAAGTACTCATTGGCGCACAAAATTAGTCCCAGCACATTTGTGTATCTATAAGCATTTCTAACTACGTATAGATCAGATACCGAAGTTTATGTAAAAAGTGTCATCTGATTATATCCATTCCCCACCACTAATACGTTAAAGCACAAGAAGGTTGCACATTTATTAACTGTCCTCATACAGCAATTGGATACATGTTATTATGTGCATGGTTTGTACATTTTAGGGGAAAATATATTTTTTTCGATGATTACTAAGTTGCAAATTAACCACAAATTTTGCCTTCTGTCCCCTTGCAACGTACCAATTAAGACGTACACACCAACTTTAAACCCACTTTACACTTAGGCGATCAGATGCGAATCTGTGCAACGCATCAGAACGTATTGTGTCCAGTCGTCAACGTGGGCGTATGGATGCGGCGTTGAACGTAGTAAAAATGCATGGTGCGACGCGTTGCTGAGCCAAACGAAGTGTTACTTATATTATTATTATATATGTGCGAATGTTCTGCGATCCACAGACGCACCATAACTATTTGTAACGAACCTAAACCAACCAGTATATTCGTCAACAAATTTTGAACATGTTCAAATTTTCCTGACGAATTTGCCTGTTCGCCATTGCACGTAGAGCTACGCGGGTGGAATTCCTTATAGTGTAAAGTGGGTTTAAAGATTGTAAACAGAACAAATAGAAAGCAAATATTATATCAACCACAAGTGACATAGTCACGAAAAAAGTCTGGTCTCATCTAGGGTTCAATAGATCTGCGATAAACAAGAGATTGCATATTACAATTGAAATAATATATCAAAGTAATCCCTACACCACCCACACCACCCGGCATCCTCTTCAATAATGGATTAATTGATATTGTTCTGTGTTAGTTCAGCAAACAATGCAGAGACATCCCAACCCTTGTAGGATTTTGACACTGGGTCATGCCTCATAGTCTGAAACTTATTATCTCTATATCTTCTATAATGTTTGTTTGATTCTAACTTCTTTTAATTATGTTTTTTCTTACCTCATAGTCTGAAACTTATTATTTCTATATCTTCTATAATGTTTGTTTGATTCTAACTTTTTGTAAATTATGTTTTTTCTTAGCCTAAACAATGAAATCATAATAAATGAACTATTTATTGTAACTATGTTATTTAGAAATTAATTGGCTACCCAGCGCTGCTCAGGTTGAAATGGATGAGATACAGAACACATTATAAGCTGCTCCCTCCCCATCCTTCCCTCCGTCATCGATTCCTCCCACCCATGGGCCCCAACATCATGGGAGGGGTGTGCGGCATATATACTAGGCCTACTATGATTTACAAACACTATACCATACACATTACTATTATTATCTAGAAAGGTAATTAATAAACGCATAGACCATGACAGCCAGATCATCCATTTTATGCTTGATTTATGCCCTGGTCCATTTTAGCCTTGATTTATGCTCTAGCTATATACGTTAACTCTTCACATTATTGAAATAAGCTTGCACAGTGCTATGCAATTGCAATTTAAATATTTCCACGAATTTTACATAGTTTCATTCAGTAAGTTTATCCGGGAGTTGTTTTAGATTGGCTGGATTAAAATTGTTTTTCATATGTGAATAATAGAACAGATGTTATATTGTGTGTTATGTTGGTGGATGGGAGGATATTAATGTATGTATCAAGTGGTCATGATCATAGTCACAATTCAAAACCTGATATTTCTTATACAGTGTCATCCACTTATGCTGTAGCGGGGTTTGGGCCTCCTAATAATTCTATGAATACGTTGCCAGGCATTTTGAAGACTAGATTTTAATTGACATGACCATTTGGACGACTTGCACGGCTCATTCTTGGAAACCGTCTGGTGATGCTTGTACACTTATCGCCAACACCATAACAGGATCTAGAACTATATATGTACACTAGTTCTTTTCATCGGGAAGTAGAACTGTGATACATTTACATTTACATATATAGCCAGCCTCACATATTTGCTATGAGAATTGAGCATTGAATTTTGTATCGGCACCTTGGCAAATGCAAAAAAAACTTATTGGTGCAGGTTGGAGTTGTATTCTGCAAAACGTCCAGCTTTTACCAAGAAATCTGACGATTTTCTACAATATCTATGCTGAGAATAATAGGCTGTGTTGTCATGTGTGCTTGTACACAGCTTGGACTGTGTGTCATTCAACGAACAATACAATACAGTACAATACAATAATATGTTCGATGACAATGACAATGAAATGTAAGAAACAAACTTTTTAATGTTCCAAGCAATGTAGATAACTAAGTGTGCGCGTAGATCCTTCAAAGCGCGGCTGTATAATACTATTTAGAGGCACTTGATGCTTTGTTTTGACACAAATGTGCATTATCAGCGATATCACATTAGGTAATGCAAACATGCATTGTATGCATGAAACAAGATGTGATCATGTAAATTGTGAATTGATGCCATGTGGGAAAACAGATGATTTGCCGTAACCCAAGTACGTCTTTCATACATTGAAAATTCATGAACACTGAGTTATGACATTTAACAATTGAAAAACGGACGGAAAAGAGGCATTTGCACTCTTATGAGTATTACACCATTTTCATACATTTTATGCAGTGAAATTGCAGGCCATGCATGCAGGCCATGCACAAAGCGACATCCTATTCATAATGAAGAAGAAACAGAAAAGCAAAGACAGAATAAAGGCAAGATTAGGTTTTGTAAATATAAATCAAGATTCTCATTTACATGGGGAAACGGGGCTTTGTCTAAAGGCCACTGTTGTCACTCGCCTGGCAACAAATGCTTTTGTGAATCACCACCGTACATACGATGATGGCTTGTGTATGAGGAACGAGAGGGGGCCTCTCTTGGCGTCTATAAAGTGTTTGCTTTGCATTTGGGTCTTATGAGAAGAGGATAAGGAAATCTTGAGTGAATGGTGTAATTAGACACGTGATCAAGGTCTAGCAGCTTTATCATCATTAGCTGGTCAACGTTTTCTAACAAAGAGCAAGGGGGCGCACTTAAATAAAAAGCTCCATGACAAGGAAGTACTTTGATGCAATAAGAGTGGTGCCCCTAGGTCGACCTATGATCACCAAGCATAAAGACACCATTTTGACCTTGGTGTTATACCATTACCATGCTCTTTCTTGGGTTTTCTATTCAATTCACACAATCTGGACATTAAACCATTGCATTTATGGGCAGTGCATGGAAGGGAATCCCGTAGACGGATATGCACCATTATTGACATGCAATTAGGGCCTACATGGTGTATAGTTCACAAGTATAAGATTATGGACTTATTTCAACTTTAGACAAAAATATCTTTCAGCGCAACACATTATTCTGCATACTTATTAGGAAATACATTCTATTTAGCCCATTTTGTTTTGATCAAAATTAAACATACAATGCGGACTGAATCACTGTTGACTTGATAACATAACAGATGAAGAAGTGAAAGAGCTGGCTATAAAATGGTGAGTATGTGCAGGTTGCCATGGGAGGATCAGCATAGATCGAGTGCGTAATCCACTATAAGCTTTGTCGCACTATGGAGCCCTTAACTGTTAATATACAAATGCTTTGCCTTTTGATGTGATTGTGCAGGGCTGTTAAAATACGAATGAAATACTGGTAGACTATGGGTGTTTTGGTTTCACAGTTTTATTAGCTGTCAAATACCTACATTCTTAAGGCGTTGCATGGCAACTGAAGGCGTTGCTAAACATACTCGTTGGTGTTATCTTTAGTGCAGGAAAGTGGCCAACCCCATTGCTGTCACTGGTCAGGCCGAGCCGTTAGCTGAAAAGAGAGCACCACACACCATTATCATTATATCAAAGAAATGTCAAGAGGGGGAGATAGAGGGAGACAGTGAAACAGAATTGAAGCAAAGCGGCAATTCGGTCCATTTATGGTTTCAGGGCCGCACGGACGACGATGACGTGGCCGTGTCACCCACCAGGGAGGCGGAGCAGGCCACGGAGGTGCTGGAGCTCACTCCCGTCATCCCCCGCCACCAGGTGCCCGGCGCCAACACCAACCACAGGGTCAGCTTTTCTGATGAGACCAAGGTGAGATAGTGCGCGTGTGGAAGAGGGAGGGCAATAAGCCCCAATATAGTGTCGCCAAGTGTAACAGTTAAAAGCTCACAAACACTATGTGTTGCTATATGTAATTATAACGCTGAAAAACATACGTACACGGCTTATTTGTTATACTGTGCAATATACTCCATTAGTTTTAACTTGATGTGCCTTGCAGGTGGTGGAGTTGCCTCGCCAGTTGTCCCGCGAGATGTCTGGCATGTCCCAGTCCGAGGGCACGTCAGACTTCATGGACATGCTCGAGGGACGGAGGGACGGCACGGGGGGAGGCCGGAGGAAGTGGTCAGTCACCAAACTCTCAGTAAGTTCCAGTCACCAAGTGCGCAAGTATTTTCTAATGTTCAATAAAAATGCACGTTTAAAGTTTTCCAGAACATGTATTCCTGCGTTTTCTATATCATCACAAGCCGATGGATACAACCTCACTCTGCTGACACGCACACTGTGAAAACTGACATATGCACCACACTAAAAGAAATTGCTTGTACAAACACTCGACCATGTTCATTCACGCACGCACGCTGCCTTTGCCCTACAGAAGCTGTTCCACGAGGTGGGCATCGACGATCTGTACCGGCGCTACTGGCTGCGGCAGCACCGCCACCTGCTGTTCCGCCAGCTCGTCATCCTCACCGTGTACACCCTCCTCCTCCTACTCCTCTACAACGTGCTCGAGCACGACAAGGTGCGTGTCCTTGCAGGGTCCATGGGGGTGGCGGGTGGTGCGAATGCGCGGCTGACTGCAAAGCGTTTGCGGTGAATGTATGAGGAGTGTATGCATGCATTGGGTGAGTGTGCAAGAACGAAATACTTGGAAGATTGCGTATACAACGTATGCAGGTTAGAGTATGTATACATGTGTAGGTGATCGAGTGACTTAGAGGGTGATTGTAAGTGTGCAAAGGGGAATATTGAGTATGTTCAGTCATACATTATAATCCACTCTACCATGGACATGCCCCTAAATCATTCATTTATTCTGATTGGCTCAGCGCCGAAATCATTGGTCATGAATAATGAATAACCCCATAATGCGCGGCGCAATAATGCACTCTGGTCAGTTCTGTTTGCAAACGAATGCATAATAAACATACATATGATTCACAAGCTCGTGCATGATTCCCAAAATCCGGGGAGTGAACCTCACGATAGAGCCCTGAAAACAGAACAAGCAGCCATATCTTCAATCATCGTCATATCCCACGGCTGTGCATGCAATACGTATTTGATACTATGAACATGGACTTTTAAATACAGTGCGAATAACAAAAAAACGTGAAACCAAACGATAATCTTCCAAACGCGCACTCCATCTGCAGACGGCGGGCGGCGCGTCGACGATGCCGTTCTCGCTGGTGTACGGCGTGTCGGCGCTGCTGGGCGCCGCGCTGGCCGGGCTCGTGTGGGCGCCCGCCGTGTACCGCCGCGCCGTCCACCCCGCCACCGCCACCATCTGGCTGGTCCTCGTCGCCATACTGTACGCCGAGAGCGCCTTCCCGGAGGGGCGCAAGAACATCAGGTGTGTGAGCGGTTTGTGTGTGTGTTTGTTTGTTTGTTTGTTTGTTTGTTCTGAAAATATGTAGTCCTTGCCGTAAGCACTCTGGTGAGTGATGACACTGGGATAGAGACCATGAGGAACTCTATAATTCGGTGATATAATTATGTGATAGAAAGCAAAAACGACATACTCTTGGTATTTATTATTCCACTACACAGTTTCAAAAACCACACATGTATACACACTGTAGATTACCGGTACCAACATTTCCTTTTCGTCTGCTCTAACTCGTGTTCTATTAATCTCAGTCTTTAGTAAAGATAGGTGCAGACATGCCCATATCTAAGTAATTCTGTACACGTTTAGATGATACTACCTTTTACGCCTTCATACAATAATCATAATGGATTATCTCTCATGATATGAAGCTAATATTTATAACTGCCTTTCCCAGGTACCACCTTATTATTAAAACATCACTGTCAATGCGCATTAGGCTATTGTGAGCATTTTTTTTATATCCACAGGGGGGAGAACACAACGCACATTAAGTAACGAGTGAATGTGTTATACGTGACCTTTCAGGCCTATCGACAACGTGCCCATGGTGTTCTACGTGATCTTCATCATCTACGCCATGCTGCCCACGTCCCGGAAGGTGGCCGTGCTGCTGGGAACGCTCACGGGCCTCGCGGACATCGTCATCGTGGCCGTCCTTTTCAAGGGAATAGGCAATGACAACAGCTGGAAGACACGCCGGGTAAGAGCCTAGCCTGGCACGGTGCTTCTCCCGCTTCTGCTTATACAATCCATGTTCATCTCTTCTGGAGCACCCCTGGCAATGACTACAAGACACGCAGGTTGTGATGTTCTCAACCTCTTGCTGCTATTCATTTCACCGATCTTCACACTGCTCGTTGCCATTGTCTTCCTTTTTGTCCACCGTGCTATATTGTCCCCTGGCTCAGCTCATCAACGCAATGTAGATTAAGTAGCTTTCACTGCTAGATGATTCTTTTTCCCCCGATAATGATCGTCAGAGGTAACATTCAGTGGATTTTAAAGGGTTTATGCACGCAAAAGCTCACAGCTACGTCAAAATTGCCATGAAAAAGAAAAGAAATTTTGGGGTTTGACAAGCCTGTGGTGTGCTCCCTATTAATTGCCTACCACTTGAAAAATACGCATGATTAAATAACACTCTGTGTGATTCTGTGGCCAAGTGGATAGGAAGATGAACTCGAAAAGGAAGGGTGTGAGTTCGATTCCCAGTCGATTCCCAGTCGAGTTCGGTGGTGGGTGTTGTGTAAACTATAATAGTTTCGATTTAATTATAATCTCTAAACCTGTGCAAACCCATAAAACGTGCTTCAGAAAGATATTACTCGGAGTAATGATAATCAGAAGGAAAAGTGGGTCCATCGTATGACTTTCTATTACTACAATAAAGATTATCGTGCGTGTGTACATATTCCATAACTCGTTTCCTTGAACCCAACCTCCAATCCTACCACGTGTGACATCATACATTTTTCGCAATCAGTGTTTAAAAATGCTTTGCCACCTGATCCTTCCATGACATTGCCATTTCACACGACTCCATAATCGCTTAATTAGCGCCACCCGTGACAGCAGCAGATCTGCTCTGTCGGTGTCCTTTTTCCCCTGCTCTCTATTTTCAGGGGTGTGAAGCAACCACGCTCAACCAGTTGCAATCTACTGTGGTATTATGTGGCGTTATGAGGACCATCTACAATTAGAGATAAAATCAGAGAATAAAAGCCATGCATTAGAACAATCCTAGGTTCACATTAATGGAGAGAATAACAGTGAACGGTGTGGTGATGGTCGCAAAAGTCTTTTGAATTCCATATGATCTTAGTATTAGTGCTAAATGCCATTGTGTATATTGGAGATTACCTGAAGGTTTACCTGAATTCATACATACATGTACATGTACATGTACTATTTATAATACACTAGCGTGTCTCGATTAACCACACACGTTGAAATTCAATGACATGGAATAAAAAAAACAATGATGAGCCAAAACGCTCCAGTTGTGAGTGTTGGAACATTAATGCTATCGTTGAGGTAGACTAAGTATTTTTCATCATTTGAGGACGTTTCGAATTTCTTGTATTAGAAAAGATAGGCAATTTAGGTGTTTGGTGCAATGCTCTTCCTTATTTTTATTATTATTTTTTAAAATTGTAAGTCCTCAATATCGGAGGCCAGTCATTTGTCTTGATTGGCTCACAGTTATAATAATGAGATTTGTCATCTGACCTGTTGTGAAAATAGGTTAGTGCATATAACTCAGATTTACATTAATTTGCTACATATATTTAACGTATTTAGAAGCAGAACCATTACGGTAGGCCACATTAGATCTACAGACTGTAAGAAGTATGCGTTTAAGCTTTCATATGCTATCGTTGTCAGATTATCAAACTCGCATGAATGCACGAACACCCTGACATTCACACCTCAGGCACACATCCTGATGTGTATTCCCTCACACAAGTTCAAAAATACCTTGACTCTCTTGCTTGCATCTACTGAACTCTCATATGTACAAGATAAGTATGATGTTTGTTTCAGCACATCACTAACTGTATCGCCACTGTGGGTATCATGTAGCCCTGACACCACACTGTTGTTTTCTTTACAGCTGATCGCCAACGGTGTGATCTACCTGTGCTCCAACCTGACGGGGCTGTACCACAAGCACCTTACAGACATTGCACACAGACACACGTTTCTCGACACACGTACATTCATCGAGGCTGACATCAAGTACAGCAGACGACGAGAGAAACAGGTGAGAGGCTTACACGACATGGAAGCAGGATGTGGAATGAGAAGTTGGTGATAGGACGCCAGGTTGAAGGAGAAATAGGTGGGGCGGCAACAAGTGTGAGAGAAAATGTTAGCGGAGAGCGGGTGAAATTAGGCAATAGGGCAAAAAGTGGTTAGGAAAAACAGGTTACAGGACAGCAGGTAGTTGGGAAAATCGGTTAAAGGGAAGTATGTGGCTAGAGAAATAAGCATCGGGTAGTTGTAAAGTTGTCACTCAATTTTATCCTTTCAATGTATTTTCGGATACTTTAACGAATAGTTCCATACAGTATGTGACATACTCAACCCCTTTGAAATTCAAAGAATCCTGGGATATATGAAAACCATAATTCTAGAACAATTATCTTCCAATAACTTAAAAACAGTTATTATCTTGGTGTAAACCTTTCGGTTTTATTGACATGTGTGCAATTCATTCTCGAACAAAACTGAAATCGAGCAGCTATATGTAAAACCAACAATTCTAGCGAACATAATCAGTGGCGATAAAACTCAATATCTATGATTACATACATTCTTGGAGGGATTGATGAAATAACAAGTTTTCTATTCAGAGAACCCTCGCGAGGATTAATATCAATTTGCTTGCAGTGAATACTACTAATACGGATGAATTTTATGAATTTCTGAGTATGATTTACATAGATCTTACAAAAATAGCGTGACTTTCGCCTACTAATGAGGTAATGCTGCACATAATTGCTTTTTGACGCAGAGAAATTGTAGCAGCAAATCATTGTGAATGCTGCAAATTGGGGAATTTATAACAATATGCTTACATCTTCTGTATATACATTGTATGTCACGCGGCATGCTTGTCCGACTCAATTCGTGACTTTAGAGTCTATTATGGGCACCTTACGCAGCCTACTGTTCTTAATTGACTGTATAATAATACTTGTAGTGACTCGAGTGCACATGATGTCCGCATACCAAGAACTGTGTGCCCTCGCCACGAACCCCCATTGTCAGTTCTTTTCTGTATCACCAGTAACTTTAACGTGCATGTATTTTCATAGTTGTCTAAATCTACCAGACTAAAATCTATGTTTTGTCGTTGGAAGTTGGTAAGGGTTTCAGATTTAGATTAACCCATCTCTTTCCGGGTATATCCGCATAGCAAGTTTGTCATCCTATAATCGAATATAATGAAACGTAATGGCAGTAAGTTTTACTTGCTATACATTTTTATAACAGGTTCAAAAACATGAATATAAAGAAGATATTACAAAGACAAAATTGAAGACAAAATTGTATCCTGACTGTTTTGTATCTTTAAGAGAGTGTATTATACCAGCATTTGGAGTCCTTATGTAAATCATAGAACGATGATAATTTAAAATAAGTTTATAGAAGTCTTCTATGCAACCCCCACCCCCCACCCCAACTCCACCCCACCCCATTCCACCCACCAACACGCATACACACACATCACCGGTGATTCCACTTACGTCTTTGTCACTGATTCTCTAATCTTATGCCATCACCATCAGCATCATTGGACTAGCATCCCAATCCCACCTATCTCTGCCACAAGTGTTGATGTAACCAGAAGGCAATAAACAGAAGGAAATTAAGCTATATCGGATGAACGATACTGGCACGTGAAGGGCTACTCAATTGACACGGGTGTCTAGACCTGAGACACACCACAAGACTATTAGTGACCTATTCGCTATTTAGAGACGGTCTGCATCCATAGGCAGATCCAGGGGCGCAGGGAGCGCACGCCGTCCTTTTCCAACCAAAATACTTCATTTTCATAGGGTTTTTCATGAAATCCCTTAAGTGCGCCCCTACCCCCCCCCCTTTTTCCTTAAGTGCGGCCCCACCCCCCTTTTTTCAAAAAACCTGGATTTGCCATTGGCATCCAATGCTTCTGATAATAAGCCTTGACACAAAATCGTTCTACAACTAGTACAAGGCAGTGATGTTCCTTTAGGAACACACAACCCTATAGACCCCTGCAAAACATATAGAATGCCATGCCGTGCATTTATAATGTACAGATCAAACATACTGATGAGTGTATCCAGGTTGGCAAATACTATACACTCAATGCCCATTGCACAACGACCAGTGTAAGTGAAATATTTCAATATACTCGAATGGTCAGGAAGCTGTGTATCAGCAATGCCTGCCAGCATGCATGCATACTAGTATGTGTCTGCGTGGCGATTGCCTGCATGCCGTCAGACTGATTGCCCATTGTTTTCCTTCTATCAACCCATCCATCACTCTATCACTTCCGACCGTCAGTACTTCTGTCCAGTCATTTATACGACCGTCTTACTAACTACCCAGTTTCTCCTCCACAGACCGCAATGAAGGAGCGCCTTCTGCTCAAGGTGATCCCCAAGTACCTTCTGGACGACATGAAGAAAGTGCTCAACAAAAAACTGGTGGAGGTGGACCTGGGGCCACGCAAGGTCTTCCACGAGCTATTGGTTGAGAGGCACGACGGCGTCAGGTAATGCATACAGGGTATGAAACTCATGAAAATTTGCTCACGGACCACAGGGTAGGCAACTGTAAAAAAAGTAGCCAGCCCTGGCAGAACATGACTTATTATGTGAATATTGAGAACTCTCAAAAATTAGCCCTTATCCAAGGACTTTTCAAAATAGCCGACCCTGACACAAATTAGCAGGCACCGGGCGACCGGATTGACCCTATTTCGTACTCTGATGTATATTATGTAGTGCAGCATTATGCAGCAAAAATACTTTACACGGTTCAACATTGCATTAATTGCCTTGTATGATATTGTAAATAGAGGTCCATGTTACTGCAGTAGGCTACATTAATCACAATACTCTGCTTCGCAGTATCCTCTACGCGGACATCGTGAACTTCACGCCGCTAACCGCTGAACTCACTCCCTCAGAACTTGTCACAGCTCTCAACGAGCTGTTTGGGCGCTTCGACCAGCTGGCCAAGGTGAGCAAGTCTTACAGTAATTTTCTGTGATCATGTCTTTGAGGGAACTTGAAAATTTGGTACATTGTATTCCTTGTGGTTTTCACCTGTGTTTACGTGTAGACAGATAAATGCTGTATTTTGGAAACATAAAGAGATTCCGTCAGGATCTTCAAGTGGCATGCCATCTTTGTCAGTTCAAAGCTATGACCTGTTTTCCGTGCTGCAGCTGAACCACTGCCTGCGTATCAAGATCTTGGGGGATTGTTACTACTGTGTGTCCGGTTTGCCAGACCCTCTAGAGGATCACGCCAGGAACACGGTCATCATGGGCATGCAGATGATAAAGGTCATACAGTAAGTGGATCAATTATCAAGGTCATATAGTAAGATGACCAATGATTAAGGTCAGTGGTCAGTTGATCAAGGTCATAAAGTTCTTATAAGTGAACAATTGATCAAGGTCAAATAGGACAGACAATCAAGTGAACAATGCTGATTATTCTCTCAGATTAACAATATTTAGAATAATTGCATTTTTAAGTAGGAGAAAATGGAGTCCGCTCGACAATGCACCCACTCACCCTTTCACTTTCACAAATAGCCATGCAAATTGTAGGAAGGTGCGAGAAGAGACGGGTGTGGAGCGGATGGACATGCGGATCGGGATCCACACCGGCCTTGTGATGTCCGGAGTGGTAGGGCTCCGCAAGTGGCAGTACGACGTGTGGAGCGATGACGTCATCATCGCCAACTACATGGAGGCCACGGGAAAGCCGGGGTAAGGCAACACTGCTGTTGGTATCTAGTGGGTCATACTCATATAGCAAAAATGTGATTGGTGATTTGCCCTCAATCATGAGTATGCATGCGAACGGCCTGTACTCAATTGTGTGAAATGTGATGCAAATGATTCAATAACAAATTATAGTGAATAGTGAAAGACAATGAAATATGTTGTTGACTGATGATCTATCTAGTCTAGAACAAAGTGTTGATGACTGGATTTTCATCAAGGATATACATGTACCTCCCTCGGTATAGACCTACAGGAGTGCACCGATATTAGAGTGTGAAAATATTAAGCAGGTGCGCTTGAAAACAATGCTAAAATAGTATGGGTCCTGATGTTTGATTCACTCGTACAAAATATTCACTCTGAGTATCAGATGTCAAGATATGACCTCTGAAGCATGACTATTGCTCAGCTCATTAAAAATGCTGACCAATCACAGGCGTTTTAATCACAGAATTTGAATTAGGTCAAGTGATCAATCAGAAGATTTACAGACTCTGTTTACACTTTCTTGTGGTAATAACGCTAAGAGCAATCCCTATCCAGATGGTTTGACTAGTTCTATGATGCTTATGAATTACAATCCAGTAAAACCAAACGACACAACTTGAAATTAAGATCAGGTCACATTGATGAATAAGTTATGATTATTCTGTCTCTGGTGAAATATTTCAGAGTTCAATTTGACATCTGAAATATTGTGTGTGCAAACTCCAAGCCATATATATATGTGATGTAACAATGATTGCATCATTCATTACAATTACACACTTTGCCACTTTCCTAATAACAGCTAATGCCCTTCAATCCGTATAGTGGAACATGCTGACTGATAAACAAAAAAGGTTCAAGTCAAGTGCGTGGATGCATCAGGTTGATGATGAAAGCAGAAGAGAAGACGCCCCAACTTTGTGTACTGAGGGCATTGTACAGTCGCCTCATAATCACCTAATGGACCGACGTGCTTTATGTAATATCGATGATTACGTGGGCATTAGTAAAAGCTACTAACCAGCAGCACTTAATTTATTTTCACCTTCACATACAAGCATTCAAACCTGAGTGTTTTGTACTCAAAATTATTCATAGAAAACACGAACATTTATAGAAGAAAGCATCTGATACGACAGGTTTCTTCATATGGCTGCGTCTATCATGTCATTGATTTACAGTAATTCTTGACCACATGTTTTAAAACATTGCTGCATTGCAGTATTATGTATCACAAAGCTGTGCTATACGTGTCATAGTAACATACATGTAGTCATTTAATGGCAATCTCTGTCGCAATGAAATTTCATTTCACTATAAGTCATCTGCACGTAAAAACTGCCTCCAGGAGGCGTGTCTCCTAATAATAACTGCCATTGTCACAGGTATTTTATTCGCTCGCATGTCCCGAGGTGGAGGCATTTATTTTCTCATATTGCCAACAGTGTAATGTGCATGATTCACGGAACTATCAGGAAGATAATGTTAGGCAAATTTGAGCCGAGCCATGAATAAATGTGATGCAATAACAGTTTATATTCCAGCAGTTTTAAAAATTGAGGCATAATAGAAATAGATTCTTCTACAACATATGCAAATGTGTGATTTTTAAAAATATAAGTGCAGTTGCAGTTTATTCTACTTTCTAATTCTACACTTTCATTGTCTCACTTTTTGTCATTGGAGTAAAGCCTTTTTGAAATTCTCTAGAAGAATTGGACCTAGTATTGCAATGCATTAATACCCCTGTGGTTTCATAATGGCCTACTAGGTAATACTTACTTGTTATATTGTAGATCGGGCGTGTTCCCCATTGTGGTTAACAAAAGCTAACAATTAGATTTGTGCTAAAACTGGTATAATTGCCATTTACGTGCGTGTAGTAAGTAGGCAGACTATCAATTTGAGCACAATCATTCTGACAGCGACATTCCCATGATTTTTGTCACTTTTGAAATGAGGCCATCGGTACAGTCAAGTATAGCGCGTTTTACCTTCCAGTAATTGCAATAACAACATGATTATTCATGATCATTATTGATCATATTAATAACGGAATTAATTGTCTACCAACCTCGGCTTGTCTCCAGCTTATTTTTCATTCAATAGAAACGGAAAATACTTTGGGAAGTGGAAGGCTGTTTTGGTGGTCTAACTTATACACTTAAACAGAAACAAAAACATAGCAAGGGTCAATCTGTATTTTTTGACCATCTTATTTCTAATTGTGATTTTTGTGCAGGATGAGTCAGCAATTTTCACTTCTCTCTAGCAGTGAGAATTGTTATAATAATGACAACTTCAATTTGAATTTTTATTCTGCACGGAGACTAAATGTCAACGTGTGACGGGAGCGGACACCGAATAATGATCCCTGTGACATTCGCCCTATTTCTGTCCACAGGAAGTCTTCACACTTTTTCTCACTGTCTTCTCATTTCAATCAACCATGAGAATGGGTTCAGACGGGCAAACGTTTTTTCTGTCTGCTGCTAACACATCTCTGTGCGTGACCATCAGAGTATCGAGGACAGTTTTAGGGCGACACTTTGAAAGGAAGGGGTGGATGTAATTATGAGTAATTTGCAAAAGTGATGTGTGCCTTCTGATAGGTGTTATTATCTCATTGATGTATAGTTTGATTGGATGTTGATATTGACATAATTTCACAATAACTTAACTAGCTTTAGAAGACACTGGGTCCATGGTTTTTCAAGCTATATATTGTGGGTTAACCGGTTATTCGTTATTTTTCACAAATAGTATCTCATGCGGCCAAATATGGACCATATTCAGATGATTACAAAACAATTAGTCCAAATTCTGAAATAAAAATGTTGTCCCTGAAAAGTGAAACTCTCTCGACATAGTCACTATTTACAGTTGCTATCTTCAGTGGTAACGTTTGCAGTGGTTAATTTTTAATGTGGTAACTTGTTTTAGGGTAACTTTCGATTAGGTAACGTTTTCTATGGGAGCTTTTGTTGGGGTATACATTTGTTTCGTAGCTTTTTTTTTCTTTTTTCTTTTTTTCTTTTTTCTTTTTTTTTGGGGGGTGGGGGGGTGGGGGTTAACTTGTTTCCTGGTAGTCGGGTGTATAGCCTTTTGTTTAGAAATCATATTCTTATCACACAGTGCGTCGAATACATATAACAATACTATGATTTCAGAAGTCAGGACAGTCTGAACCCAGCTTAAATATGTTGCAAAAGCCATTGCGTCATTCACAGTATATGCATCATTATACATATACGACTACAGCATCTAGGCCTCGTGGTCTGACATACACATAAAGCATGCTTATTGTGAAATGTCACGTATAATGTGTCACCTTCTCAGCGGATACAATGTGGGGGAAGGTGGCGCAGTGGCAGCCCTCATTAAAATTGGTCCTTGGAGTGCCGTTACAAAACGAAAAGGGATTGGCGACATGATCAATGTGCTGGGCATATCTGAGTATATACATTGTATACGTGCTAAATACATATGCAATATTTTGTTAGTGCCAAACTGCTGATATGTACATTAACATTTGTGATTAGGCCTACCATCTCTAGTGTGTGATGAGATGAATCATGATGCTACCATTGTGTTGTATGTTTGAAAAAAAACTACAATCCTAGTATACATGTATATGCATCTACCATATAAAACGCCGATAATGAATTGGTTGCTCGGAAATGGCATACTATAATCAATAGAACGCGTATAATATGTTTTGAGTGACCAAAACACAATTTTGAATAGAACATTTGGCACTAAAATCGGCTGTACATATGAAACAGAACATCCTTCCTGGAGTGGAAATCTGCCGCTCGTTTGGTTGATGATAACGGTTGGTTATAGACAATGATTTTCGGAGAATAAAAAATATATAGGCCTACAATGGTTCATACATGTAAATCAATGCTTTAGAAAATGTGTTTCTCTCAAAATACCAATTTCATTTCCATATATATTCCTCTTGTCATAAATGATGAACTTCCTATTGTATGTATATTTGTCATTGTCATTCAAAAGGAGATTTGAATTGCACGCAGATTGAGAATTAAGCGGTATGGGGTTATTTGCTCCGCATATGCCGTGTACCCTATTGTCTGGAATTTTTGAATACAAATGGATGATGTTTGTGGATTACAAAAAGATGGTGTTACACATGCCCATTTTTTATTATAAATCAGGGCAATGTGTTAGGTAAAAATATTCAATCGCATGGCCACTCTCTGATTGTAAACTTTACGCAAAACATGCGGTGGCTGTCTAATCAGTTGATTCAACCTTAAATCACATCCTAACCCACCACAAATTAGCAATAAGTCGACGGCGTCTATAAAAATAGATTAGGTACATCGAAGTATTGGGTACGGGAAAATAGGCACAAAACAGCCACCCCTGCCCCCTCTCCACTAGTTCGGTCACTCTCTACCTGACGGTTACCGTCTGCTGCAGACGCGTGCACATCACGTCGGCCACGCTGAGCAAGTTGAACGGCGAGTTCGCTGTGGAGGAGGCGGACGTCAAGATCCCCGCCGACTTCAACAAGCCCATGAAGACCTACCTCATCCACGCCTCCGAGGTACGCACCATACGCATCTCTGAGGAAAGCCTCATCCATGATTCCAAGGTAAGGCTCTCAGACGCCTCCGAGATGAGCCCAATGCCACACCTAGCGGGTAAGCGTTTCCATACATCACAGGTAATCTTCAACCGATGCATCCCTGGTTAGCCTCATCCACATCTTTTAGGTAAGATTCAGTAATGACTTAGATTTAATAACGATAACTTTTCTTGCACATTTATATGAATCTTCTGTAAAATAATTCTAATCAGTGGAAACGTTTTTTGTGTGGAAATACCAAAAATTTATATCTAGTGGTCGTTTTTCTTGATTTACCATAAGCTCACACACAGCCTATCCCTGTTTTTGTGGCTGATAAAATATATTGCATTTTTAAACATAAAATCTTTAGTTCATTATAAAAAGTGGCGCTTATATGGAATGTCATACCTAAGCTGACTATTAAACTGTCTTAAAAAATACACGGGCCTTGATAATAAAACCCCTACCTATTATGGACACTAAACCCGTGTGGAGACACACTATGGTTATTAAAATGCAAATACATGTATCGGGTTTTGGAAAGTGGTCTCATTAATTTCCTTTTCTATGTAAAATGAGTAGCGTATGGAGAACATTTGGATAGAAATACAAATTTCAATTAAATGCGTGTTGAGCCACTGCAGTTTAGTTTATTTCTACACATATTGCATTGTATCGTAAACTTCAGGAAAATAATAAGTAGTAACAAGTTATAAATTAGGTTGGGTTTGTGGTCTGTATGGGCCCACGCTGGCTCCTGGATACATTTAAAAATCTAAGTGACCCAAACCACTGATAGAAATCTTAACATGCTTCAAGCGCTTATTTTACTGATATGCTATGGTCAATAGCTCTGTATTGTTACTATAATGCATTTAAATTTGACATTTTACTATATACATACTTCTAAAACAGAATACACCATGGGAAAACACGTGTCCGACTACCCATCGTTCCCTGCTCACATCCCTGTCTGACCTCTGTTCTCTAGATGGAGCGCGTGGACCTGGACCGCCTCTTAGAGGCACGGCCAGCCGTCGGCCGCTGTTGTCTGCTCAGGCCCGGGGCGGCCGCGGTCGGGAACGGCCGCGATCCCTTGCAGCCGCCGCACCCCGCCGTGTACAGCAAGCGCGACCGCCGCTTCAGCGTAGCCGACTACGTGGGCGGGTGGGGCGCAGCCATGCCGTTCGACAGTCTCTCTGACTACATGATGGAACAGACGCTGCCGGTAAGGATGCACTCTGCCTCTCTGTGTGTACATGTAGGCCCTACATATTTTTCGCTTACCTCTCTCCCCAACGCTATTTGTCTATACCTCTATTTATTTCCATCACTCTGGTGCATGCTCGCTCTCTTTCTTTCAATGGTCTTCTATGTCTCTGTTGGCGTTCCTGTAGTGTTGTTTGGCAGCTTTGCAAGTACGGACACGTTCGTTTTTTATGTGTCTTTTTATGTAACTCGGTTTATATGTCATTTGTCCTCATCTTTCTGATATGCACCTCCTTGCCGCGTGACAATCTCTCAGACTACATGATGAACATTGTGTATGCACATGTACCTTTGTCTCTCCCTCTACGTCTCTCTGTGCATAGGCAGATCTAGGGGGGTTTGCACCTCCAAATATTTCATTTTCGTAGGGTTTAGATGAGAATGACTGTTTGCTTGTTTTTTTTATTTTTAAAAGCAACACGCAAACAGTCATTCTCATTTATGACAACTAGCATGATAATGACGGAAGCACTCTGCAGTGGGAACATGAACAATGAATGGCGCAGGAGGACAAATACAGGGGGTAACTTGAGGAGACTCATCAGGAGTCGGGTCAGATGGTTGATCAGACGATAAATTTTCTTTATCCATCCGTGTATTAAACTGATCTGTGAGTGTAAATTCTAATGGACTAGATATTGACACAGTGGAATCACCAGAGACATCACCTATTCGGAGATCCACACGCATTTGTGTTCCACCGAAATGGTATGCATATTATTAAAGGTATTCTGCATATTTCCAATTGTAAATTTTGGTTGCCTATTGAAGGGTATAAAATCTGGGGGGATAGAAGGATATGTAATGCATTCGTATGCTTTACATATCCTTCTAGGTTTTTTTACCTATCCGCATTCGACTGCGCGTACAAAATCCATGAAATCCCTAAAGTATCCCCCCTTTTTTCTGAAAACCTGGATCTGCAAGTGCTATGTGTATGTATGTAACTCACAATATTCAGGACATGCAAATGTTAACCTTAACCTACCTGTTAAGAGTGGCCTAACAGAAAGCAAACATTACATGCTGAGCACCAGCACTCGTGTGATGCAAAAATGAGAAAAATAAAATGTATAAATGCATTGTAAAAAGAAACAATGCGCATTGATGTGTGTGGTGTTATTTTTCATAGCAAGTGTTGTTGTTTTTGATAGCAAGTGTGACCTTCAGCAATATATGATAATGGTGTTCTAGTATATGCTGCCTGTAATAATAATAACGGGTGTCCTTGATATTAGTTATTACTGGAGGAAACTGGACAAATATTACATGATTGGATATGTAGCATTGACTCTTTTGTGTGTGTTTTTCTCGAATTCAAGGTATTGCTGTCATAATACACATGTGACAACCTCAATGTCTGGCTAAGACCCTTCCTTCGTTCATTGGCCTGTGTTTCCCAATAATGGCGGTAATACGAGAGGTGGAATGGGATAAAACACATTGTGCATTATATAATTTGCTTCATTTGTGTTTTCGTTTTTGACATAAAAGGTTGAAATGAGCTTGTTACTGAGGCAGGTGTTACTGTATCTGCCAAATCATGTTTATGTACAATGTGGAACAGGAAGGACGGTTGTGGACAGGATAATGCTTTACATACATGTCATTATTTCAAGGACATGCTATTCTCTAGTATTCTAACATGCAATATTTGCGTTTACCAACGTCTTAGAAGAACATAGCCCACACACCCTATCCATTGGTATATACATGTTTTCAGAAAAGGGTTGACCCACTGTAAATGTAAGAATTTTTATGAGAACCTGTGGTAATGCTGAAAAGGGACGTCTAGAGTATCAACTGTCGGGTGAAAGACTTCCCTCACTACTCACCACGTACTGTTCAGACCACAACACTGAATATGCATTTATGCAATTATGGTTGTAGTTGACATCTCTAACGAATAAACATCTAAACTAATGCTTGCCGTTTACATCGTATATGGTGTACTAGCCCTCCCGGTTGTCCTGTTTTCAGGAGACGTCCGAGCTCAACAAGCGGCTGGAGCGAGCCTTTAACCTCGAGCAGTCGTCCTCGGCCGCCGCCCACAAACAGGAGTAAGTACTGCAGAGTAGTATTCACACATGTAATAAGTACTGTGGTTGAGTACTCATTCTGAATTTTAAAAAGTAATGTGGTTTAAAAAGTAATGTGGTGTAGTATAGCAGGCAAACTGAACATGGTGTAACAACACGTATGCCAGCCAGTATGGTACAGACAATCTCGAAGTAGGTTATTTTCTATTCTATTTTCTGAAGTAATTTTTCATGTTTATGTAAATAAACTACTTTTACATGAAGTGAAAATAAATTCTGATGGAAATAGTATAGCCTCATCAAATAAATAAAAGTTGCATAATTCATTGCTGGATTCCCCATATGAAACCGTTTTCCAGGAACGTGGGCCGCGAAGGTCACCAGATGCACCGTGTGACCTTGCACTTCAATGACCCCGAGCTGGAGGAGAAGTACGGCAACCGGCGGGACTCCTCCTTCAAGTTCTACGTGGCTTGGACGTTTGTCATCTTTCTCTTCATGTCCACGGTGCATATCATCGTGCTCGGCAGGTACGCACGCAAACGCACGCGCATGCGCATCTATACACACATATACCCGCACACATCCACGCATATGCACGCATACGCACGCATGCGCTCACACATGCACTGGCGCACTTCTTAGCACGGGGCCGTTGTTATGTAACAGTCTAATATGTAGATCTATACAGTTGGCATTCGTATAGACAAGGCTTTTTTTATATTATGATTTCGCACACAGCACATATTTCATAATACTTGTGCATAACTGATTGTAATCTAAATAGAAAGATGTTCCATATTCAGTAGAATTTGAAAATCTAATTTGATTTTACATGTATATGTAGTGATTGTCCTTACAATTGACATGATGTAGGCAGTTGCATGAATATATGTAATTCTATCTAAAACTAATTTGATTGTCATTAAGAAGTGTAATGGATCTTACTTGCACATTCAATTCACTCTACACAGTATATTTGCTCCAAAACATTGTGCAGCCAGTTTAAACCAATCCTATTATCACAGTCCACAGCAACATGAAGACCCCAACACAGACGGTAGCACTGAGTATTTGCAGTTAAATTGATTTTGTAACAGGTGGCACCACACGGATGGCCTAATAATCCTTAATTGCATTCCTATCAGCAGTGACTCATCCAAGGGGTCCTAAATTTTCACGGATTTGGCCAGGTCCTGGATCCACTGTATTTCATACTGGACGTATTTCGCACTGAATTTGATGCACTATGAAGGCATGGAAGGGTTAAAATATACATCTATCTACATGGACTAATTACAATACTTTTATACTGTTTTCTGTTGTGTTTTCCACAGGACGCTGGAGCTGTGGGTGAGCATGGGCGTGGTGGGCATCTGCTTCCTTGTCCTCATTGTCCTCACCACGGGCCTCAAGTGTTCCGCTTGCCAGACGCTATTACCGGTATGTGCCCAAATATATCTGTGAAGAGGACTTAAATGTGTTTATAAGGATTCTGAGATCATGTGTTATATGAGTGAACAATATGGAGAAAGACAGTATAAATGCCTTCACCTCCAACCTCATGTACCACACCTGCCAGACGTTGCTTCCTGTAAGTGAGCATCTATGGCAGGGTATGGAATAAGGTAGACCCACAGACCTGTGCCTGTTGCCTTTAACTAGGGCCTACTGGCTTTGAAAGTTCAAGTCGATTGCAGGGACTAATTTTGATGGCTGCGATATTAACATAATCAATAATCGATGGCATGGTGAGGATGGGCTATCTTTTGTTATGTCCAGTCTTATTTGTGGTCTATTAGAATTTTTCCTGGGTTTCATCTCCTGCTTAGACAATGGACGCACTGGGTTATAAGCATTTGATATTTATTGAATGAGTGGAATACAGAACAATTACCCCCAGAAGAAGAGTATACAGGAATCTTGTGGAAATGGTAAGATTTCTGACAATCGTTCAGATACAAGAGAATATGAGCACAGCTCATTTTATCATAGTGGGTGGCAGACCAAACTATATTGTACTGTGGCATTTTTTACATGCCTAATAAAGCGCCCTCTCTTGCCTTGTAGTCTGGGTGGGCATACTCACTGCGCCGTGTGTCCGAGCGCCTCACGAGCCGCCACTGGTGCAAGGTGCTGATCAGCGCTGTCTGTGCGCTACTCATCATCGTCACATCTGTCGTCCCCGTTGTGAGTACTCACCTTATTTGCAGCCTTTGTTTTCTTCTTCATCGTCTTATTCTTTCTCATCTTCCTCTTTTTGCCCCCCTTGTCTTCTTCTTTGCTTACTTTCTGTCTCTTTTATCTATTCTTATACTTATTTTAATTCTCTGTCTGATTCTTATCCTTATTCTTACTCTTATTGTGACTCTTAATCTTATCCATATTCTTATTCTCACTGATATTCTTTGTCCTCTATTTTATATCTTATTTTACTTCTTAATACACAGCTTCTTCTCCCCATTCTCACTCTGCTGTTTTTCTGCTTCTGCTTTTTATTGTTCGCTTTACTTGAAAGGTGACATGCCTCTTTACCTGTACATCCAACATGGCTGGACTTTGAAATGGGTCCACGCATATCTGTATGATTATTTACTGTACATGATTAGAAATATCACATTGGTCCACCTGTAAAGTGTTAGATGCAAAAAACAACAATCATTTGAAATTAGAAGAAGTCAGCAAACACTCATTAGCAGCACTTTGCCTTTGTAAATCTACCATTACATTCCTTTAATCACACATAGACACTAGAAAATGTTTGGTAAAGCTTTTACCAAAATAGAGCATACAAAATGAAAAATAATGAGGTTTATTCTGCATTCTTTAAAGACAAACTACGCTAACATATGGCCGTCCCGGTAATAGGAGGGTGGTCTCATTTTAAAAGCTTTGTATTGTATACCATGAGAGGACAATGTTTATTCACCTCCCTGCTTGTGCACTTTATATTATGTACGCTACTGCCACCCTATATAGCCGGACCTAATGTACACTCAATTAGCTGTTCTCAGAACTCGGCTCAGCTTAAAGCTTGCCTTATTTCTCACTGTTTCTTCCCATAAGAAGATGATGAATCACATCGACATGATTGCACTTGTTTTCTTGTAGGAATAGATGACAAGCGGCCTCAAATGGAAGTCTTTTGAAGTACTTTGCACATCATCACAAAGGTCCATGGGGCGTGAACTTATGCGCTTTTTTCCATGTTTCAAAAGCACTCTCACAACCGGCATTTTTCATCGGTTAAACCATTTATGAATGGAAGGGGAAATATTCTAATTCACAATAAGTAACATATTCTGCAAGAATGCTTCTTAACACACAATTATGCTCCGTACAGACATAATGTCCGGGACATAGGTAGTAGGCATTGAGAACAGTAGCAAACTCCCTTAGAGTCCAAGTCGTGAGGAGAACAGTTCTATTTATATGTTAATAAATTATAAATTCACCAGTACACAGGCAGATTGATTGGAGGTTACACCAAAGCAATCACCCTCAACATCTATGTCTATTAATAAACTGCTAGACGTATTAACTTGCCACTTTCAGTTGACTGCTGTCCAATGTTACCTGGCCATTTTCATTTAGCTCATTGTATTACTGACGTCACCGTCTATTCCTGATTCCAGACGAATTGTCAATGGCTGAACCTTGGCATCAACCAGACGTCGGTGGCAGCGGCGGGCGGGGGGCTACAGGACAGTGGCGACACCAGCGGAGAGGGGTTGGATTTGGTTCTATACAGGTGGGTGGCCAACTACTGTCAACATTGGTCAAGCACCCTCAATGGATGAATAATGATGGCATATGTTGTGTTAGTTGTGAGTCGATGCCAAAGTGATTCGGTTTTGGTCACTTTACCAAATAAAGTGTGCCTTCCAGAAGGCCATTGTAGGTCAATATATATTGTTTTCTGCAATAATTTCATACAGCTAGAAATATTACCTCCTAATATAATACAATGTTCGCATACATGTAGTGACCCTCGTAATGTCCAAATATGATACTTTGACAAATACAGTGTGCCTTGCAAAAGGCCATTTCCATTCAGTTAACATTATAAAGGTTCATTTGTAGGGCAAATCATATAATTTAATAGAAATTCATTTACACAACTACTATAGATTAGAAACAATATAATCACTTCTATATTTTAAGCAGCTAACACCTGTCTTGTTCACGGAAAACATTTAGTTAACGTTTTGCATTCTTAAAGCCTAGCAATAGTTGTAATAATCTTTATACAACTGGAAACATCATAGGCAGATCCAGGTGGGCCCCCCACCCTTTTACCACCAAAATACCTTATTTTCATAGGGGTTTAGGCATGTTTGCTACTAATTTTTCATACAAAACCCACGAGAAACCTTAAGTGCCCCCTCTTTTTTCTGAAGAACTGGATCTGCCAGGGAACAAGATCTTAAAATTTGACACATTGCTTTCGTGAGTGGCAACCATTACATATGTGCAAGTTTGCTACTTTGCTAGCTAAAGTGTGTCTTTCACAACGCAGTTTTATGTCCATTTTTAATATTTTCCCGGATAGACTTAAAGGCGCCAGTGTTTGTAATGAAAATAGGTTGGTATCTGTCTGTGGTGATTTGAAGACTGATAGACTTAATGCACACTCTACATGTACATCAAAATTTGGTGGGTGGCTTGTATATATATCTATATACATCTATGGTGATTTGAAGACATAGACTTTACAAGTTACATGTAAAGCACAATCTTCATTGCGGTATGATGGGTTGATATCTGTCTATGCTGATTTGAAGACAGATAGACTTAATGCACAATCTTCTTTATGATGGGTTTGTATCCGTCTATGGTGATTTGAAGCACCCCTACATGTCCACAGCGCGGCAGGCGACAACGGAGACCTAGGCTCGGTGGCGTACAGCGGCAGCGTGTGGTATAGTGCCACAGCACCAGCGGCCAACGTCACTGGCGCTGACCTACAACGCAGGCTGCCCTGTCTCTTCGCACCTGTGAGCTCACGTTTCTCACCTTTACCC
This sequence comes from Streblospio benedicti, assembly GCA_019095985.1. NCBI lineage: Eukaryota > Metazoa > Annelida > Polychaeta > Spionida > Spionidae > Streblospio > Streblospio benedicti. Next base: position 17,024,178 of record CM032661.1, on the reverse strand, counting down.
AATTCACTGTCATATATTGTTTAACATTTAATTATTAAATTACCCAAAGATATTACCTGCTTTTCTACCAAAAAAAAATAATTCTAAACTTCAAATTTTGAATATAATTTATGATCGATTTTGAAGACCAGAGCTAATATATTTGAGTAATTGAATCATGAGACCCACTGCTTCATACCACATAACAAATATCAACTGGACACATGTTCAACTTTTATTACGAATTATTACATTTTTCAACAATTGTTCTAATGCTCATCTTCAGACTGTAGAGACTAGTCAGCATCTAGTTTGACATCTACATGTATATACTACAGTAGCCTGCTATACAACCTCATTCCATGATATTATGTTCCAGTATTGCCTTAAAAAGTGTGCTTTATTAAACAACCTAACAACATGAGCAATTCCAATAATGCCTTCTTATCTGACTAATATACAGTTTTTCAAAATACTGTTTTGTACTATCTTTACATTACCTGTGGTATTGCATTGCAGTACTATCTCTACTCGTGCATGCTGGTGCTCATCTCATGCTCTGTGTTCCTGCGCATCAGCTACATATACAAAGCCGTGTACATGCTCATAGCTCTCGCGGTCTTCAACACCATGTTCTACTACTTCTTCGCAGATGTCTTCAAGCTCTACGATGAGTACTTCAAGTGAGTCTAAAAAAACTTTATGGTGAGTACTTCAAGTGCGTATTAAAAAGCTTGGTGAGGAGTGCTTGAAGTGAGCAATTTTATATTAGATATACAAGATAATCATACATCAAAAATACCTTGTGAAGAATGCAAGCCCTTTAAGAGACTTACCGTAAGTTTCTAAAGTATTTTTATCAGAAGCATTCTCATGAACAAGAATGGTGTATGTGTTTGTAGGAATGACTTCATCCCATCCAATGTGCGCGGCACGTTCTACACAGGCATCTTGTTCGTCACACTCCTTGTGTTCGACAGACAAGTAAGTCATGGCAATTCTCACTCCAATTCAAATTTATCAAATGTACAAATGCAAGTTAGACACAACCGATTATAGGGTGGGTTTATAAGGTAGTGGGATGTGGAGAAAAAGACCACAGAAATACAGATGTGGGAAAAGTGGCCCAAATAAAAAGGGGTGTGGGATTTCAAGGAGGTGGGATATGGGTAAACTTGTGGGATATGGGGAAGGAAGCCAAAGAAATTGGATTCTGGGAAATAAGGGCAAAACAATTAGGTGTGTGGGATTTCTTGACCCTTTATAACCCCCGATTATCTTCATCCTGCTAAATATTCTTTCTTTTAAATTGCCACAGGCTCACACACATTTTATACACTGCTGGTACCCATGTCCTTTTTCAAATTACACACCATACTCTCTAGGTCAGCTTCTTTCCTTTCAAACATTAACTGAAGTAAAGCAGATATAGAGCCTTTCCCATTAAAATGTCTAACCTACAACTATTCCACTTCTTGATTATGAGTTTCCACTGTATAACAATCCAAATTATGCGTGCTTCAGATAGAAAAGAACTTTCGGCTGGACTTCATCTGCAAAGTAAACATTGAGCATGACAAACACGAGGTGGAAAAGAATGAGATGCTCAACGAGATGCTGCTGTCCAACATTCTGCCCAAACATGTGGTCGACCACTTCATGGTCCGACAGCGCTCGGTGGGTACATTATGGTTACCAATGCTCTGGTAGGTGGAGGTGGGGTTGGTGCAGATTGTGGTCATTTAGGGATCTGTGGGTACACATTGGTCTGTCATTGATGTGTTACATGTTTAAAATCTCAAATCTAGATGCACTTTCAAAATAAGTGATAAGCGACTGTATGGAATTATTGAAAAGCAAAAAATACTCAGTCTTGGCATTTAGAAGATAACGAGTTTTGTGGGGTTTTTTACAGTTTTTGTGATCGTTTCTCGGTCTTATCCAAATTTAAGAAAATGAATGAAAATACAATACAGCTGTATTTATCGTCTAAGAGAAGCTGCTGAATATATCTGCATTCTCTGACTTTCATCTGTGGAGTAAAAGCACTTTACTTATACATATCCTTCTCTCACCAGGCGCTGTACCACCAGCAATGCTACAATGCATGTGTCATGTTTGCCGCCATCCCCAACTTCAAGTTCTTCTTCTCGAACATTGATGTCACTGGTAATGAGTGTCTGCGTCTACTCAACGAGATCATCTCTGCGTTTGATAAGGTGATGAATACACGCACCCACGCATGCGCCCACGCACTCAAGCACGCATGCACACATACACACACGTACACTTACTTGCACACATACATGTAGTCACATACTCAGACACATCTGTACTAAAATCATTTTTGATGTGGCATTGCTTATCTTTTTTTTTTCATTTCATTAAAAAAAATGATTACAAAAATGCAGATGTGCATGAATTAAAAAAATATACACTTTTTTCATATTTGCCATTTAATATTTCTCTGACCTTTCATGTATCAACAACTAGAGTGAAGTCATAAATTTATGTGCACTAACAAAAATGTTATTCATTTGGTGCAAGATTATTAATCTTATTCTTTTAATCTTCTACTGTTAACCTTATATAATACCACTGCCTGATTAAGATGCAATATTGTTTTTACCTAAAATGTATTACTGGTTTTATGCTGGAATGGACTAATAGTCTTAATCATTTTATATTTGATTGTGGTTTGACAAGGAGTGTAACTCGAAAACGTTATCATTAAAATTTTATAAATTAATTGTGAATTTTGAGACTCTTTTCAACAACTTTTGGACTAATTACAATAGAAGAAAAAGAAACAAATAAAGCTTGCTATATGTGGACTAAGTTCAGGACAATAACCAAAATGTTGCCATAATTCCTATGCTATTTTGGGTGTCATTCTAACATCATATTGATGATTAAAAAACAATTTATAATAACCATGAAAATTAGATATTTTGTTGGAACAACTAGAGCCGTGTGTCCCCTGCGCCCCCACTAGATCGGCCTATGCCAGCCCATAACCCCTTTTCAGGAAAAACTGGATCTGCCGGGCCAGTATGTACTAAATTACCTAGTCATGTAAACCCTGTATGTGCTACTCAGGTGCTGGTGTTGCGTCAGTACGATGGCGTGGAGAAGATCAAGACAATTGGCAGCACGTACATGGCGGCCACCGGGCTGCAGAGCGGCGACGATACCACGCAGGTACGCACGCTCACCTACTGTAGCCTACCGCACTTTAGATATACTTTTGTCTCTCTACTTCAAATACTTAACCAGTTTTAACAATTTTTCACGCAATTTGTATCATGTCGTGCATTTGTGTCATCACCGGCAATTATTAAGGAGAATTCATCAGCATGTCCCCCACGTCTCTTCGCTTCAAGATAGCCCACATATATCAAGACGCTACCGCCACGGCCTCACTGATTACTAAATAGTTCCCTCACAGCAAAGTCCTATATAGTACAAAGCAAGATGAATCCGACCTTTCAAAATGGCCTCCATGTTTAAAATTGCTCTCCATCAATCAAGATGGCGTCCACATTTCAAGATGGCTGCTGTGTATGTTGTAGGACCCGTTGCGGCTGGAGAAGAACGTGTTGCTGCTGACGCGGTTCGCGTTCGCCATGACTCTACAGCTGGCAGCCATCAGCAGGGACGCATTCTACACCTATAGGCTACGCATAGGTACGTCTTATATATATGCATATTAAAGTATCACACATGTGTATCAACATCCTTACCACAATCACAGATGTGCATGAACACACATGCATGTACATGCACTTTGGGAAATACTTATGGGACACATGAACAGACGAAGCAATGTTGCAATTGTAGATGTATTCCTTTATGTGCACACTCTCACTCAGATTTAATCAATCAAAGTAATCAATTGGTCAGTCAGTCAATGAATCAATCAACCAGGGAAATAAGTACATATCCTCAAACACAATCCTACATTGATGAGGAATACCTTATAATCTAAAGGCATTATATCAGTCTAAATAGTTAATCACACTCACACTCACGCACGCATGCACGCATGCACGCACGCACGCTTACATACACACACACACATACACACCTTGACCCTCACCAACTCCTAACTAAACCCTCTTCGTACATGTTGATAATACACAATGATACTTTACAACAGTGTCTGTCCTCATATTATATTTTTTCTGCAGGCATCAACCACGGGCCGGTGATCGCGGGTGTGGTGGGCGCACAGAAGCCTATTTACGATATTTGGGGTGACACGGTCAATGTCGCCAGCCGCATGGAAAGTCATGGCGCCCTCGGCAAAATACAGGTATGTACCACAGGTATGCAATAAACATACATGGACGTAATCCCACTCCAAACTGCCTACTGTATGGTACCAGCTGACAGTGACGAAATTATTTGTTACTTACTTTAGCTTGCTGGCCACTTTCAACCTCCTACTGAAGAGTGATGTGACAGTTGTGGGATACTGTATTAATAGTATTCTTCAGTTACATCTGTTAATGCAACAATCTAGATCTGTGCACTAAAAACCAGTAATGTGACACTGAGATTACATAGGTATGGGAATTGAAGCATCCCAAACTGGGATTAAGTAGACCACAAACAAAAATTGCATGTACACACTCAATAGGAACACCGGAGCTTCGAATCTGAGATATAGTTGGAAACATTAATGGGTGACAGTGATGCCTAGAGGAACTGTGTGGATGCCCAACTCCTTTAAACTCAACTGAACTGAACTCCACAATTTAAATGGTACCCAAATATAGTTTTCATTATTAGCTCAACTGTCACATTTATGGATGACATGGACATTGTACTCATATTCACATAGATTTCAATATACAGGGATCTGTAAGTCCAAACACAAGGCACATGATCAAACAAAATGTTTATTTCTTTCTACAAGCAATGATCCCGTGATTCGTTACTAAATAATTCCACATCTGATAGTGATACACTCTTTATAGAATCCATCTGGCTGTAGATAAATAATATAAAATGTGTAATACTCCATATGTAAAACTTGCCAGGTGCCTGCGGCTACAGCTGAAATCCTGATGAGCCATGACATCCCGTGTGACTGTATCGGTGATATCCCCATCAAGGGCAAGGGCCTCATGAAGGTATGTGCACTCACGTACACACGCAGACACGTGCATTTCCATATACACCAGAACCTCTAGTAAGACCACTTAGGTGACTGGCCTTAAGTGTTCTCCAGGTTCAGGTGGTCTCATGCAGATTCGCGCTGGACTCCGTATGAAGGAGTAAACTGTTGAACTCGGGCATTCTACATTTCCTATGTAATAGTTTGAAAACGGGCAATCACAATTTCTACATTTAAACGGGGCATATGGATGTTATGTGGAAATGTGGAAACTCATTGCTAGTACCTGTTCATTGTATTAAGGGAGCTACTCTTTATCATGGCTCAACGTGGGTATGAAGAAAATTAGGTGGGGGTGGGGGCCTCAAAAACTCTCCTTTTAGGGTGGTAATTGTCCCTATTTTTTGTGTGTTTAAAACAGCACATATCCAACAAGACCGTGTAGCAAATAACAGTCGCACATCTGTATTGGCTTCAAATATCTGAAATGTCACACCAAAGCCATTAAAATACTTATATTTTGTGTTCATTAATACACTGTTTTCTCTTGGCATGGGGCAGGTGTACCAGCTGTCGGAGCGCAACTCGGTGTACCAGCGAGCCGACTCCGTGGAGTACGAGGATGTCAAGATCATCAACACCATCGTCGTCGATGTTCCCTCCGCTGACAACAGCCCCACCACCGACAACAACGGCATTGCCGCCACCGCTGCCGCCGACAACGTCATCTAGATGATGTCACACGTCAATTGTCACATGACTCAAAACAACACATCTCCCACTAGATCCACTGCCGCTGTTTGATGCCAATGTGATTTATAAACAACATTGTAACCGTGTCACAAGAAAACGGAGGTCAGAAGAATCTTGGTGTGAATTTAAGATGTGGTGTAACTGTTGAGTTAGCTTGTTGTTATCCTACAGCTGATGAGCAGTGTGCTCCATCCATGTCTAAAAGGTGAATGCAAGGGTTTAGTGCAGTCGGAGGTATGTGGGTGTTTAGAGCGGCACCCATTGATTTGTTGAGTGGATTGCCCCAGCCACCCCTCTCTTGTCTACTTGCTGTACCAACATTTATGAATAGGCCATTGAACAAATCACATTCCAAGCCATTCCTTCACAATTCATATACTGTATTGTGAACTTGTTCAGAGTAGGGACTGCTCTTTAGAGTATTCTATGTGTTTTTTTATTTTCATGGAAGATGAACAGTTTCAGTCAGAGAAGTGAAGACATATTAACAGAACTAGTCAATGTTAAAAACATAGTGCACTGACTGTCCATGTATCAATGTAATGCCTAAGTTGCATAACAGGATTGTATCACAACTAAAACTTAAGATGCGGTAAGGCGTTGATTTCATTCCATGACACTGATGAGGCATTACAGTGACCACACTGCCATCATTATACATTGGCATTGGCCCGGATGGTAACCGTTATGTTATACTGTGGTTTACAATTATTTGTTGTAGCTATTGAGATTTGCAAGGTTGTCACCACAGCCATAAGAGACCAGTGATATAATTGTACAGAGGCCGCAAAACTTATGACAAATTTACATCGGCTTCTCGCCTTATACTTACCACACCGTTAATGTGATTGGCCTATACTAACAGAATGCTTCTCTATTGATACATGTCACATCACAGGATATGAGTAATAAGTAGACTGCTATTTATTCATGTTTATTGAGTAGTATGGTGAGCTGAAAGTCAAGTGGATACTTTTAAACATGATGAGGCGAAACTGTATTGGTCAGTTGAAATGTCAATGTATGTATTGTTTTGGTAAGTAAATTTTGATTGATTTAATGGCAAACGAATATGAACAGGGGGGAGTAGTTATGTACATGGCTTCATTTAAATGTGCATTTCTTCATTTACATTCTTACTGCGCGTACCATTGGCTTGAAAGTTTGATTTGGTTGTAGCCACGGGCCCCTGGCATGTTAATGTAATACTGATTATGAACTAGTATATCCGTCATGTTCTCATCACCTAGAAATATAGAATGAAACGCTATTTTTATTTTTTTTGATGCTCGGGCTTTACTCGTACTACGTGTCAATCAGACACAAGTCATTTATCACCAATAACACTTGCACCAAGTGACTATCCATGTGTAAAATCAAAAATATAAACTTGGGTTCAAATCATGGTACCTAATCAGTTGTTCAAAATTCTGCATGCCATTTTCATGCTTTATTAGTGCATAGAGATGTGGCAAAAAAAAATAGCGGCCATAAAAATTACTTATTCTTACAATATGATTTGTAATGTGTTGTTTGATAGTGTATGCAATTGTATTTGAAGTTAAGTATCCCCATGCTATGAAGTCAGATACAATGTTGCAATAGCACCATATACAGTATATGATTTGTACTTGTAGCACTATGTATGTGTAAATACTTTATATAATAACAGTATGGGTGTACCCAACTTTAAGATGTGTTGGTTTTTAGATTGTGAATATTTTTCTAGTATATTTTTATAACCACAAGTAATTGATTGTATTGAAAAGTAAAAAGGGTGAAATTATTATGGGTGTTTTGCATGTATAAGTCATGAATGCGAGTCATAATAGACATCTGTACTCACCAAGAGGCTATCATCTCTGACCGTATTGTTGATATGTGATGTCAGTTTTTTTTTCTACCTATCAGAAGTAAAGTCATATGTGTAACATCATCATTCTTCAAGATAACGTCCCAGATGTGTTGAAGTAGCTGAACCACAAACTATGGATGAATGAATAGACAGACAAGTTTTATAATAAACTGAGATCTATGAACCTGAGCTTTGAATATCCCTATAAGAAAATACCATCTTTTGGCACTTTGTATTATGTAACTGCAATAGTTTGTAACATACCGAAGTGTTTTAGAATATTGTGTTACGTGGCTTTCAAGTTGAATGGATATACACTGTACTTGAGTTATGAAGAATAAATATTTTAAAACAAGTATGTGTTTTTAACATTAACATGAATTGTCGCTAGTCTATATAAAGATGTTGGTCAGTCATTTAACACGCTTGGTATAGTTTAGGTGAAAAAAATGTTTGTCATTGACAATTGCTGAAACAATGGTTAGTGTGTTTGAAATAAAACGTCTGTAAAGCAAAACAGCCAATGCAAAAAAAATAGATAATTTAAAAAAAATGTATTTCAGATTTTTGGGAAAACATATTGAGTCTAGGTAAACAACCCCCACTCCTTAATATCTATGGCAAAAAATGTAAATAAAAACATAAAAGACTCTCTGGAACACACACTTTAATTGTTGAACTGTCAAAATTAAATGCATTTGTTGGCCACTACTTATGCAAACATTGTACAAAGACTCGATAATTGGTATAAAATGCAACTGAAAAGTAAATGTTTAAAATGGGGCTAAAATGGTGATCTGAAAATTACACTGAGTCGAAATATATAAAAAATATATACAGGTGATGCTCACTAGTTTTTGCTTTTAAACATTGTAATAAGATGCAATGTTTTATGACGAGCAGTATTGAAAATATTGAAGGAAATATCCACAATGAACATACCTGTAAATAGCTCAGTGGAAGGCAAAGTTTGGTTGACATAGTGTCAACAATCAAATCGCTTCGGTGTCCCTTCATACCTGACAGTTGTTTCAACAAAATTGCTCAACTAGTAAATACTGTAGATTGTCCAGAGACATGTATAGAAAAATAATTGCTATTGCTAGAACACTCACTGACCATTACAGTCTGTATATGCTTTTGGCAGTAGACCCGCAGTAGACCAGCAGTAGACTGACCGTGCGGCCTGTTGTGCCCTATGCATGATATGTACCTATACTGTAGTATATAGCTGATACCTCTCAAAGATTTGATCGTGAGACGAAGTTTATTACAACCTAGGAATGAGTTGCTTCTATCAGCCGTCTTACATATGTGTTTTTTATAATTACATGTATTATTATATTGAGTGTTGGTGTTCTGTAAGAATTTTGTCGCATGTTGGAATAGCCTGTTTGGTGAAAATGCACTACGACCCCATGAATCAATATGATGAATCATTAAAGCACTCATCTGTAATGGAGCAGAATCATTACACTTATGCCCTAGAAGCTGCATTACCCTGTCACCAATTTGATTCATTCACTACTGTTATGAGTCTACATCAATAACTATGTATAATACAGTGTTTTATTTTTTCCCAAAACCACAGCAAAATTGGAAATCCTAGTCCTCCCTTTGCAAGCCCTTTGCCCCACATCATACTTTCTTCTAGCCACCAGCACCCACTTCTCCTAATAACCCTAATACAGTGGTGAGTATCTAGTCCAAGTTGAGCTTCCTGAACGATGCGTTAGGAACGTCTGCGAGCTTGCGGCCAGCTGTCTTATCGGCCTTCCACTCGGGGCGGGACACGTGACGAAGGTGCTCGGCGGCAGCGGTGGCCCGCAGGCGGGCTAGAAGGGCCGAGGACAACTCCTGCATTGTCCCTGCATGCGGCCCAGTGTAGTCATCAGGCAGGTACTCAACGGGCAGTGACGACTTGGGGAATACCTGCAATAGGTGAGGTAGGGGTGATATGTGATTGCAGTAATCAAAACCTCGTGGCTATAAAAACATTTTACACTAAACTCGTAGTAACTGGTGTATCTATACAACAAGGCTTTTACTAACTCAAAGAAAATAAAGTTTATATACACAGATATAATAGAATTAATTGACTTGGGTGTGTGTATTGATATTAGAAGAATCTGATGTAAATTTAAAATGTTCATATAGTTGTGTATTGTATGCAGCTGGCTGTCTTGTGGATACATGTGCAAATAAGAAGTGTTCAGGCAAAGCATAGGGCAGGACAATAAAATTGAGTGATTCACGCGCTCCACACACCCTAAACACACACCTTGTAGACGTCCTCCATGTTGCTGCCCATCATGATGATGCGATCACTCATCTTCTTGCTCATGAGTGGGCGGAACATCTCCATCATCACCTCAAACACGGAGTTGGCGTTGTACACGTAGAATCCCTTAAACCTGCAACAATTATGTATATGTATAGTATGATTCATTCAAGGGATTTGAGTGATCAACATTTGTATTTTCAAGCGTACAATATTGGAGGTGGGGTATATCAACCATTATACCACTCTAATGCGACGCACCTCTGAATGCCGTATGCTGATTGGCGGAGGGCCAAAAACCGATAGAGTATATTCTCCCATATACCACACCTAATCCGGGTACTTATATATATTTCTTCATTGACCCTGAAACCCTCACTGCGACATTGTTGACCCCCTCACCTGTTAGGGATGCACTTTTGCATGGCCCGCATTGCACGCTTGTTCTCTTCCAGCGTGAAGAGCGTGTAGTGTCCCATGGTGAGCCCTGTGTAGTCCATTAAGTACACTAGCCCGTTCACCTGCAATACAGAAGTATTTGTGGTGCCGGCTGAAGCTTATTTCGAAGACTTTTCATCATATGCGCGGGGCATGACAAGGTATCGATGTCTTGTATACGTAATAAACGTGCTTAGGGACATAGTGGAGCCCTCTGAATCGTTCTAGCCTTTGGTTGTAAGCGTCATTTTCCTTTTATCTGATCAATAACAGCGCACAAGGTGCGTACAGGAAGTACACTGCTGACACATTGAGAGGCTTCTGCCAATTTACTGCTAAATACACAGTCACTAATGAGGCTGCGGCTGCATCTGAAGGCAGTGGGCAACAAATGCATATATGGGTCGCTAACTTGAATGACCAGAATAAAAGAGCTTTACAGTGTTGGGTCAGCGTCAATATGTAGACTGTGGTACATCATAATCACATCATAGTAACGTACATGTATAAGCTCTATACTGTATTGTGTACTCATGCCACAGAGATAGAGATAACTATGTTCGCGTTAATTATTCTTTGTTTTTGTTTTTATTTTCAACAGCTATATATCCATTGGCAACAGTTACTATAGACTTGGAGGGACAGGTCGGCATGAGTTGTGAGTCCAATCTGTTATGATTATCCTGCCATTGACGTCTGCTCACCTGTGTGTCCTCGTCCTGCAGCCAGTGGAAGAGGCACGTGTACCAGCCCTTGATGAAGTCGTCCTTCCATTTCTTCACGTCCTCGGGGTTGTAGACGCCCTGTCGCAGCAGCACCACCTACGGGAACACACAACAGTGTCAAGGACAACCAGGAGCGTGAAGCCATAGACTCCCAATTAAGATAAACCACATAAGATGGATCTGAATGAGACAAATATAATGTAATATAAGATGTTAAGTGGCTATAGACATCCCACAAACTTTATAAGAGCGGACTTTGTAAAAAGAAACTTCACACATGTTTACATGTCATTGATTCGTTTGCTTACACTGCGGATTCACAACACCCACCCTTTCTCCGTTCTTGGTCTTGTCTGGCAGCTCCACCACGAACCCGGTGTTCAGGAAGCGTTCTATGTAGTCGTCTGCTGGGTCGAGCCCGCAGTACCACTGCGGCACTTCGCCGCGCAGCGTGCACATGTTCTCTATCGTCTCTCGCGCGCGCAGCTGGCTGAACTTGGCGTAGCGAAGCACTTGCAGCAGCGCCGGCGTGTCTACACAGGCATAATGCACTCGTGTTTAGATTTTTTTTTTACATGCAACAAATGCTGAGTCTGCAAAACGATGAGTCTGTGGCATTCTTAACATTAAAAGGTACAATTATATAACACTTTTTGGTAGTATCTGAACACATAGTATAGATCAGGTCCTACACTTTACAAAACTAGATCAAAAGTGCTCATAAAGCACAGCGTTGCTAGAACAACGTTGACTCATGGACAATAATGATGTTCACTTTGCAATCAAAGCATTAACGCATGAAAAAGTCTTATTTGATGTGTGAGTCACCCTAAATATAGATTCTTGTCATTGGGTTGCAAATCCTTTCCAAACATGGCTAAAGTAAATATCTATTGCCCATGGGTCGACATTAATATGGTGATGCTATGCTCTCTGAGCAATTTTTATCTAACAGAACCATTATGCGAATTTGATGGTCATATTTCAAACTGTATTGAAACTAAAGTGAAAAAATAGAATAAAAATTAATTCAAATGGCTCTCTGGAAGGTAACCTATAATTGACAAATTGACAAAATTGGACATCTTTGATGTTCAGTAGACATGTAATCATTGTACCTAGATTGAATGCTTTCTCACAAGCATTAGCATTTTAGCTATTGCAGAAATGTTGAAAATGGAGCAACAATGGCCCTGTGGAAAGCACACTTAAATTAGAAAAGTGCCCAAAAAAGAATCACTTCGGTGTCACGTCATACCAAATATTTGTGTAAGGTTTGAACGAAATCGGTTCATCAGTAAACCCTCTAGCTTGTCCGGAGACGTACATTGTTACAAAGGAACAAAACACAAGGCTTTGCTGCAGCAGCTGAAGCAAAGCAGCAAGCATTGGGTATGTTGGGTATGTAATATATACATAGTAGATGTAAAGTAAAACAACGCACCCAAGCGGACAGTCATAATGCAAACAGTGGAATAGTATCACAGTCAGAAAACTCATAATTTGATAGCTCTACCAATACATAATACACAGTGCGCAATCGTCTTGGACAATTACAAAGCCATACTATTTTTTGTTAGTACCCATATCGAAGAGTAACCATATACATGGACCAGTCACAGTATATCAATACTAGTTATATTGTCCCTGTATTTGATATTTAGCCACGAATGACATGTGCAGCAATTGAAGACCGTTAAACAAACACTTCATCAGATTTTGTCCCAATGAACACACGTATGGTGCAAATACAACATACGGGATGACATAACTGATACTGTTTTAAGAAATTGTAAACGAGAGCCACTGAATCTGTAAGTGAAAAACAGCCGGCCCCATACCTGTCGGGTACTTGAGGTGCGTCTGCTGGCCCACCCACGTCCGCAGGGTATCCACCTGCCCGAGCCGTTGCGCCGGGTCCTCCCCCAGCTCCTTCTTGGCTTTCTTCAGGGTTGCCGCGTCCAGGCTGCACACATACTCCGAAGACGCTGCCATGGTGATTATGCTGGTGATGTTGGGGTTGTCGTAGGGACTGGAAATAGAAAGGAAAGTGCTTTAGAGCTGAAGCAATGCCTGCAGCAGACTAAACTGCCCCTCCGCCTGGATTAGGGGAACCGGCTAGCAGTGCAACCCTCAGTGGTCAACATCCGTAACTAGTGATACCTACCGAAGGGGTACACTAGGACGTAGATCTACCAAGACGGAGGGCGACGTTTATGAAGATATAACTTATGGAGGGTATATTCACACTTGGAATAATCATGCACCCCAGTCTACTGTGTCATTTAGCAAATGTTAGTACACACCAAGGTGATGTGACGATCTAATCTTTGGTTGAGTGGCACCATGCTTACCTCCAATCTGATTATCAAACAGTCAGTTATATTTTCATGCGGTAGCTGGCTGCTATATATATCATAAACCATTCAAATAGGAATAGACACATGTCAGAATTAGTCTTTTGTCTCTGAACATGATGCATTTTTGTGATATAAATCTATCTGTGGGTGCATGATTGACGTTGATAACATAACAGTTTTTGACTGTTTCACACAAGTGCCCTTATGGTGTAAACTGTAGTGTGATATAAAGTCCAAAAGCAAAAACCTTTCGCTGTTAAGAAAAGTACATGTACTGTTACGTTTTACTTCAACACGTGATACCATTGTAGTGAGTGTCCAATTTACAACATAATTGATGGCTCTTTTTTTAAGTTTTCCCCAAAAGATTAATTACTATCCATTCCCCACCCGGCTGCCGCAGTTGTCAGGGTTTCACAAGAACGTCATCATTAAGTCATTGTCACATAGAAAAAAACGAACGAAACACGCGTGTATAACGGATAGATTTTTGTCGTACGTGGTTCATTCGTGTAGAAACGCCAGCCATCAGTGTCTCGTCCGTTTTTATACTTCAAATTATGTGGAGTGCTTTTATGGGTCGAGATGTCCACGCTAATCATTTTGGAATGTTCAAAAGTATTTGGGCGGATGGATTTTCATATCGCACGTGGACTGGACGGGATATTACCATGATACAAACGTACATTGTCCGTAAAACGTCCATGCAATACGCTATTTATCCGCTGTTCATCTGTGCTGGGATTTTTCAGTACTTTACAACCAAAATGTCATGTTTACGTGAGTGTACGTGGAGTGTACGTGGACAATCCGTGTATCATCTGTGTTTTATAAGTGTTTTGTGCTGTGTCATTCTTGTTAAATCTGCTTAATTTTCATGTAAAGACTTTAAGTCACATTCACATAGATGAAACACGTATGTAAGACGTACAAATGTTTTGGCGTTTTCATGATACGCGGGGCTCCGTGGAAAAAATGACAACAACTGTTGGTCTTTACGTGAAAATTCAAGCAGCTTTAACATGAATGATACAATGAAAAAAAACTCAGCACAGATGAACAGCGGATAAGTAGCCTATTGCACGGACATTTTACGGACAATGTACGTTTGTATCACGGTAGTATTGCATACAGTCCTTTGTATGATATGAAATCCATCAGGGCAAATTCTTTTGAACATTCCAAAAGGATTAGCTTGGACATCTCGACCGATAAAATCACTCCACATAATTCGACGTATAAAAACGGATTGAGACACTGATGGTCAGCGTATCTACACGATGAACCATGTACGACAAAAATCAATCCGTCATACATACGTGTTTCATTCATTTTTTCTATGTGACATTGACTTTACCGAGGGGTGGGTGAATCGATGAAATGGCCCTTTAAACATGCTTTACACATCAGCGAATTCGACCTACGTGCACTGCCGAACTGGCAAAACTTAGTAATATAGCATGTGAATCTGTGAATCTGATTATTGTCATTTTTATTAAGAAAAAAGTAGATTACATTATGAAAGATGGCATTCATGTGTAAAATATCATGAGCGAATCATCAGTGTATATCACTACACTTCAACATTTACTGTTAGCCGTGAAAATGAAAGAAGCGAAGATACAGGTACAGTATATCATGTAAAAATACCAACTAATAAATATATATACTTATGGATTCAAAATGTATGTGTCCAAATATTTCTATTGTGGTGTAGTGGACCAGAAACTTTTGACACAGTCAAACATGATAAGGTTTTATATGAACTAGATCTGGTGAACTGATGACATGAGAAAGGGTGGATGAATTCGGGTTTTAAAGCTACATAAACTGCACCCGCACTGTTACACGCATGGGATGGCTAAGATTGGTAACGTCAAGTTAACATATTATTTCGTGAAACTATTTGTCTTTGAAATAGATACAAAAAAATTCTACCAATATCCTAGTGATTTAAGCGACACCGAAATATCATTGAAAATCACAATATACAATATGCATGCCACACATGGTAATATTAGAAAGTCGATAAACATCATAATGGCATACATCTTTCAGCCTCCTGCAACAATTCATAACTATTGCAAATACGTCTGCATTTATCTAGTTAACACCAAAAAATTGTCACGTTTGTATTTACAAAGTGTTCGCCAGTTTTGCATAACCATTAGGATGACCAGGTTACCCCTCCAGAGTCGTAACCAGTATTGCAAAAGATAAGATTGGAAGCAAAATATGTTGGACATGTCGACGGTGGGTGCAGGCAAACACTATTGGGATGGGGGCACCTTTTCTTGCGGTATTCGGGGAGCATGTTACCCTAAAAAATAGACTTAAAACTTGTTCGGAGCACCTGAGTATTTCAGACAGAAACGTAACGCTACATACAAATATCTGAAAACTCTCCAAAAACATAGGAGATAGTGCCTCCCTTGCCTCAAATGTAGCTAGGGGTCGAACTGCCCTCCAAAAACACTAATGTCGTGGCCTATGATTTATGGGGTTTATCTATTGAGGTGCCTTGTATAAAAATCATGTATATTCACTCAAATTGTAAGGATCAAAGTACATGTATATACATCTACTGTATAGTGCTATTCAAAATCTATTCTTTGAGAGAGAACAAATTCATTTTGCCATCCATAGAAAGCAAGTTATTGTACAAAAGAGCAAGTCAAGCGTCTTTCAAGCTCGTGTCAAAACCTATTATGCAATAATTCTATACTAAAGCTATAGGTTAGAGGTTTTACCAAATGATTGAATGGCAAACAATTATGCAATCAATAAGAAAAATAATGAATGAGCCTAACCTGCTGATGTGCTTATCCTTATATCACAGAGAAAATACCAACACAACCATCACAGGGTGTAAAAGGTACAGTTATGCCTCAAGAACATGTAGGTCTATCGTGTACAGGCCATAGATTTTTTCTATAGATTTTCAAGGCTACCGCGACATCGCGTTCAACATGATGAAAGACCCTCATATAATGCAGCAATGCGTTTTACCGCCGCTGACAACGCAATCTTGTCATGTATATAAAGTATGTAGCCAGTAAGGTTCCTGTAATATTCTCATGGATGACAGTTGAAAAGATGGTGACAGTTGCGAGAAAATGGCGCTTTTGTGTTTGCATATGATCACAACCCAGGGTCAAAAATGGGTACGGGTGTCCCATTACGAACGTCGAGATGGTACCCATCGATATACTAATTTGGTATTAAAATGTGACACATATGTATATCTTGACTATGAAACAGTGACCCATGCCTGTACCTACTAGATAATAAAACTACATACTGTTAACATTTTCTCAACAAAATATTTGAAAAATTATATCAGTATCAAACAAAATAAAACCTACACTAACAATATCTGTACATTTGATTTCAAACCCATAGCTATACCAAAAATAACAAAAGTTAGACCCATAACTTTACAAATAATCACAAACTTGAGACCAATAGCTATACTAAAATCACAAAATTTAGACCCATCACCTATACATGAGATGTCTAATAAGGTAAAAAGGTGACCCATAGAAATGACACACCCGTACTACCCGACGTAAGACCCCCCGCCCTCCTTCTCCTCCTCCCCCCCCCCCCTTCCCCTTAGTATTAAGTTATCGTGAGTTCGATGTTCGATTCCACGGCTTCCAAAGCTATACAGGCTTACCCCGAAAATTTCACAATAGTTCTAGAAAAGGTCAATGGTCCTACACTACCTTGAACCATGCACTCTAAATATGTAAAGGTAAATGTGTTTTTATAGCCCAATTCACTGTTATCGTGCTGTAGCCACTATATAGATGTACTATCAGCTTTGCTGTACTGAGAGTTATAGAAAGGTAAACTGTAGGAATTGACCACGAGATTGGAGTGCTCACTTCGTTCGGGTAAATCAGACGTCAGCATGCTCAATTTTGCGATTGACACGACAATCGAGTGGTCAATCACCATTCTATCATGACTAAAATCCATTTTATTTTAAAATAAATCATATTATAACATTCTCATTGCCAGTCAATTTCGTTTGTTTTGAGCGCGCGGAGACGTCAATTTCGTTTGTTTTGAGCGCGCGGAGTCGTTAGTCTAAACTGTTGCACTCTGCTACACGGAACGCGCCTTGCGTCGTCAGCGGCTGTATTGATATTGTGAGGAGTTTAGACTAGCGCCGTTGGGTTTTTTGGAGCGTGTTTTCCATCGCAAAATTGAGCACGCTGATTGACCAATCAGCGTGGGTTATTGGCGGTGATTTTTGCACAGAATGATAGAATGTATTTTTTTTTTCATTTATTTTTTCTATTTTCATTGTGCTGTGTATTATATTGTCTATACAGCAGACTGTAACACCGCAAAGGATAGCAATATATAGCATTATCATTTTCAGTGTACTCACTTCCTTTATTTAGTAAAATAAATCAATTAAAAATGATTATACATTTCATGAATAACTATGAGTAGTTCACAAATAAAAGACATAACACATACAGTAGAAAAAGAGTGTAGAAAATATAGTATTATTTTTTTCATGATCCAATACATGTTCTATATTATTTTCAGTAATTTTTCCAATGGCATTGTTATTAAAGTGTGTTATTTCAAATTTACAATGCTGCATAAATTCATAAAAAATATCTACCAACTTACAATGATCTTTGCGATATTTGACATTATTTGTATTTTTGCATAAAAACTAATTGCAACTAAATACAATCTAGTTTACAATTAACCTTACATATTTACAATTAGATTGATACCTAAACAGTACCTTTTTCTCATTAATATGAACATGCACTCTAAATAGTTTTGAAATTAAGTCTTTTGTCTCATTCCATATCATGCATGTTCTGGACATTTAATATCATATTAACAATTTTTTCATCCTTTAAGTTACATAATGTACACAGTCCAATCGCCATATTCATATACTTTAGACGGGTTTCACAGAACATAGCTCTATGTATATTTTTAAACTGAATATTTAAAACTTTTTATTGCATACAAATTTTGTTTCCATCTGATTCATAAACATTTCTTTACGTGATAATTCAGAGGTTAAAAAAAGATTCAATTTTTCTACGCAGTTTGGTACTTTAGTTGGATATAGGAGTGCTTGATAAATATCTTTTATGTTTTAATTTTAGGAAATTGATTTCCTTGCCATTTAGTTGTATTTTCCTGCTACTTATAAACAACTGTTTGTTATGAATAAGAACATTTGGAGCATTTAAATTTACGTTTTCAATAAGGATATTTAACCAATTTGTGGGAGCAGCTTTTCTTATTTTTATGTATTCTGCTGGAGTGTTCCTATTTTCTTTCAAACTTGTTTTTATGTCTTTTATGAGCTTGGGTGTGTTATTTTGATCATCCCAGATATCTTTAATTTTATATCTTTTGTGTTCTGGTCCAATGGGATAAGATATTGAACACTTTCTTGAACTTATGTGTATATTACCAAACGAATTTTGCTCTAAAATGCTGTCTCTGTCTATAATGTGATTTTTTGCTAATAACCTACTCCATGCATTTAGACATGTTTAAAATAATTATTTATTACAATAGAAATCCTCCGCCATTTTTGGTTTACTGTATATTTTGGGTAGAGCGTTCCTGCAGTCTTCGTGAGCGTCTTCACCCCACTTGAACAGAGCTCTCGCGATCTCTACGCCATGTAAAACACCGTGCATGACAACCTGAACCGGTACAATCCTGACTAGACAGTCATTTCCCTTAATATTAATGATTTTGGCAACAGCGATGTGGTGTTTTTCTAACTTAACTCTTTCTTTGTGGATTAAGAAAATGCAAAGTCGTCTGCTGTTGAAACGAAGCGATCAGATCAAAACAAAAGTCGTATGTATGAGTACGTGAATCATCGGCGGCTCTGTCTGGATCATGCATAGGGACACAAATATAATTAAGACTAGTTGGCTTATTTTCTCTTCGGCTGATTTGCATTTGACTTTGTGTTGATAACCGTTGGTGGTGACTCTGTAGAAATATTGTACAGTCAGCTCAATTGTTTAAACATGGTCATGACTCTAATTCAAGCTCCGTTGGTGACTGGATTTAGAATAATTGTGTATTTGCAATGAACAGAGGAAAGTCTACCCTATTGGAATATAAATTACCTTAAAAAACTACACACATGTTTGGGACTGCACTGTGTTGTTTGAGTACGAGCTTAAAGTGACTAGGGGTGTAAAGAAATACAGAGAGTGCCTACGTGTATATCGCATATTGATGTTTCAGAGATTTCTCGCGTGGTAGCTTTATAATTCAGGAGAATGGCGACTTGTTTATAGAAGTTGTTGATGGAATTGATATAAGTTCAAACAGTGAGCAAAAGGAAGTAACACTTACCACAATTTTATAGACGATATTAAATGCTATATATAGATATATGTTATATGTAAATACCTATTCGTTCTTGGTAGAACTCAGGACGGTTGCATCACTGTTGTGCAATCTTTGTCAAGTTGTGAAATCCATGGAATACTGATTTGATCTACAACAATTTTTCTTCTGTCGAGCCAAACATTTATAGACACACCAGAATACCTATTGTTCTGCCAATTTTTTGTCCAGTTGTATAAGGATGGTTTTGTAAGAAGTCACAAAGAATGTTAGGCTACTGGTAAATATAATCAGCATGGTACTTCTAGTGTAAAATGCAAACCACAAAATGTCTAATCTTGACTTAGCACTACAATGAATTCTGCATTAAATATAATGAAGCTTATGTTCACATTTGATATGCAGTCGGCCTCTTTTATTATATAACCAACTTTTGAGCGGCAAACACTTGTGGGATCAGCTGTGAACTGGTAGAAGAGACAAGGGGTGTGGAGACATGGGTATCAGCTGGCTTTGGCAGGCTGCAGTCGCTGTCATTTTATCAGGCAAGTACATTTTTACCATATTTATTCTGTGCTTTCTCAAACTAACACATCTGTGAAGATACAATATGACACGTGCTGTCAACTACAACATGACAACTGATTATGTCAACCTGTATGGAAGCTATGGGAGGTGTAACATACATCTAAAGGATTTTGTAACTTGAAGAAAATAGAAAATCTTCCATTCTCCCTACATGTAGTTTACAGCATTTAATTCGACCGTATAGTGAAGTATGGTCAGCGTTTACTGAACGTATGCTGCTGCTAATAATAATTGATGACTAGATTTGGGAAACGCGGCTGATTCATACATTTGTGTAACATTAATACGGTCGGCTGTGTGAATAACGTATTGGTCATGTGCTAGAATTTCCCGAGATACGTGGCATTGCATGTGGACTATTTAGAGGTCATTATATTACGTATATATATATTCCGTACACGCCAGTCAACGTTATAGGCTCGTTATGTGGATGGGAGAGTATCTGGGCTTCTGAGCTGGATTGCAGTCTATTGAACGTTAGACAGTGAGTTGATACGTGTAATAAGCAAACGAACTGTTATGTATGATTATATATGAGAATGGTCTGACACACCATAACTATTTCTGACAAAGTTTAAACCAAAATCTATTCACCAGTGTACGTAGAAGACACTTGCTTATGTGTAAGGCAGGCTTTAAAATGAATACAATACATGCACCGGCGCTGGCTAACTCGTGTCGATGACCGTTCACACCCGAACAGGAAATGGTGCATGAGTTCTAATCTTGTCGATTTACCAACGCTTCCAGACTCCTCTTTTTGTGTTCAGAATGCGGCTAATGGATTGATTGTGATCTACTAGACGGACTATTGTTGGCGTCTTGAGCATACGAAATAACCTGTCTGAATGCTGACTAATAAATCTTTCAAGGTGGAGGCATTGTTCAAATCTGTTGGACAATGTCAGACAATCCACACATGCAACTGGACACCACGAATAAGAATATGAACTTAATACATGTGATTCTTTGATCATTTGGTGGTTTATGAAAACTATCGTTTATTGCTGTTACCAAATTTTGTTGTTTTCATATCAAGTATACCATATACATAGGCAGATCCAGGGGAGGTATCCAATTGCAATGAGACCCCTGAAGTGCGCCCCCCCCCCCACGGTTTACATAATAGCGAATTACACCTACGTAGCTCGACGTGCAGTAGCTATCTGGCAAATTCGTCAGGAACTTATGAACATATTCAAAAAAATTAGACGAGTATACAGTTTGGTTTAATAAAATACGCTACAAATAGTTATGCTGCGTATGAGGATCGCAAGACTTTCACAATTGTAAGTAACATTTCGTTTGGCTCAGCAATTTATCTCACCATGGATTTTAACTGCGTTCGATACCGCCTCAATTTACCTATGCTGACGACTTGACACTATGCGTGTAGGTGCGTTTTAAGGGTTCGCCTACCATCGCTCATGTGTAAAGTGGGTTAAATAATTTATGTTTTGACATTTAACTGAATTGACATGTAATTATTAACAGACAATTTTATCAGATTTTAAAGGGTTCCAAAATTACTGGTAAAAAAGGTCCCTAGTGCATAGGGGTAACAACAAGCATAGTGCCATGGCTCCTCTTTGTGCGCTCCCTTTATTCTCATACCTAACACAAAACAAACATTTGTGAATCCTACCACAAAACTCATGTACACAGTCACCACTTTGAGTTAATACATATCCAATTATTCGTTGTTTGTTTAAGAAGGCGGCATGGACAAACAAATGTTAATTTTTGTTTATGTTATGAAACTTCTGTTTTGTTCACAATATGTACTACGTGTTTGTATTTGGATCCGTGAAACGCTTCTTTTAAATTTCTTTCCCCTTTTCAAAATAGATTAACTTCAATCATTTGCATGCTATACCTATATGTGGCTCAGTTAGACCTCACGAGACCTAATGCACTTTTTAAACAGTCGCCTGTTTTGGCACCATGCATTGTGAATGGTCTCTGGCCAATCTAATTAATTGATTGATTGATTGATTGATTGATTGATTGATTGATCAATCACCCGATGCGAAATGCATAGACTTGCCAGTTTTTACCGTTTTCTGTTATGATGAATATCGAATAGTTCATATCATGGGCACATGCTTCGTTGAGTATACTATTTTACAATAACGGGGAAGATAAAGAAAGGCCATTCATTAGTCTCGGTTGGTTGCCGCCACCAACAATGCATGTCCCTATGGTTCATGTATGAAGACAACATAATATAAAAATCCAATAATTATGTATTAAGCGAAGAGTTGAGTGATTTAAGTTGCTCAGTCACTTACCAGGCTAAGTTGCTAGTGGTCTATGTGTTGTATAATATTTGACAATGATATGCGCCACATTCACCACCAATTTACTCTTTGGATAGTCTCACAAACACTAATCGCCACCCCAACCATAACAATAATGAGCATACATTATGCGCGAAGCGTATGCTTCATCGCTAGTTGGATAAAGGAAAAGAGTGCAAACTTTAGAGTGTAATAAACTCCAAAATTGCCACCAAATAGTGTAATATGAGCGGCTTACTATTACCTATGGCCGTTTGTGTACATGGTAGTAACCCGAAAAGAACTAACACTCCTTGTACAACTCTAAAGGGCTTTACCAGTATCACAATATCTGCTGTTACTCAATTCCTGTACCAATATCACCGTGGTACAGACTCACCAACTTCTTATTTTACGCCTTCCTTTACATGATGATGATTAGTTAATTGGAGTCCTATGGCTAGAGAGATTCAACGTGTGTATCGTGTTGTTTGGCATGTCAGATGAGAAAAATAATGTGTGAAGACATCCACTTGTCTTCAACCATTCAAAACACACATTGGGGTGCCATACATATATCCCCTACACCGGACGAACGATTCATCTCTTATCCGTATTTATATGCAAATACATTATTGTTTTCCCCTGTTTTCGCTCCCTCCCAGGTGGGGCGCAGTTGGCCGCGGGCCTTCTCTGTCACACGTGTAGCCTTGAGGTGCTCAATGAGGTGTGTAACGCCAACTACGTGACATGCTCAGGAGCCGGTGACGTGTGCTACACCACGGTGGACAGCATGGTGACGGGCAACAAGAGGTTCACCAAGGTGGGTAGTTACCAAAAATCCTTTCTTTCAATTTAAATGTGAGCTAAATTTGTGTCTAGAGAATAGAACCAGGCAAGGCTTGATTCACTGCCTTGTTAGTAAGTTCATTGAGCATTGTCTATTTGGGAGGTTAGCGTCTAATATCACTTGTACGTAACTTACGTATATATGTTAGCGCCTGGTATTTCTTACTAGTTAAGATGGATGATTAACAGTCTTATATTGGAAAACATAACAAGGTAACAAAAATGGAAAGTCAGTGCCTCCTCAATAATCGCCCCATTCCTATATTACAGGGCTGCATGTCCGGTGAGCTGTGCACACGGCTGGAGGTCCTCAACAGCCCCAAGTACTGTCTGTACCCCTCGTCCCAGTGCACGTACTGCTGCAGTGACCCTGCGGCAGCAGCCGGGAGTGGAGCTTGTAACGCTCACAATGCGGGTGTGCACTCGACAGCCCGGGGAAGCGGAGGCCTCATCGTGGCGGGAGCGGCGCTGGTGACTGTGACGTGGATTCGTATCATGTATTTCCTGGGGCTCTGAGCGTAGCTTCAGAGACAGATCCGGATGATAGGATTGTGATGTGGTTCGGTGTCTCACTTTATTACAACCAAGTTTTTTCTCTCGGAGAATCATCCCCTCGATGGCATTACGCAGCAAGGACGCTTCTGAGGATTTGAGTGCAGGTTCGGGATAGAGCTAGTAACGTGCTCCCATATGTTGTCATTATCAGGAGTTTTATTTGCGATGAAGACATGTGACTAGTTCACGTAGGGAAGGGACTGTACACTGACTTGCAGAGACTTGGACATTTGGATTAAGAAGCAATGTGTGTATCACGAAGATTACTGTGATACATACCTACATGTAGAATTACCGGTGATTACATCAAATCAAAAGCAAGTTCATTTGCAGTTTTAACGAGCTGCAAGTACTAGTATTATGAATGTATACAAACTTTTGCAACAGCTGAGAGTTCAATTGCAACACTCAAAGAAATATACAAATACATTTGCATACTTTACTCATTTATTATAAATGTTGGTTTGCACAGTGAGATGTGCTCGAAACGAAGTTTAAATTGCTACACAATGGGCGTTTCTATCTCGTCGACAGAAAACTGTAGGACTGTTTTTAGTCCATCACATTGCCAGACTACAACAAATAAAACCCGTGCGTACTGGTACGGACCCCAGGTACGGACATTTCTACAGGCAAAAGAATATCTATAGGGGTTAAAATTCGGGCATTAGCATGATATATTGAGGTATATTAAACTATATCCTATGTACATAAGATGTTCGTAATAAATCCTTAAAGGTTTGTTGTATTTCATCACGAGAATATATTCATAATTTCATATCCTTAAAGTGGGGGCACTAGTTCACTCACTTTCTGTCAGTGTGAGAAAAATGAACTGAGTGTGTAGGCTTATGGTATTCTTATGAAAATATCGAAATTCCGATGACACAGAAGACTACATTGTATGTCACCATATTTGTATCTGCCTCGCCTATCATACAGTTTATAGACAAGTTCTATGTACATTTGGAATAAAGTGAATGTAGGCTCTCCCAGGATGTTTAGTAATACTGTCTCAAATGCGGCACACGTCAGTATACACAATCATTTGGGAAGTCTTTTGGAAGTGGTGCAGCATTGTCTTATGATAGAAAGGAAAACACATTCAACTGTACATTGTTGACTAACGCGGTGGGATAGGGATATGAGAGTTGCCAATATCTAAGCCTCTGATTATTTCATCCCCAGGGGGAGGCACTTAATATGTTTTGCGAACGTATAGGCTGCACGGGAATGGGTCACAATTTCACTCCTAAAAATGATGCCAATGACGACAATATTGCTGCCATCGCCTGCAACTTTTGTCACACCATTGCCAATATATAGCCAACAGCCCCATTTTCAGCACCAAAAGCATAAATTTCCACTGCACCACAATCAATATACCGTTATCAGATGGTCTAGTTAAGGCCCGTCACATCACTACTACGACTGTGTTCGACGCCAATTTTAAGCCTTATGTTTTGCAAAATTTTAGCACATTCCACATTCCACCCAAATATCAAATGTCCAGCCGAGCCCAACCGTACACTATCTAGGTTATCCACCTCCCCCACACACACACACCGGATTTCATCACTTTTTCATTAAAAAAAGAAAAAAAAATCTCCTCTCTCCCATCGTCTACCTTTTTCAGGCCGAATTCTCAATGCTTGAAATAAAGTGTTTTTAAAGTAAAACAGCGATTAAAAAATGGCAGCAATAATTTAGCAATAACTTAACAGAAATAATGTGGAAAATAGTTTCAAACTTGTTGATCACTTTGCTCATATTAGAAAATGAGAGAGTTCAAGGAGACTTTTCTTTTCCAAGGATAGTTTGTTTCATATAAGGCCATGTGTTGTAAAATATACTGGTGGATGATAGGGATAATTAGAAATTTTGCTCAATAGATAGATCTACCTCAAAATGATGATACATCGAAAACTTTATACGATGATTTACATGTACAAGCCTTAACAGGTAATCACTTGGGCTATACGAGAAGATGCGAGGGAACTAGTGGACAAGGGGCAGTGCAATGTGTACATTTTGTATTACAAAGATTAGACATGTGGAATATGAGTCAAATGACACACTAGAATTATGGGATATGGGAGAAACGCTGTAAAGTGTCTGGGCGTGGTTCGGAAGGACGAAAAAAAACTTTCGGTTGTAAGATATAATGACCCTTATTATCCCTCCCCTATTAAACATTACATCCAGTATTGCTATAATGGTTGCCAAACCCATTACGTACTCAGCTGACATCGTTTGCCGTGGTAATCGGATCCCGCGCATGCGCATTCCCACTTTCTGGTCGGCTTGCAACCCTCGAGCAGCACCTGCACGCACTTGCAGCGCCGATTGCAGCCTTTCTTCACGCTCGCGTGTGTATGTTTAAGCACTTGTTTAGGGCTAACTTGATTGTAATAAGAAATTATAGTCAGATCACCCATTGTTTATGTGATATTAGGCCCTCATTTCACATGGCCGACCCTAGCTCCAGATCATCCAAAAGACGCCCGTTTTGTCATTTTGGGGTGGATTGTGCGTGATCTGGCCTCAAATGTCGAGTGATTTGGCTGGTTCGGCAGGGTGTGGGCCGTTTTTGGTGGGTTCTGGATGGATTTTTCCTATTTCGGCTTGTGTGCTCCAAAGCACACCATCACCATACTTTTCGGGGCTGTCTGGGGACTTTCTCTACTATTTGCAACATCCTTAGGTCTTTTTGATGAACTGTGGCCTCGTCTGCTGCAGTAGGAAGATGTATGGCGACAGATGAAGCCGTAAGTGTCGCCACTACCGTTACAATCGGAAGCAATCGAAGCTTAGAAAGGAAGGATCTTTTTCAACAGCACGATGCTCCAATATTAGTGTTGTCTACCTGGAGAAAATGGCTCACTTCTGCCAGTTTCGGGCGCAAATGGTGTTATGACTTCTCTGGAGAAGTGATTTTGACACTATTTTTTGGCCCGTGGGTTCCCGTTTTGGATTATTGAGTTGTTGATCTGTATCAACGTTTTCGTTTTCTGCTTCATCTGGCGAACAAACGTGTTCATCGTTAGGTTTCTCTGCTACCAATGGGTTTGTTGCCAACTTTCATAAAGATGTTCACGTGTTATGTTGTTCTAGTTCAAATGGTGACATTAGCTTGCCTTTTGATCCAGTCCATCTGAAAGGTCACAGACCGTAATTACAGACGATCCCGTAAGCTTTAGCTACAGAATATACATGAGGCAGTAGATAAAGGCTTAAAATGTTGGCGGATTTCATTGTGGTTTGTATCTCTTAAGGATTATACTCAAACACGTATTCACGATGATTAGGCAACGAATAATGGCAACAACGGCAGCCGTTGTACTTAATCTTGCTGTAGCTCAACCACAACACCAGGAAGAGGAAAGAAGAGAGAGAATAATAGAAGCGACTGTAGAAGATGAAGAAGATGAGGCTTCAGAAGGCGACCTTGAAGATGTTCATGTTGGTGCTGGCCAGCAGAGACGACCATATACTCAGAGGAGATTTGGGGTACGGCCCTGAGTCAGTCATGATGCTGTTGAGAAGAGAAACACGTGTTGAAAGACCGAAGCTGGTGGGATTTCACGGTTTGATAGTCACGGAGAGGGACGGCGCCACTATTTTATGCAGCCAATCATCACACACCTCTTCGTCATGCTTCTTCTATATCGGCAATTTACCTTCACCTACAACGTCCCTGACGGCTTGTGCGACTCGGTGACTTTGGCACGCTTCAACTTCAGACTCTTAGGCCCCCATTTCACATGGCCGATCCCAGCTCCAGATCCTCCAAAACACGCCCGATCTGTAATTTCGGGGTGGATCGGCGGATTTGTGTCAATATTTATTAGGTAACTGTCTGAAGACGAAGCTTGTCATAGTCACTGAGCCGTACAAGCCGTCAGAGACGTTGTAGGTAACGGGAAAGGGCCGACACAGACGAAGCATTCTGAAGAGGTGTGATGATCGGCTGCCAGAATTAGCGGCATCGTGGCCATTAACCCGTGAAATACCATCAGCTTTGGTCTTTCAACACGTGTCTCTCTTCAAAACAGCAGCATGACGGACCTAGAGACGTACCCAGACTCTAGTCTCAGTATATGGTCGTCTCTGCTGGTGAGCATCAACTTGAACATCTTCAAGGCCACCTTCTGACGCTTCATCATCTTTATCTTCTAAAGTCTCTGGTATTATTCTCTCTTCTCTCTTGCTTCTGGTGCTGCTGTTGAGCTACAACACGATTAAGTGCAACGGCTGTCATTGTTACAATTATTCGTTGCCTAATCATTGTAAATACGTCTTTGAGTTTAACCCTTCAAAGACACAATAAACAATAATCTCCCCCGCCCCCTGTGAGCTTTCTGATGGACTGGAGGACAAGGGCAAGCTAATGGGACCATTCAGAACTAGTACACCATAAAACGGGAACATCTTTGTGTAAATTGTCAGCAAACCCACCGTTAGCAGAGAGACCTAACGATGAACAAGTTAGTCTTACAGACGAACCAGAAAACCAAAACGTTGATCCAGATCAACATCTCAATAATCCTATAACGGGAGCCCACTGGGCGAAAGAAGTGAAAATCACTTCTCCAGACAAGTGATAACACCTTTTGGACCAGAACCCGGCAGAAATGTGTCATTTTCCCCAGGTGGACACCATTTGTATTGGAGCATCGGGCTGTTGAAAAAGATGCTTCCGTTTTATGCTTCCATTGCTTCAGATTGTAATGGTAGCGGCGGCACCTACGGTTTCATCTGTCACAATACATCTTCTCAAAGCAGCAGACGAGGCCACAGTTAAGCAAAGAGACCTTAGGATGTTGCAAATGCTAGAGAAAGCCCCCAGACAGCCCCGAAAAGCTTGGCGATGGAGCACACAAACCGAAAAAAGGAAAGTCAGCCCAGAACCGACCAAAAGTGGCCCATCCACGATCCACCCAGAAATGACAAATCGGGTGTCTTTTGGAGGATCTGGAGCTAGGATCGGCCATGTGAAATGGGGGTCTTACGTAACAACTATTGATCTATTTACACCGATCCACCCCGAAATGACAGATCGGGCGTCTTTTGGAGGATCTGGAGCTAGGATCGGCCATGTGAAATGGGGGGTTTATGTGTTGAAATTTGAATAAAAAAAAAACAAGAAGAGAAACAATGTAACTATATGTATAACAATTAAGCATGCACACTAATGTCTTTCTATATTATACCTGCGATACGTCTTGCACCCGTTTGCTGGAACTCACTCTGGCAGGCAAATGCACCACTCGTGAAGGAAACATAATACTTGCACCACGATAACACCTAGGGGGTCTATATAAATATATAATACACATCATGTTGCTATACTGTGGCCCACCTTCTATTGAATTGTCTCAAAATGAGTGGCGAGTACAGCTGGTGCTGATGACAATGATCAGTCTAAATTTGATGAGACTCATTCACGGCATGAGCATTGAGTGGCAGTAGGTCTAATGTAAGTCTCAAAAGTGACAATTGAATATGGTGTTTTATTCCGCCCGTATTCCTGGGAGTCAGATGGACTAGACGACCACCTTGATACAGTGCATTGGTATTGCTTCATACGAGGCGAACATCTTGACAACATGTATGTGAGGGTACTGACTGGGTTCCATATGAGGAGATACCGCCAGTTCATTGCGGTCTGCCTCGGTGCGATAGCATTGATCATTTTCAGAGGTGAGGTGTATTTATAACTCTTATTATCAAAACGACTTCAACTACTGCGATTAGAACAAGTGTGTTTTAAAGCTGTTGTCAATATTATTGCTTACTTTATGTTACAGGGGGTGTATGGGAAATGAGCGCAGACAGGACCAATGAAAACATCGACACAGAGGCTCAAAGACAGGCTCATGAAATTTATGGACCAAATTATGAAAGAGATTCAAACGAAGAATCAGAAGTTATTGTTGACCGTCAGATTGCTACGCCTCCATCAAATAGTTCGGCTAAAATCGTATCAAGCAATATTACTTCGTGTCCAGATTTCTTCAGTACAGATTTCACCCCATTGGAAGAAATAAGGGCAACTAAAATGCACTCACGCCATTTTGTGGCATTGGAAGGTTCAAACAAGCAGGAGGCCAAGCTGTCCTACTCATATAGAGTGGGAAATGAGAGTTTTAATGCAACCTGGCACGGTGAAGTGATACACTTCAGTGATTTTGTGAATAGTAACAATGATCTATGTAGCAGCAACCCTAATTTGAGATATATCATCTATGTATATACTTCGCCAGAAAACAGAGATAGGCGAGATTGGATTCGAGCGAGATGGGGGAGGGGTGATTATCTAAGATATAACATTTCCCGTGTGGTATTTGTCCTAGGCAAGTCGCAGTTAGAAAGTGTTACTCTTGCTTGCATTACAGAGTCCAATTTCTATAATGATATGATCATAGGTGACTTTATTGATGATTACAATTCACTAGTGTTGAAAGGAGTAGCTGCTTTAAAATGGATTACCAGGTACTGCACAAATGCCAAGTACATAATCAAAGTGGATGACGATGTGTTCTTAAACATGTTTCAAATATCGCAAATAATAGAGAAACAAATACTAACAGATACAATTCAGAACAAGATGCTGTGTATCTACTTCTCCCACCCACTGATATTGAGAAAAGATTCCAAGTGGGCTGTGCCGGAAGATCAATTTCCTTCCATAACGTTGTACCCACCATATTGCGCAGGGGCTATCTATGGGATGACCGTGCCGATTGCATCACGTATTGTTGACATAGCTACTAGAACACCAAGATATGACACGGAGGATGTATTCTTTACTGGTCTGCTGGTGCAACAGATTGTAGACTTGGACATTTCTTATGTCCATATACAAAAACGATATCTTTATCGCGACCACTATCGCTGGATCAAAGATAAAAAATTCAACAAGTTGATGTGTTTAGGGAAGCTGTGGGCTTATCACCCAATGGGGAACAACTCTTTGGAAATGTTATCACGCATGTGGGACAAGACCCACCAACATTTCACACTCTATTCAAAAACCTTTTACGAAAAGAGTAAAGTATTTGGATTAGAACAATGAATGTCAGTGCACATATATATACGTGTGTTCACCGTGTGTGAACCGGGACGAGAGTGCCACCAATTACTCTCGCACGTGTACGACCCAATTATGACAATGGGAAGTCGCTCGGACTGACATGCACAGTGGGAAATTCTGAGAGACACACTTGATGGTCCGAAACTGTAGATAATAATGTAAATTCAGTGTTGTGAATGAAGAAATATGTTGATCTATTCATATATAACCAACACAATGAACTCATTCAGGGAGATATGTGTTCACATTGTGTGTTTGATATGCCCACTGACAGATTGGAGTTCGAGAAAAGGAGGGTAATGAAATCAATGACCGAATGTATTAATTCCTTGAAATACATTTAATAGTATGTCAACCATACATCCATGATGACATGTGGAACGGGAAGATGAAGGGCATGTTCCCCGTTGCTCCCCACCTCTGGCGTTGCTGTATTGACAATATCAAAAGTACTCTGAAATACCTAGTGCCAGGACCAGGCGCTGTACCGGGATCTAATGGTGTTGTTTACAACGTTGTTATGCGCCCGTATTATGCAATTTTAAACCTTTACAATTCTGATAGTTATATTGATACAGTAACCGCATAATGCTAAATTAGTGAAAACGCGTTAGGATCTCATATCAATGGGGTTAGTTGTAATTTTAAGTCTCGTCCCTTTTTACGTTTTTATCTCTCACAATTCTCTTATACGAACAACATCCTTGTCACTATATTGTAGCGCCGGAATGGACCGGTTTTTTCTCATACTTAAATGATGATTGCACCTTCTGTAATTTCAATGCTTTGAAAATTGTGCATTCGTAAATATGTAGTTGATCTTTTACCTTTGCTTCTTTAGAAAGTTTAAAATACATCCATTTGTCTGGACAGCTGAATGCATGTCGCTGTTAGCTTTGTCAAAAATTATCTAAAGACTTCTAATGTGTAAAGAGCATTTAAGTGCACAAAGACCTTTAGTTATACTTACGTAACAGCTGAGAGTTCAGTTGAAGCACCAATTGAATTATAACGGTAGGCGAACGTTTGTAACAAATTACTCATCATACTTTGGCCACACTATCATGTAAGTCTGGTTATCGGAAAATACTGAACTATTGCAGGAAAATGTATGAGTATTAACAAAGTTGAACAATTGAAAAGAAAGGTGTACATATTGGTAGAAAAGGGCTACAAATTTGTCAAATTAAAATGATAAGTGATTGCAAATTTCTTGAAATCTTCAAATATCATGAAATTAAAAATTTTCGCAGTAATATTTGAGAATGTGTTTTCTGTTGAAATGAGGTCAAGATTTACAGTGAAACCTGTCTATGTAGGCATCTGCTTATTCCATTTATTGAGACCCATATTGTTTGGACACATTTCTCGTCTCCAATTACTTAAGTGTCATATTGAAAAACTCTCTGTTCAGCACATCTGCCTTACATGGACGATTTTCATTTTTTGCTAAGGTCTCCACAAAGGATAGGTTCTACTGTATTTCCTTGTACTACTTACCCCCCCATTCTATTCAGGCCGCCTACGGCATAGTACGTCGGCGGAACGTGTTTTTGTAAATATTTTGTTACAAAAAATGGCATTTTTTAATATTCTTGAATATTTTTGTTTAACACCGCCAACGAGCAAGGCCGCAATAAGAAGTCATTCTACTAGTGCCGCCCTGGGGCCGTCGGGGACAAAGGGGACACCGCTGTACATCGTTGGCAATAAAAAGGCACGCCGCGGCCACTTTCTGGCGACTTCTCCTAACCCCCCCATTCTATTGAGGCCGCCTACGGCATAGTACGTCGGTGGAACGTGTTTTTGTAAATATTTTGTTACTAAAAATAGTATTTTTAGTATTTTTAGAATATTCTTGAATATTTTTGTTTAACACCGCCAACGAGCAAGACCGGCACGAAGAAGTCATTCCACTAGTGCCGCCCTGGGGCCGCCGTACAAAGGGGACACTGCGGTACAACGTCGGTGCCAAAAAGCCACGCCCAGCGACCACTTTTCTGGTGACTTCTCCTAAGAAGTCGCAGGATACTGTCAAGGCCCACACCGTCAGCTTGGTTGGGGGTTCTATTGATTTCCTTTGATCTCACCGACACCGCTAAACACCGTCAGTGGCCTAAATGCACCATAGGCGGGGTCTCACTGACACCACTAGACATCGCCAGTGGCCTACCGCTAGACATCGCCCCGGCCTAACACCGTAGGGTAGACTGTTATGGATAAAACTGAGGATTTCCAGTGAATCACGGTAAAAGCTGAGGAAAATGGCAGAAATGGCAAGGTTTTAAAGTAAGATCAGTAATAATTTGGACAAAACGACCAAGAAAAAAGGTAATATATATTTCTAAGTATGTGCAGGGAATGCGGGAGTATTCAAGGTTTATAGAACTTCTTTCAAATTCGTTCTACGCCTCACAGTTTACTCACAGTCGCTCGCACAAATTTCAACATGCAAGATTTGCTTCATTTCTAGTGCACAAGATTGATGTAAATTCAATGAAGTCTACATTATAAGTCAACATTATCCACATAAATAAGAAATATGCTCCTCTAACTGTATCCATGCCAAGTGGCATGAATATTGTAGATCTAGTTTTTTAGCTATGGCCAAATCTTTGTAAATTTTTATCCACCTTGTTTCCTGAGAAAAATGCCTCCTCAGTTTTTACCGTGATCTGAGCTCTGGATAAAAATTTACAAAGATTTGGCCATAGCTAAAAAACTAGATCTACAATATTCATGCCACTTGGCATGGATACAGTTAGAGGAGCATATTTCTTATTTATGTGGATAATGTTGACTTATAATGTAGACTTCATTGAATTTACATCAATCTTGTGCACTAGAAATGAAGCAAATCTTGCATGTTGAAATTTGTGCGAGCGACTGTGAGTAAACTGTGAGGCGTAGAACGAATTTGAAAGAAGTTCTATAAACCTTGAATACTCCCGCATTCCCTGCACATACTTAGAAATATATATTACCTTTTTTTCTTGGTCGTTTTGTCCAAATTATTACTGATATTACTTTAAAACCTTGCCATTTCTGCCATTTCCTCAGCTTTTACCGTGATTCACTGGAAATCCTCAGTTTTATCCATAACAGTCTACCCACGGGTATGACCAGCTGGCGGCCGCGGCCTGCAACCATGGCGGGTCTCACTGACACCGGATCAAAACGCCGGCGGCCATGATTTGATGCACCATAGGCGGGGTCTCACTGACACCGCTATAGATATCGCCAGCAGCCTAAATCACCGTGGGTAGACTGTTATGGATAAAACTGAGGATTTCCAGTGAATCACGGTAAAAGCTGAGGAAAATGGCAGAAATGGCAAGGTTTTAAAGTAAGATCAGTAATAATTTGGACAAAACGACCAAGAAAAAAAGGTAATATATATTTCTAAGTATGTGCAGGGAATGCGGGAGTATTCAAGGTTTATAGAACTTCTTTCAAATTCGTTCTACGCCTCACAGTTTACTCACAGTCGCCGCACAAATTTCAACATGCAAGATTTGCTTCATTTCTAGTGCACAAGATTGATGTAAATTCAATGAAGTCTACATTATAAGTCAACATTATCCACATAAATAAGAAATATGCTCTCTAACTCTAACTGTATCCATGCCAAGTGGCATGAATATTGTAGATCTAGTTTTTTAGCTATGGCCAAATCTTTGTAAATTTTTATCCACCTTGTTTCCTGAGAAAAATGCCTCCTCAGTTTTTACCGTGATCTGAGCTCTGGATAAAAATTTACAAAGATTTGGCCATAGCTAAAAAACTAGATCTACAATATTCATGCCACTTGGCATGGATACAGTTAGAGGAGCATATTTCTTATTTATGTGGATAATGTTGACTTATAATGTAGACTTCATTGAATTTACATCAATCTTGTGCACTAGAAATGAAGCAAATCTTGCATGTTGAAATTTGTGCGAGCGACTGTGAATAAACTGTGAGGCGTAGAACGAATTTGAAAGAAGTTCTATAAACCTTGAATACTCCCGCATTCCCTGCACATACTTAGAAATATATATTACCTTTTTTTCTTGGTCGTTTTGTCCAAATTATTACTGATATTACTTTAAAACCTTGCCATTTCTGCCATTTTCCTCAGCTTTTACCGTGATTCACTGGAAATCCTCAGTTTTATCCATAACAAATATATACATGTTTATTTTGTGACGTTAACATTTTAAAAGTGTTCATGTCATAGTGATAGAACCTAATGATAATTTGTTTTATTGAAAAAAGAACATTGATTTTATTATTCAGCAACAAGGGCATTCATAGGATATGTATTATTTAATCAATCTTCACACGATCTGTTGGAATGGATGAGAGATATCAGGGTGCCTGATGAGCATTTCTTCAACACCCTCAACCACCATGCACATAAAGGAATACCTGGTGCTTATAAAGGTAAAGCTTATTTCAGTATTTGACAATAACTTCACTGGAATTATATTTGGATGAATATCACTAAATTTTTAATTTTCAAGAATAAAGAAATTGGTTATATTACAATGTAATGTTCAACACTTTTATTAATTTGTTTGTGATTAATATTAAAAAAAAATAATAAAATGTAATAAAAACTACAATTATTTAAATCTTAAGACATTGAAATAGAGCTTACTATTCAGGATAAAAATAATAAGGATTGACACTTTTAATTTTAATTCTTTTTTCAATATTCATTAGAAATATTATTTAAATATTTTACGTTTTGGCAGGTGATCCTGATCTCAAAACATTTTACACAAGATTAAAAATCTGGATGGACGACAAAGGAGAACATAAGTGTGCGGGTCGATGGGTGCGGTTTGTTTGCCAGCTTGGAGTCGGGGATCTACATCAGATAGTCAATAAAACAGAGATGTTTGTCAACAAATTCTTCCAGGTAGGTCCGTTGCAAATACAAAAATTTTCAAAATCAGAATCTTGCTTCCAGGTTAAAGATATTATCATAAAATATTTTATTTGTTATGCAAATAATTTCAAAAGTTGTAAGGACAGGAAATGTCTAAGAATGGCAAAACATCTTATATATTATAAGAAGTTGCATTTTGTGTTTTTAAACTCTTGATCATTTTCACACAAATTTAGAATGGCAGAATCTCAAATCAGACTTTCTGGGGGAAAAAAAATGAATATCTCTGTAAACATCTGGTATTCCTGTCAGCATTGTTGTCTGCTCTTTATTGTAGAATTTTTATATCTTATAATGATGCACCACCCTCGTTGTTGTAATACCCCTGCATGTGACGAGAATAAAAATGTTGATTTGCAGCTAATATTTATTTTCCTCCAACACCCAAATCCTGGCATATCTTGAGAGCTATTTGGCAATATTGCTTGGTCTTAAATTGCTCTGAAATAAGCACATTGAACTTAAAATGCAGTTGCAGCATTGTGCGTCATATTAAGATTTTTTTTAGCATTTGTAATTTCTTATTGAAAAATCATAATCCAACTTTTAAATCCTATTGGTTTATTTGTAGGAGATGGAGCCATTGGCTCTCGACTGTGCTGAACAATGGTACAGAAACAGGACAAAGCAAGTTAATGCAGATTTCACCTTGAACTTCTATCAAAGTCGACCATTTGTCAACAATCATGTTTGATGTTGGAGGTGAACATGTCTCATTTATTTTAAAATCCACTTGTAACATTAAATGAAGTTCCAAAGTAATAAAGAGAAAATTATATTTTTCGCCTTTATTTTTTTCTTGTATTCATACAAACAAGACTACTCCAAACCCAATTTAATACATAATCGTCTATTAGTTTGATCCCTGGTAGTCCTAAATTATCACACTTAGAGGGTACAATAACATTATTCAAGAGCTTTTGCCATCGCTTCATAACATTCTAGGGAAATTTGGGCTTCTGCTTTGGCCTGGTCTGTGGATGCTGATGACATGGCAGAAGTGGCCTGATGGATTCCATCACGGATTGCCTGTAATCATAAATAAAGCTTTTATACAACAGCTCATTTTATAATGAATAGATCAGGAAAATTTTCAAAGTTAATTGAAAAATATTTGAAAAAGTGAAACAAAAAACTAGAGAACACCTTTCCATACAAAACAAAATAATCCACGTCAGAAATAACTTAAGCATTTAATAATGCAGGTAAAATTGTCAAATTATAGATATATATAAAAGTATATATAATTTAAATATAATGGGCTACTAAATCAGGACAATGTTTCATTTGAGTTCTGTACAAAATTAGTACAAATAAAGTGTATACCTGAATGTCCAAGCTGTCTAATGAGACTGCTTCCTCAGCCAAAATTTGGACAGAAGCATCATCATTGATTGTGACGGACCCACTGCTCACTAAAATCATTTAAATGTTAACCGTGGTTATAAATTTTTTAAAATTCAGTTGCTCAGGCATACTTTCAGTGATAAATTGGAATACTATCAAAATATATATTATTGTATGAAAAAGGCATGTAGAAATATGGTTCCATAGAGAATTAGAGATGGCTCGAGTTGTATTTTTAACGATGCAGGATAATTTTTTAGATGTCTTAACCAAATTTGCTTTAATCCAGAGTTGCCAACCCTCCAAAGATGAAAAGAGTACTAGATATTATGAAAAAGCATATTTAGTCCCCAAAAATCATAATTGCGAGCGCCAGGCGCGAAGCGCATGTAGGGGGGTCCGGGGGATCCTCCCCCGGGAAAATTTGAAAATTAGGGGTTTAAATAGCCCATTTCCTGGCTTTTCTACCATAAAATGTGTTAATACAGGCCACGGAAAATTAATGATTTTTATGTTTTTTAGAATGCTCGGTTGATGATTATTGTCCCGAACTTCGATTTTTGACAGTTTCAGACATGACGCTTAGCCAAATTTCATACTGGTCCGTACGGGCGAGTAGGGTCTGAAGCTGACTGGTCTGTAAATATTCTTGGTGGTCCGTGATTCAGTACTCTAATAAAGTGTAAATATATTCATCTAATATTACATACAATTGTAGGCTTTCAACACCATTATTACCCCCCCCCCCCCACACTTTTCATGCCTGTGGACAATAAAATTATAAACATTTGTTCAAATGATGCCAAATGTAATGAAGGTGGTAAATACATAAATACATTTTATCAACATTTCCAAATTAAACGTCTTAAATTAAGAATATTTGTTTCTATATTCATTTTAAATAATGCAGGCAGAAAAATACTGGTAACATTCAATATCACACAGGTCAAGTTGCATAAAGATGTGTATTTCTACGATCTTTCTATACAGTATATAGTATTTATGAATTTAAGTCAAAACTTGAAGGAAATGTGTAAGAATGCACAGCTATAAGAAGAGATTAATTTGGCATTAAAACAACACCTGAAAAGCTTCTGTAATAACAGCTAAGCAAGCAGAATTAATCTCTTGGCTTCAAATATGGACTACTACACTTGTTTAATATCTTTCAATTCCCAAGAGAATTTAACTAAGTTATTAACTACTTTTTATTTGGCATCAGACAGAATTTCCCGCTCCAATATTGCTTCTCTGCAACAAAGTCTATAGCAGCACCGTTTGCTGCCTATTAGCGTGCAGCAAGCAGTCTAAGCTGCAGGCGGCCGCTGCACACCAGAGCTATATTTGTTTACACGGCAGTACTTCTGCTGATAGTGGCTTTTATGTTGACCACATTTAAATAGGGATTTGACCTTAGTCGCCCGCCCGGACTTGTAGCATTGTATTCACCCTCGCCCGGCAGCATTTATAACCTGCCATGGCGACCGGGCGACTGCTTAGGAAAACGTCTGCAGTTTTTGAGCTATATGCGTACTATATTACTGTCGTTTTCGTACTGGCGTATAGAGGGTTTCAAAATCGTATATATCCCGCCAAAAGCGGGAGGGTTGGCAACTCTGTCAATCACTTCAACCAAATAAAATAAAAATATTAACATAATATATGGGCACTGGGCAGATATAACATAACAATGATCGATTGTTGCTGCCTCAAATACAAATCTCAAAAACTAAATATAAAATTGGAAGAATATATGGCGATACATATTTGATGCTACATATGCATGCCATCTTTTTCTGAGGGTGCTGGTCTTTACGTCGGGAGATTCTGAACGCCAGATACGATGAAACCACCAATTCATTTTACCGACGTAAGCACCAAAAATTAGCGACGTAAGCACCAGAAAGGGGCTGGTGTTCAAAAGGTACGTGAGTTAGTTTATTCACTACAATAAAGTGGCTGTACATTTTATGTGAAAACTGGACTACAAAAGTTTGTCGAAGTTTGTAGGTGTAGTGTACATCAGGCCGTCTGCATCCCCTTAAGAATTGTACATATGCCTATCAAATCGATTACGTAAATATAGACAGTTATGATTACTGATTGTGTAATCAAATGCTTGTTCTCCATTTACCTGCCCCTAACGACTTTATTATGTAATCATTTCCAGTATGTTTCTAAGTTACAATTTTCTTTAAACTTGTATTGGTAATAGTTTAGCGATGATTACTTCAATCTTATTGCAAGATTACATCGCCATATAACTAGTTATTACAAAAGTAAGCTATTCACATGCGGTTATCCATTAGAACCTCTCATTAGGACTACCTCTGTAAAAGAGACCACCTTTATATTACAATTTTTTGGGGACGACGCTTTATACAGTGCATATGGTGTATATATTTGGATTTTTAGGAGCCTATAGACTTGAAATTCAAAGACACGACTGAACTAGATTCAGTGATTTTGATACCAAGTGGCAGCTCTTTACATTTCTGTTTAGACATTTTGATTGCTTTACATAAACCCAAAGAGATTCATCTACTAGACATGAACTAAGGAGAAACAAAGAATGAAAAGAGAAGTTTTTTCAGTTTAAATAAAGCACTTTCTCCTATTGTTCTCCATTAATGAAATTTGATAAAGATGAAAGCATCCCTCAATATTCCCTGATTAATCATGAGTGGAGTTGATACACGTCAGATAAGAATTAAATCACAAAATACACAGAACTTAAGCATGAATTAGTCATTCAAGATACATGTCTGTCTATGTCTATAAAATTGCATCTATGTAAACATTGGTGCCTTCGTAGAGGTTTCCAAAGCAACAGCGACGTAAGCACCAACTTATTCTGGTGCTTACGTAGTAGAAATTTGAGGTTTTCAGACCTCGGCGTAAGCAAGAAAATACAACTACGTAAGCACTAGAAACCCTTTCTGACGTTCATGTCGTCTATAATTTAAGGTGCAACTAAGCAGAAAATCTGCCAGCTCATATCTATGTTAACCACAAGATTTCCTAAGGCAGCACGCAATTAGATTAATAGCACATATTTGTATTTCAACACGTAGCTAGTCTTTATTTTATGAACAGCAACTGATCCAGGTAATATTAAAAATTATATTTTCGGCAATTGCAGCAAACACAATGACTGGATGGCCAAGGTCAACCGTACAGTTTACGGAGGTTTGCAGTTATCGCGGTGCTTTTAAATATTACAACAAAATAATGAAATACCACGCAGAATATAACTATGACCACCTAATGTTTGACAGTTAAGACCGTCAAATGCCCGCAGACTGAGCGATAATAGAATTAATTCAAACAAAACATCAAAATGTAAAATAATTTCAACCTGTGACGGCGAAGCAAATGTAAATGCCATTTCAGCATAGTTTCTGTTTTGAGTTTGCGTCACTGTTGCAACTCTAGCACACCGTCGTGCCAAAATAGGTGCAGATTTCAGGGATCTCAAGAGTGACATTGTTGCTGAAAAATATGGCGACACCCGACAAGGACAGTCCCATGATGCACCTGCTGATGAACCTGTCGGCATACCGACCACCCATTTTGATTTGCCAAGCATAGTTCGAGTCTTTTCAATGAATTAAACGCCGCGCTAGTATTATAGAATTTAAATGTTTTATCTTATTCCAATGAGCTCTTTGAAGTGATAATCATAACAACAATGTTTATATGCTACAATTCTAGACCAGGAGCTGAGTCCGAAAAAGTGACATAAATATATATGAAACATAGTTTGCTCTGGAAATTTTCATTTGAAGAACACTCTTACATGGGGGCAACCTTGCTGCATCCATACCCTTATTTTCTCAAGAGGCTTGTTCTTCATCGATGGCTTGTATTTCGTGTTATATATGTCAAATCTTGCCATATTAACAGACTTTGTACCTGCTTGGCCATACAAATTACAGGTGAATGTTTCAAGGACCTCCTCAACCCGCAATGGGATGTTTGGTCCTTCACCCAAAGATTTAAAAGCCTCAAGGTATTCATCTTTCTTCTCGGCCATATCCATGACCTTATGTTTCCCTTTGTAATAGAACCCAGCTGTAAAATCACATCCTCCGAAAGCATGTATGCCTGGAAAGAGTTTGGCATACTTTATCATCAAATATTCCAGCAAGGTTTGTGATGTCAATCAGCCTTCTATTGTTTTAGAACTCTTTCCTGCATCCATATATAACTGCATATTTCCCATTTTTGGTGCAAAATTAGTCAACAGAATGAACACATCAGTATCTTCTGTACGCATAACAGCATTTGTTTTCTCTCTTCAAGTCGCTCACCTTCTTGTTCATTATAGTCTTCTTTGTGTCTTTTCTGGGACATTTCATACAGATGATACACAATTCGGTATCGGCCTCTTTTCGTGTTTGCATGCAAGGGCATCCATTAGCGTTTTCACCACTACATCATCCTTGACATAAATTTTGGACATGAGCTCTCCAATGCAGTAGAATATAATGTGATTTTCTATTAGCTTGGTATACTCCTGTGCAGCCCATTCTCTCAACAGAAATAACTGCAGTGATTGCTTGAAGCTTGAGCTGTTCAGTGCATCCTCAAAGTCATTTGGCCTTCTCTGATTCGATCCACAACTGATGTTCCCCTGTTTGTTATTTCTGTATCTTTATTTGATGGACTCTTGTACGTATCAGAGATAAAGTAGACAACTGGTGCTTTTATCATGATCTTCAGAATAGACTTTGCTATTCCACCATAAGTGAATGGAACTGGTGTAGTAGATCTAATAGCAAACATGGCATCAACAATATGGACATCATATTCTGGGCTGATCATTACCTTTGGTACCTTGGCTTCAAGATGATGTAACAATGTTGATTTGACTGCTTTGTGCATGTTTCCAGTCACACCAGATAAGGACAGGGAACAAGGGTAAGAACACATATTGTGAATCAGTCTTTGAGACAGTTGACCAGATACAGCAAGTGTCCAATCAAGTCATTTGTTCCTGTGATTTGATG
This sequence comes from Streblospio benedicti, assembly GCA_019095985.1. Lineage (NCBI taxonomy): Eukaryota > Metazoa > Annelida > Polychaeta > Spionida > Spionidae > Streblospio > Streblospio benedicti. The sequence goes on along the minus strand of CM032661.1, from coordinate 16,981,634 downwards.
TGAGTTGATGGATCGTTTTGTCTTTAACACAAATTTTCACCTTCAATACGTCACTTGAAAAAATACTTTGCCTTCCTTCTCTTGATAGGCTGCTCAAACCTGTATGGGTCATTTAGACATTCACACCTCGCCTCTCCCATTTTTCTGAATGATGATGCTTCT
>CM032661.1:16864242-16981372 GCA_019095985.1 Streblospio benedicti | reverse complement strand
TTTTTCATTTTGTGGCCTTGTATTCAAGCAAATGATGAAAATTTTCAAGCATCCATATTTGAGAATGTGTTTTCTTCTGTCATGAACAATATTACAACAGGTACAAGATTTTACCAAGTTTATGCCATAATCCAATGTTGTCAATCCATTTTTAAAGTGTTGACTCAACAAAGATACTTATTCGATTGATTGGATTATAACTGTATCTACCACTTCTTTTTATAGAATGTTAATTCAACAGAAAACTATTCATGCAATTTCTTGAAATCTTCAAATATCATGAAATTAATACACAATAATACTGTTGAAATGAGGTCCGATATACAGTGTAACCTGTCTATGTAGGCACCTCTATATTTAGGAGACCCATATTGTATGGACACATTTCTCTTCTCCAATTACTTAAGTGTCATATTGAAAACCTCTCTGTTCAGCACATCTGCCTTACATGGACGATTTTCATTTTTTTGATCAATGTGATGTGATGTTTTCTGGAGCCAAAAGTAGTCCGGAATCTCCTTCATGAATATTCACACACATAATGGACTACTAATGAGCTGTGGAAAGGCCATATTGTAATATCTGTCATAAAAGCTGGTATCATATTTGAAATTACTATTTTTGCATTAAAAGGATATATTTAAAAATTCTAAGGCTGGGGCGATTTAAAGAAATATGTCCTCTATTAAAGAGATGTTATGAGAGATCTTATGACACACCATCAGTGGTTCAGTATATGTACCTAAAGATGTGGTCATTATTTCACAAAAAATGCCTTTTAAAAACTTTTTTTTTAATTTTACTTCTGAAAAAAATGAGAAAAAATCTTAAATCATGTTACACTCATGTTTATAAAAATCATCTATATCAACTAAAAATAAGAAAAGTAACAAAAAATGTTCTAGGATTCCCCCTTAAATTTCTTTCCCTTTTTTCAAAAAAGATTAACTTCACTCATTTGCATAATATACTTATAGGAACAAAAACCACATATGTGGCTCAGTTAGACCTAATGAGACCTAGTGCACTTTTTAAACAGTCGCCTGTTAGAACCATGCATCTTGAATGGTCTCTGGTCAATCTAATTAATTAATTAATTGATTCATTGATTAATTAATCAATCACCCGATGCGAAGTGCACAGACTTGCAAGTTTTTAACTTTTTCTGTTATGCTGAATATCGAATAGTTCATATCATGGGCACATACTTCGTTGAGTACACTATTTACAATAACGGGGAAGATAAAGAAAGGCCATTCATTAGTCTTGGTTGGTTGCCGCCCTCTACAATGCATGTCCAAATGGTTCATATATGAAGACAACATAATGTAAAAATCCAATAATTATGTATTAAGTGAAGAGTTGAGTGATTTAAGTTGCTCAGACACTTACCAAGCTAAGTTGCTAGTGTTCTATGTGTTGTATAATATTTGACAGCGATATGCGCCACATTCACCACCAATTTACTCTTTGGATAGTCTCACAAACACTAATCACCGCCCCAACCATGACAAAAATGAGCATACATGATGCGTGAAGCGTATGCTTCATCGCTGGTTGGATAAAGGAAAAAAGTGCAAATTTTAGAGTGTAATAAACTCCCAAATTGCCACCAAATAGCGTAATATGAACGGCTTACTATTACCTATGGCCGTTTGTGTACATGGTAGTAACCTGACAAGAACTAACACTCCTTTCACAAGTCTAAAGGGCTTTACCAGTATCATAATATCTGGTGCTACTCAATTCCTGTACCAATATCATCGTGGTACACATTCACAAACTTCTTATTTTACTCCTTCCTTTACATGATGATGCTTAGTTAATTTGAGTCCTATGGCTAGAGAGATTCAACGTGTGTATCATATTGTTTGGCATGTCAGATGAGAGAAGTAATGTGTGAAGACATACACTTGTCAACATCCTATTTTAGCAATAAAAAACTTGTGTGCATGGGTACGGACCCCAGGTACGGACATTTCGACAGGCAAACGAATGTCTATAGGGGTTAAAATTCGGGCATTAGCATGATATATTGAGGAATATTAAACTATATCCTATGTACATAATATGTTCGTAATAAATCCTTAAAAGTTTGTTGTATTTCATCACAAGCATATATTTATAATTTCATATCCTTAAAATGAGGGCACTAGTTCACTCACTTTCTGCCAGTGTGAGAAAAAACTGAGTGTGTAGGCTTATGGTATTCTTATGAAAATATAGAAATTCCGATGACACAGAAGACTACATTGTATGTCACCATATTTGTATCTGCCTCGCCTATCATACAGTTTATAGACAAATTCCGATGACACCATATTTCAATCAAGTGGATTGATTAAGTATTTACAGATGGTAAATTGAGCCTAACCCAACGCGATTGCTCCGATTAATGATTATTAATTGTGTTTTTGTTGTAAGTTAGATGCTAATTCTATAGATCATCAAGACAAAAAGTGTTGGTAGCCTCCAAGCAAGAGACACAACGTCCTATTTTTAGCGAGACGGACTGAATGAACAGGAAAGACCTCGTTTTGGAGGTTAAGTCTATACCCCCTACCCACCCCGCACGTTGATGGACCCTGATAGGACTGTGGAACTATAAATCTTGTAGAAGGGAACTACAAAACAAAGCACATGTTCAGTTGTGTGGTGTTTTCATCTTCTTTTTACAGCAAAAATAAAACCAGACCAAAATATGTCTATATGTGTCTATTATATACTGTAAACATTTCTCTATGCTGTACATTGTCAAACATGCTTATATCTATCTTTACACATGTCTCACAAGTCTATTTCTATGTGTGGAAACGTACACTAATGCGTCTATGAAGTTCCTAGTTGTATCTGCCACGCCTATCATACAGTTTATAGACAAATTCTATCTACGTTTGGAATAAAGTGAATGTAGGCTCTCCCAGGATGTTTAGTAATTCTGTCTCAAATGCGGCACACTTCAGTATATACAATCATGTGGGAAGTCTTTTGGAAGTGGTGCAGCATTGTCTGATGGTGGACATTCTGAAAAAGAAAGCACAATCAACTGTAAATTGTTGACTAACGCGGTGGGATAGGGATATAAGAGTTGCCAATCTCTAAGCCTCTGATTATTTCATCCCCAGGGGTGGGCACCTAATATATTTTGCAAACGTGGAGGCCCCACGGGAATGGATCACAATTTCACACCTAAAAATCAGCACATCATGATCCAAGTAGCTAAAATCAGCACTCCTATGACGTCTTAATGATGCCAATGACGACAATATGGCTGCCATCGCCTGCAACTTTTGTTACACCATTGCCAATATGTAGTCAACAGCACCATTTTCAGCACCAAAAGCATAAATTTCCACTGCTACCCAGTACCACAATCAATATACCATTATCAGAGGGTCTAGTTAAGGCCCGTCACATCGCTACGACTGTGTTCGACGCCAACTTTAAGCCTTATGTTTTGCAAAGTTTTACCACATTTCACCCAAATATCAAATGTTCAGCCGAGCCTAACAGTACACTAACTAGGTTAGTCAACAGAAATAATGTAGAAAATAGTTTCAAACTTGTTGATCACTTTGCCCATATTAGAAAATGAGAGAGTTCAAGAGGACTTTTCTTTTCCAATGATAATTTGTTTCATATAAAGCCATGTGTTGTAAAATATACTGGTGGATGATAGGGATAATAAGAAATTTTGCTCCATAGATAGATCTACCTCAAAATGATGATACATCGAAAACTAGTGGACAAGGGGCAGTGCAATGTGTACATTTTGTATTACAAAGATTCGACATGTGGAATATGAGTCAAATCCACACACTAGAATTATGGGAATATGGGAGAAACGCTGTAAAGTGTCTGGGCGTGGTTCGGAAGGACGACAAAAAAACTTTCGGTTGTAAGATATAATGACCCTTATTATCCCTCCCTATTAAACATTACATACAGTATTGCTATAATGGTTGCCAAACCCATTACGTACTCAGCTGACACCGTTTGCCGTGGTAACCGGATCCCGCGCATGCGCACTCCCACTTCCTGGTCGGCTTGCGACCCTCGAGCAGCACCTGCACGCACTTGCCGTGGTCGCACGGGTGGGGCGCGCACTTGTCAGCTTCACCTGCCACGAGCATAGCGTAGGAGATTGTTAAATGATTGGAAAGCGGGTGAAACGAACTGTAACGTTGCTGACATGTGCATATGCTACCAAATCTCAAATCTGCCTTGAAACTCTCGTCTGGTGACTGTTACATGAACTCATAACAATCACATGAACTCAAACTCAACATAAAACAGCTCACCTCTATCTAAGACATCGTGCAAAGACCTGCACCCCACCCACACACATACCCTCAGCCCCAACACCCTTTACCTCTGAGGTCCTTCTCGCACTGCTTGACGCTCCTGTATGGCCAGGGGTTACGACAGTCCTCCTCCACACCGCACGTGCACTGCCCGCCCATCACCCGGCAGCCCTTGTAGCGCCGATTGCAGCCTTTCTTCACGCTCGCCGCCGACGACAGGGCCGCATCTACAAGGGAGTAACATGCGGAGTCTTTACAAAAACTTACATTACAATCTGGAGCATGCATAGTCACGGGGAACGTCGTGATGTATAAACCTCGCATGTAGTCACATTTTAGAAGGAACTTGGAAAACACACGTCACAAAATCTCTACTGTGATTTGTGTGAATTACAATAAGATGCAACATTGCCTCTGCATGATCGCCGCACTTAAGCTTATATTGTATAAAAAGGTTCTTGGCAAACTAGAACTTTGTAAAATGCACACAATTTTGTGAAGAAAAAATATATCTTTCATCGTGATATCCTGGGTCGTCTGTGAGTGTTGAGTGAGAGCTGCATCATTGTACATTACATTCATGTATAGTTCTATGAAAGGTGCGTTTGCGAAATATGAATTCTTCCAAAGTTATGGCTGACACGAAGATCGAAAAATACTCTTGCATGACTCCACCTCAATGGGAGTATAGCATTACTCATTACACAAATATGCAACACGTATGAAAAGTATGTTTCACAATCTACTTCTATACTTACAAAGCCTACGTCAGTGGCTATAGTGTGATTGTATTTAATAGTCCCAACCCCAGATCGACCACCCCTTCAATGAGACAACTTGTGTCAGCCACGAGGGATCTCATAGATATAAGAGGGGTAGCACTATTTGGAGCTTCCCTATGTGAGCCAATTGTGTATGTTTAAGCACTTGTTTAGGGCTAACTTGATTGTAATAAGAAATTATCGTCAGATTACCCATTGTTTATGTGTTGATATTTGAATAAAAACAAGAAGAAAAACAATGTAACTATGTGTATAATGATTAAGCATGCACACTAATGGATTTCTATATTATACGTGCGATACGTCTTGCACTCGTTTGCTGGAACTCACTCTGGCAGGCAAATGCACCACTCGTGAAGGTAACGTAACACACAATTCAAATACTTACACCACGATAACACCTAGAGGGTCTATATAAATATATAATACACATCATGTTGCTGTACTGTGGCCCCCTTCTATTGAGTTGCCTCAAAATGAGTGATGAGTACAGCTGGTGCTGATGACGATGATCAGTCTAAATGTAATGAGACTCATTCACGGCATGAGCATTGAGTGGCAGTAGGTCTAATGTAAGTCTGAAAAGTAACAATCAAACAGGGTGTTTTATTCCGACCGTATTCCTGGGAGTCAGATGGACTAGATGGCCACCTTGATACAGTGCATTGGTATTGCTTCATACGCGACGAACATCTTGGGATCATGTATGTGAGGGTACTGACTGGGTCCCATAAGAGGAGATACCACCAGTTCATTGCGGTCTGCCTCGGTGCGATAGGGTTGATCAATAATATCAGAGGTAAGGTGTGTTTATATGTTTATAACTCTTATTATTAAAACGATTACAACTACTTCGATTGGAACAAGTGTGTTTTAAAGCTGTTGTCAATATTATTGCTCACTTTATGTTACAGGAGGTGTATGGGAAATGAGCGCGGTCAGGACCAATGAAAACATCGACACAGAGGCTCAAAGACAGGCTCATGAAATCTATGGACCAAATTATGACAGACTTTCAAATGAAGAATCAGAAGTTATTGTTGACCGTCAGATTGCTACTCCTCCATCAAATAGTTCGGCTAAAATCGTATCAAGCAATATTACTTCGTGTTCAGATTTCTTCAGAACAGATTTCCCCCCATTGGAAGAAATAAGGGCAACTAAAATGCTCTCACGCCATTTTGTGGCATTAGAAGGCTCAAACAAGCAGGAGGCCAAGCTGTCCTACTCATATAGAGTGGGGAATGAGAGTTTTAATGCAACTTGGCACGGTGAAGTGATACACTTCAGTGATTTTGTGAATAGTAACAATGATCTATGTAGCAGCAACCCTAATTTGAGATATATCATCTATGTGTATACTTCGCCAGAAAACAGAGATAGGCGAGACTGGATTCGGGCGAGATGGGGGCGGGGTGATTATCTAAGATATAATATTTCCCGTGTGGTATTTGTCCTAGGCAAGTCGCAGTTAGAAAGTGTTACTCTTGCTTGCATTGCAGAGTCCAATTTCTATAATGATATGATCATAGGTGACTTTATTGATGATTACAATTCACTAGTGTTGAAAGGAGTTGCTGCTTTAAAATGGATTACCACGTACTGCACAAATGCCAAGTACATAATCAAAGTGGATGACGATGTGTTCTTAAATATGTTTCAAATTTCGCAAATAATAGAGAAACAAATACTAACAGATACAATTCAGAACAAGATGCTGTGTATCTACTACTCCCACCCACTGATATTGAGAAAAGATTCCAAGTGGGCTGTGCCAGAAGATCAATTTCCTTCCATAACGTTGTACCCACCATATTGCGCAGGTGCTTTCTATGGGATGACCATGCCGATTGCATCACGTATTGTTGACATAGCTACTAGAACGCCAAGATATGACATTGAGGATATATTCTTTACTGGTCTGCTGGTGCAACAGATCATAGACTTGGACATTTCTTACGTCCATATAGCAAACCGATATGCTTATCGCGACAACTATCCCAGGATCAAAGATAAAAAATTCAACAACTTGATGTGTTTAGGGAAGCTGTGGGCTTTTCACCCAATGGGGAACAACTCTTTGCAATTGTTATCACACATGTGGAACAAAACCCACCAACATTTCATGCTCTATTCAAAAACCTTTTACGAAAAGAGTAAAGTCTTTGGATAAGAACAATGAATGTCAGTGCACATATATACGTGTGTTCACCGTGTGTGAACCGGGACGAGGGGGCCACCAACTCTCGCACGTGTACGACCCAATTATGACAATGGGAAGTCGCTCGGACTGACATGCACAGTGGGAAATTCTGAGGAGAGACACACTTGATGGTCCGAAACTGTAGATAATAATGTAAATTCAGTGTTGTGAATGAAGAAATATGTTGATCTATTCATATATAACCAACACAATGAACTCATTCAGGGAGATATGTGTTCACATTGTGTGTTTGATATGCCCACTGACAGATTGGAGTTCGAGAAAAGGAGGGTAATGAAATCAGTGACCGAATGTATTTATTTCTTGAAATACATTGATGTCCATAGTATGTCGACCACACATCCATGATGGCTGTGCAGTGCGGTACGTATGTAATGGGGGGGGGGGTTAAATGATGATTGCACCTTCTGTAGTTTCAATGCTTTGAAAATTGTGCATTCGTAAATATGTTGTTGATCTGTTACCTTTGCTTCTTAAGAAAGTTTAAAAGACATCCATTGGTTTGGACAGCTGAATGCACGTCGCTGTTAGCTTTGTCAAAAATTATCTAAAGACTTCTAATGTGTAAAGAGCATTTAAGTGCACAAAGACCTTTATTTATACTTTGGTAACAGCTGAGAGTTAAGTTGAAGCGCCCATTGAATTATAACGGTAGGCGAACGATTGTAACAAATTACTCATCATACTTTGGCCTCACGATCATGTAAGTCTGGTCGACAGAAAATACTGAACTATTGCAGGAAAATGTATGAGTATTAACAAAGTAGAACAATTGAAAAGAAAGGTGTACATATTGGTAGAAAGGGGCTACAAATTTGTCAAATTAAAATGATAAACAATTATAAATAAATTAAAACAAAATATATTAAGATGAATATGAAATTATGCAAGATATCTGGCATGAACTCACAGGATTACATATATACATTATGAGGCCGCCTTTAGATCTAATGTTACAGGTACAGACGGCCATTTTGGTTACAAGTACAGTAAGGTTAGGGATATGATCATTACCAATCAGTAGGCAAATTTCTATTTAAATCAGTTTAAATGTTTATCGCGGGGTTGCGCGCATTAATCCAATATTTAAACTGTGTATTATATCAATTTATATATATTATTTCCACTTTGATCTTATAAAATGTCTACGTTTGCATAAAGGCATAAAGGAAAAAACAATGAATGTTTACATTTCTTTTACTATGTTAGCTTCATAATTTATGTATTTTCGTCTGAAATCCAAACAATAATGCATATTGGTTGTTTTAATCTCATTAAACAGACTCGTGCGTTTAAATATGTATTACGCTGGTAAAAAGCATTGGGGTTTTGCTGTTAGCAACATGGCATTTCATCATACAGGGACATGTGTAAAAAAAAAGAGTGTAATTAAAGCACATTACGATTTAGGCTGGCATTATCTAGAGTCTAGGCCTCTACGTACCTGTATACGTATGCCTAATATAAGAATCTAGGCAGTACAACGTTGCTGCCAATCGTCATGTCAAGTGCATTTGAAGTGTGAACTGGCGTGTTCAAAACTCTGCTCTCAGTAGCACTTAACATGTCAGCACATTTCATGTACACATGCAGAAAAGTATGCGCCGTTATACACTATAGCGAATCATTGCAAGTTGTGTCAATGGGTCAGGGTCAGTAGCCTAAGTTTTCGCGCAATTAACTTGACCAGATGACATTCTTCGGATGATACATCGTGGGAAATAATAGAAACTAGATTTTCTGCATGCTGACGGTAAAGTGTAAATAATCTATGCATCATTTTCATTGTATGTTTCAATGTATGTATTGCTTAAAAGTTTGAAATGGCTGTCTCAACATAAATAAAAAGTACACACTGAATACTCTTCTTTATTCTAGCATGTAATGTTCTATTATTTGATATGCTGCTGTTGTTTACACATATACGTAGACTACTACAGTTTTTATCATTATCTTTTAGTAGTGTGGGTTTTTTTCCTCAACGGCATGAAATGTTTCCCTTTTCTATTGCCAGCTATAGTGTAACTATCCATTGGCGTTTTTTTTGTACGTATCATTTACATTCAATCTTGAGATAAGATTGGCTTGTGTGAACTGCGTGCAAAAGGATACATGCTATGGCAAGGGGGCCTGAGAGGCAGCGGGAGAAATGTGGTTCTATTTCTTTGTGTTTCTAGTTAATCAATTATGAAAAATCGTGACCAGTATTGATATTCAGATAGTAGCGTGTCTTCATAAACAAACTTTCTTGATCAACGTGCATGGACTCGTAATGGCTATAGAAGTTTTGTAATGACTATTGTAAGTAAATGTTCTGTTTGCATGAGTTTTGTAACTTGTTTATCACTTCGTCTATTTAACATTAATTATTCATGTGATACAAGGTAGGACACTGATAGTATGAAATAGTGCAAAATGCCAAGTGGCTACGTCTCGGACTGATGTCTACGATGTGTAATAACTACATCTGACTTGTGATAAAAATATTTAAGAAATATTTGATCACAAATACATATCATTATGATTGCAGTTTTGACCAGTCACGTATCGTAATAACATGATATCCGGATTTTTGAAGTACCTGCAAATAATAATGCTGCAATTTCAAATGTTGATTATGAACATAAATGTACTTACAGGCACAGCATAAAATCAGCAGTATCGCGTTAGTGTTCCTATTTCTCATTCAATGAGAATTGTTATGTTGTTGGTAATTTTTATAATGTTGTTAGCAGATGTGATTATTTAGGTGGTATTTATTGTAACACGTGACTTGATTTAGGCATACATGTATTTTCAAGTGAATTTTATGTGATAGCTTTTAGATCATCCTTGTCTATTCAGGCTTATTAATGTAACACAATGTTAATGAAAATAATTGTAAACCTGCTTATGCGGAGTGTAATACACAGGCAACTGCATCGATGCACTTTGCAAATGAATTCAATTTGTGGTAGTGAACTCTCTCTACCTCTATAAGTTTATCATATCAAAGCCATTGATGCAGTTCCCTTTGCTGTAAAAGATATTGCCGTGAACTGTATGCTTTTAGGTCAGCTGCGGCACCGGCAGTAGCATTTGTTAATTATGTGTTGCTTCCACCTTCATAGACAGATCCAGGTTTTTGGAAAAGGGGGGGATGCACTTGAGGGGGAAAAGGGGGCGCACATAAGGGATTTCATGAAAACCCTACAAAAAATGAAGTATTTTGGTGGGAAAGGGGGTTGCCCCCCCCCCCGGATCTCCCTATGACCTTCACTCTTACAACATTTATTTACCGGATGTCGACATTTTTATCTCTTTGATTGCATTGTAACAGTTTATAATACTTGTGTTTTGTGACATTTACTGATATTGTTTAGTTCTATTTACTATCCAGTTGAACATAAATGAAATACTTATACATCACTATATCGTACATTCTTCTTTCTCTCATTGAGACTGGTTAGTCGTTACGCATGGGGTCATTATGGAAGCATTTATCTTTGCAGTGAAAAAGAATACGCACGATAGACTTCTCGTAGAGAACGTCCTTCCCTGCTCATACAGGTAGACAGCCTCCCTCCACGTAGCATAGAACAGCAAAGTCAACTGGCATCGCGTAATGGGGTCAGGTTAGCGCACCTGCTCTCAAAATACATCTCAATGATTAGCAGCTCACTTTGCTACGTACACATACCAGGAGGTGCTGGTAGCTTTATCAAATATATTTGCAACTACTTTACTTTGATGCAAATCATCGCATATCGTGTTAAGTGACCCAGTAGTTTTGTCAAATAAAAAAGAAAGTAAGAAGTAGCTGGGTTTAATTAGCGCTAAATTAATATTGCATAAATACTACATTTCTGAACTCATCTCTAAAGTTCCATTCTCTGCTTTAAATTTCATACAAATTTTCTGAAAATAGATGGACGTATTTGCTATTTCAAGTGGCACAAGACTAGTTTTTCTAGACTTCCACATTAGGTAGATCGTAGAACAACAAAATACGCATCGTCGATTCTGTGAGAATGGGGTTTGAATGTTCGAAATCGTGGCCAGGAATTGTGGTCCCCTAAAACGATCTTTTTGAATGCAGGCTGAGCTTCCGGTCCATCGTACTTTTTTTGCGCCTCGGATGATTGATGGAGGGTGCGTGTTCTGCCTGAGGGTTGGCAGATAGCCGACTCTTAAAAGTTGTAGTAGAGTCGGCCTCGGCAGTTCCCGGGTTTAAATTATTCCACTCCGGAATTGTTCTTATAGATGTCCCCTTCCACGGTGGAGAATGTTTATCACCGGCTGAATTTCTTACTAGCTTCCACTGATGATCACCACGGGTAGCTCTTCCATTGTGAAGCTCAATGTCAATGCTTTGAGCACCATTGAATGGTGCGCGGCACGCTCATGTGTTACTCAAAGTAACACTTATTTGATAATATTTGCAATGTGAAACAGATTCCCGTAAACCGACCATAGTGTGGGTAAGTACCAGTGGATCCAATCGCTTTTACCACATCTTGCCACAGCAAGGTATCATCCATCAAATATTATAGATAGATGTGTATTGGCCAGAACCCCAAATTGGTGGAGATGCTTTTACCAGCGCTCATCACTGTGCATAGTGAATCCACACAGACGTAAACCGTACGTATATTTGACGATTGGCGTACTACAGCGAGTACGTATGGGTGGATCTAGACATATCTATATTTAGCCTCGATCATCCAGACCCTGTGGTGGCTTGCGTTCACCAAGTTATTTCAGGTGATATCTCACTTTTTACCACATGTCTTTGTAAACGCATTGTGATACTATCTGCTTTGTGACATCTGTTGTTTGCTGCTTTCTTTGTAGAGTATGGAGTTTGCTTTCTTTTAGTTTATTTTTACTGCTGCATGGGTCTCAGCAACATGCGCACAGCCCAACTTTATTTTGATTCACGTCAAGTGTTTGACTAAACTTTGATTTGTAGGAGTCCAGCTCAGCAATCAAATTCTTTATATCGTTTGTGCACTTCAGAGAGAATTCCACTTGTTCTTTAGCATACGGTTTTGGAAAGTTTTCTGCCAAGATATGCTGCTGCCAATTATCAACAAGAGCAGATTCCCATCCTGTAATGATTTTATAACTGTATTTATCTACGATAGGCCACCTTCTGTTCTAAGTAGGCCTACATGTACATGTATGTCGCGTTTATGCACCAATCCAGGTATTTCCAAGTATGACTTCATTCCTCTTCCACCACCATATTTATTCAAAATTATATCTTTTTGTTTCTTGGCATCTTTTAAGATTTCAGCAAATTTCCAGCGTATGGTTCGTTGGTGTCTAAAGTAAGCTGGAAACTTTGTTTGCAGCCGTTGGTATGCAGCTTTATAAATGGCAGAGAAAATGCTGTTACTGTGCTTCTGTTTCTCAGTCTTAGGACGTGTGTAAAAAACTAGGCGTTCCTTTTCCATGTATTTCCTCATAGCCTCGGTCATTTTGCACTCTTGGTAAATAACAAACTCTTCTGTTTGCTTCAATGATGTACTGGCGCACTGTGTAATACCCTCAGGTTGCACATCACCTTTTTCAACCTATAATTTGTATACATCTTTTTACCAACATATAATATGATACTTTAATGTTGTTTATAGCCAAGGCAAAATTAGATTATCGTTTCATTTTGCAATATTCAAAACCATAGCTGCGTTTTCCTACGTTGAAAGGAGTTCATATTTAAACTTCATAAGCCTCAAGAAATCGTCTTTCTTCCATCTTTTTAAGTTTAAGTTCAGGAAGATCATCATCAATTTTAAAATATTTCAATTGCTCAACTTTCGTGACACCTAGATTTTCTAATTGGGACAACACAATATCCACATTTGTAACATCACTATGTACTAGCCAATCACGCAACTGGGTCATTGCATCCATATTTTCAATCAAAGTGTTACTACAACATGAACAAGAACTTAAACTAGATATTCCAATATAATGTAAAAAGTGACAAAATATTTAAAAAAAAATCAAATACTGAAAAATAACTGTCAAATTTTCAAGAACAAAATAGATGACCCCCCGCCCCCCTCTAATTTCAGGACAAAATAGCCCCCCCCTCCCCTGAATTTCCTCATAGTCCCCCCCCGCGCCGCTCATAAATTATGAACGCTCCCTTATGTCAATAGGGCAGATAGTCTACTTGCCAGCCCATAAGGCCCTATAGTGAACCTAGAAATTGTGACTACAAAACGGTTTTTTGAGTAATTTGGTATCCATATAACCTATAGAGCTCAATGCCACCGGATGCCCGAAAATTTACTTTGGGGAACAATTTTTATGGGCAATTTTCAAAATGGCCACCGTGATATTGACAAATATGGATAATATTGGTTGTATAACCATTAGATACATGATATTCATGTCAAAATTGTACAGATTTTAAAGTTAAGAGGTTTTCTTATATAAATACAAAAATATGTTGAGTACCAAAATACCCGCCATTCAAGAAAATTATGCTATTATGAAGAAAAATAAAAGATCAAATACATATTTATAAATTAAATATTTTCTAACAATTTTGTATCATAAACTTCACATAAGGATATTGTTTTAATCATTTATGGTTTTAGTGGAAAGAAAATTGGAAAGGTAACTAGTTGTTAGTTTAAAGTTATTTATAAAATGGCACAGCATGCGCTATGCTTCAAATTTTTCCGGCTTTCAGACTACTTATCCTTTAAAAAGATGTGCGTACAAATCATATACATAACTGATACCATCATCCCAAGCAGCCCGCCGGACCATGATGACAGTGAGAACAAGAGTGTTAAATGCAGTAGGAGAGTGCCAGTTCTGGTTGTACAGGGGCAAAACTGCCCTCTTTATAGAGGCCCTTGTTGACGGGCTAGACGTGGTCGTACTAGCTGGGATGCCTTTCATAGAAGAACACAATATAACATTAGAACCTGGCTTGCACAAGATCACATTCAGTGATGGTGCAGGCCACATTTATGTATCAAGAGACAACAAATTGAAGATCAGAAGAACTACACTTCAGGTACCACAGTCGACAAATGTTTGACCAGGAGAACACCTGGAACTTGCACTTCCCAGTTCATATGAAGAGCTTTTTGAATGTGCCATCGAACCAAAAGAGACCACCGAGCTCTGTCCAGATATTTTGCCTATTGTTGCAGGCAAAATTCGTGTAAGCCATAACACAGTTTCCTCAGTAAACATTAAGAGAAATTGAACACGTTGACAACATCCAACCCAGTTTTACAGCACAAGTTGTTCGCAGTGTTGCATCGCCTTAACAACCGACAGTCACAGTCAATACCAATCCGATTCACCTCCTGCAAGCCAATCAGCGTCACTGGGTTTTTTCATCTAGGATGGTACTAGACCCTGACAACACGTTACATGATGAGTACAAAAACAAGTTTGAATATGTACTACTGAGTCATGATAAAGTGTTCAATCCAAAATTCTCAGGATGCAATGGTAAAGCCGGTCCATTCGAAGCTATTGTTAACATGGGACCAACATTGCCACCATTCCAGAAGAAGGGTCGTCTATCTATGTATAACCGTGATCGCTTACAAGAGCTCCAAGTAAGTTTGATGAGCTAGAATCTATGGGTGTTTTCATGAAGCCCGAAGATGCAGGTACGTGTGTCAAGTATGCAAATTTGTGTCAAGTATGCAAATCCATCATTCTTGATTAAAAAGCCCTCTGGAAATGGCAAGAGACTTGTTACTGCCTTTGCCGATGTGGTAACTAGGCATGCCAAGCCCTAACCTAGTCTTATGCCAGATGTAGACTCAACACTGCGTCAAATTGCCCAATGGAAGTTCATAATATTCATGATCTTAGCTACCTGGTTTATGATGTACTGATTTTTAGGGGTGAAAAATTAGGATCCATTTAGTGGCGCCTCCCCTGTTACAAAATATATTCATACTGTGCCTCCGCTGGGGTTTGACTTTATATATTACCTATGAGTCATTAGAGGCGGTCTTATTTCAGAGGTGGTCTTGATCAAACACAACGCAAACGGAAGCTGTAACGAACTTAATAATGCTGTTTGCATTATGTCATTTGGACAGTTAATATACGTGCTGCCACCTATTGTCTGTAAAGAGGATATTATGTATAAGAAACAATGGTTTTGAAGAGCCAAACACAGTAACTAAACACCTATATAAGATATAAATGTTTACATTTAATTTTGAATTGATGTTGCATTTTTGGTCCTTAACTACTTTGATTGACTTTTCTCCTATATATGTTGATATTTTTATAAATTTTGAAGATAAATCAACAGAACTATGTATTTGCAAGCTTATGTAAAATTATCAAACCCGCACAGGCATAAATAAGTTTTTTTTTAAACTTTAAGTATGTTCATATTGTATTGATATTGAAATTTATGTTGAAAAGAATTTTTTTTTAAATTCATTGCCAAAGCAAATCTAAAGGCAATATACGTTAATTGTATGTTGTAATTTGGTAGTTCTCTATACTTGCACATAGCCATACAAATGTTCATTTATGCATCAAAGAATTAATTTGGCAGTTATTACCCTATATCTTTCCTTTATCAAGACTGAAGATTATTTGATTTGGTTAAATATTAGGACTTCCATAAATATCTTTGATTCGGGTCTACATATAATAAATTGCTCATAAATGTGTTCAAAATTGTTTTATTTGGATCATTTTTATAGTGGAACATGGAACATGAGAAATTGTAGTGGAAAATGGAACATAGGGCCAAAGAGATAGTGGAACATGGAACATAGCGGTAAAAAAAAATAGTGGAACATGGAACTCAGGAACCCTAGCTAGGTGTATCACCCCCTCACCTATGCAGGAATATTTTCATTCGTATTTGGTAAATTTTGGTTGTTAATAAGGCTATGCCTTCATCTGAATATATCATTTTAAAATTTATTTTAAAAAACATGCTTTCTTTGTCACAATGCAAACACTTTTCAGCAAAAACTGGTATAACATATAGTAAGTGCGTTAGTGATTTAGAGTTTAGGTACTCGAACTATACATGTAGACTATCATGTGTATGCACGATCGGCTTTTGAATATGATCACGTGTTTTCACGCCATTTTTCGAGAACTTCCGGTTTGTCAGAAAAAAACTAAAATTTCCAGAAAAAGTAAGAAACACTTCGCTACTTATGTATGAAATCACTCATTTACTGTACAGAAAAGAACATCTTTATTTTAAACCGGTTCTTTTATGTCCTTAATGCATATAGTGCAAACCCTATGCAAAATATCAAGAGCCGGTCCCCCCAAAAAGTCCGATATAGATCTATAGACGAAAGTATAAACCTCTCATTCATTTGTTTGTTTGTGTTAGTACTCCACAGCCATCGATTTTGATGATTATAGCATAGGGAGACCACATAATGTTGGCACATGGACCTCAAGAGACAGACAAGTTAATCAATTAAGCCTCAGGGAGTGATCTTCAATCTTAAAACCCAAAATGCCCAACGGCGTACCGGGATCATACTAATAGTGTCACTATATTAAAAATGTGATATCATGTGACAATCTAAGGATTTCATTAGACCCGATGAAGTTGTTGAGACACAGGGCCCAAATTAGCACTCAAACCATGGTAGTCTGTGGGACTGTGTCACAAAAGTGGCTCCGACACAATGCATCCCTGATAGATTAACAATGTACCCAACAAACGAAGTCAGTGGGTGCATGTCTGATCAAGGCTGGCACGGTTGGTGAAGCTAAATATAGCGTCAGGTGTCAGACAGTGTGATTGCACAACGCAGCATATAGTCGAAGTGTGTGTCCTTCGTCATGGGAGATTAGCGTAATGGTAGCGCACCCGACTATGACATATAAGACCGGTCTGAATCATAGCCGGGAGGTCGTGAGTTCGATTCCACGATCTTCCAAATCACCTTTACAAGCAATACTAACTTTCGTTTCAACTACCATATTCTAAATCTTACTAGTCCTACCCAAAAAGATGGTCGTCCTACTTTTCGCGTAAAAAATGTACAAAGTAAAGAAAAATCAAACTTCTCTTTCTTTTCTTTTCATACTCAGATTGGACTTTCTTCCTATCTTTTGTTGGCTTGGTTATCTTTTGTTTAGGGGGCTCAACCCCCTTAAAATGGCTCCACAGGCCCATACATAAATACATCAACCACAGACCCATTATTTTTTAAAGATTTGTTTGACAAGTTTATAAATACTGTCTGTTGTCAAGCACCACATGTACATCTTGATCTTGATTATATACGTCGCAGAAACAGATACTGTTATCGATGCGCCGGGAAATGTTAACACAGTTCTAAGAAAATGTAACATATACTTACGATTTGTACGTCCTAAAATTGACGTTTGTTTGTTGAAATTGATAGTCATCCAGTGCAAAATCATAGTCGGCACGGACTATCGGACGAGTGCTAATCTGGGGCCCTGAGACACCAACAAAATTCTTGCCAAACATGACAGGTACAGGTTCCTAGTATAGGTATCTAAAAATATTCAAAATGTAATCATGATTAAAGGAACCCAAGATGATAATTATCTAAGTATCATATGATGGCGGGAGAATTAATATGACATGAGCAGAGCACATGGGAATCATAATCATCTATCATAATTAGATGCTTCCAGTCATGTGTGCAGGATTGTCTCTAGGATTGTATTTATTTCGTGAATGTGTGCATAATTTGTTGAGAGTTGTTGATATGTAATATGTGTAGAGAACAAAACATAAAAAACAGCTAACAAATATGTAGGTGTATAATCTTGTTACTTTTTTAATTTTTGTTGGAAATTTAAATATTATCTATCTGATTGTAACATGTGCAATTAACATTATACTGTATGAGCACAACGAAATAATAATGTAATTTTTTTTCTTCTGACAACTTTGTGTCTTATCTACTAACTAATTTTATAAAATGTTATTTTCTGTAGAAAGAAATATGACTTCTGTCAAACAAGATTTAGCTGCTGTGGCCTCTAGTACGGCAGTTCACAAGGAAAAAATTGAGCGCTTTCACCAGATTCTACAAAAGATTCTAGCAGGAAACAAGAAAGAGATTTTTGAATTTTTGAAATGCTTCATCGAGGCACTGGTAAATGAAGGAGTAAGTTTGGTGATATCACGCCAGTGTCTCTCAGAGTTGTGTAATAATCTACCATCATTGGAGAAGGAAGTTGCTAAATCCATATGTCATTTTGCTCTTGAAAAAGTGCAGCCAAGAGTTATATCTTTTGAAGAACAAGTTGGCCTTATTCGTCAACACCTAGCTGGTTAGTACCTTCCATTCCAATCGCTAGTTGATTTTAGAGTATACATATGTAACTTAATATCTTTGTTTCCAATCATTTGTTGATTTTTAAGTACATAATAATACGGTAATTTTAAAAGGTGAAATGGTTGAAAATTGTACAAACAGTCAGAAAAAAATGACAATGTAACATTTGTACAGTGTATGCAACAAATTAACAAGTGCTTAATGTATTTCATTTTTGCACAAGTTTATGTAATTTTCTTTTTTTTTTTTAGTTTATTCATTTTTCTTGGTATGACTGCTTTTAGTTTATATCCTGTTCTCTTGAAAATTCATGAGTTAGGTCAACACTGAGTGTCTAATATAAATGATCCAAATGAACTATCGATTTGGCAGCCAGAGCACACCCTCTGAGTGAGAAATAATTAGGAGCTGTTGAAATGAAGTTAGGATTTTCATTGATATGATTGATTAATAAACGCACTGTGATGCAAATACAAATGTACTTAATTCACTATACTGTTTATGCTGTAGGCATATATGAGGATGAGCAGAACTGGCGGGAGGCTGCGTGCGTGCTGGTTGGCATCCCTTTAGAGACTGCCCAAAAGCAATACCACAATGACTACAAGCTTGAGACGTACCTCAAGATAGCACGTCTTTATCTGGAAGATGAAGACCCCGTGCAGGCATAAAAATGCTTCTCTTATAATGTCTACTGCATTTGAAAGATGTCTTTAATACCATATTTTGATATAAGACATAAAGGAACTACTTCTACTTGGAATAAGTAGCTTCCAGTGGTGGTACAAATGTGCTTGAAATGATATTAGAGATGTTATAAGTTGAATCCACAAGGATATAGAACCTAAATCTTGCTTTGTCTTGTCTAATTTAATATGAAAAGAAATTTATACGTTTTAGTATTGCAACACAAGTTTTCGTGTATGATAGAAGTGAACAAAATCTTTGATTTAGGTCTAACTCCATGCCACTTACAGATTGTCAAATTGTAACTGGTAAAAATTCAACTTTGGAAATTTTTAACTTGTGTTATTATAAAACCTTGTCTACACCGCTAAGACTTCCTTCAAACTGTATCCGATGAAACATCTTAAGCAATTTGATAAAAAAAATGTTAAGACGATTTGTCTTTCACAAAGCCTGTCTACACCGTTAAAACACACAATTAGTCTACGTAATATGCCCACTGCGCAGTGTACGTAAGATCGGAGGTAACGTACAGTGTCACTCTAGATCTATGAACTGAATGCTGCTCTATGATTGGTTGAATTAATTTACGCCCCGACGATCCGTCTTGTCTCTAAACCTGTCTACACCAGCACAACTGTTTCAAACTGCATCAAACTTCATAAGACCAAAACTTGACATGTCGAATACTGACGACGGCTTAAGACGAGACGAATAATCGTGGTATCTTGGTTTCAAGCGTGTCTACACCGCAAAGACGTTGTCCGACAAAACGTCTTGTCGGATACCGTTTGAAGGAAGTCTTAGCGGTGTAGACTGGGCTTAGGTCGTTATCAAAGGATTATACGCAAGGAGGCGCTATAGGATGGCATCATGCATTTTAATCTCATGAATATTCATGAAAATCCACCACTGGAGCTCAGACCCAGATAATAAAATCCTGATGTCAAATTTTTCTTTCTTTTTTTTTTTGCAAGGAATCTCCTTGTATATTTAGTTTATCATGTTTCCATAACGTATGTATTGCCAATATCATAGTATTAATCCTTAAAAAGTCTACCAGCAGGGCTCTAGTTAACACTGGCCAATGGCAAGTTCGTGTGTCTGCCGTGCAAGTAAACTTTTGGCCACGCTTGCCCATCCTGACTAGTAATTTTGCATGTAAATATGCAAGTTATCAATATGAATGCATACATGTATGAAACAAACATGTATCAAATACATTCATTTCATGACAAATAATGTGCAATATGTGTCACACAGATTATACAAATGGTAGATTTGCCTACAAGCTTTCCCAGCGTAGCAAGTTACCCATGAGGCTTAGCGTAGAGACCTGACCAGTATTTTTTTTCCTTCAAAATTATGGCCATGTTTGCGAATTTTCAGCACATATTGGTGCTGCCATTTTAAAAAACACAATTCACTAAAATTTTTGAAAGACTAACTTCTGTATGTATCTCAAATGTCAATATCACTTCAGGCTGAGGCGTACATCAACCGCGCATCAATGCTGCAGGCTGACACCGCAAACGAGCAACTCCAGATCCACTACAAAGTGCGTCACTGCCACAACGTTTATTCATTTCACAATTTTGCTGAGTACTTATAATACTATATTTATATAAGTATATATTATTTATTTTTATTTTTCGTGCTCTGATGCAAGCTGGTATAATAAGTGATGGGCTTTGCCGAATTTTTGTAGAAACATTTCGTCCAATTACAGGTGTGCTACGCCAGGGTGCTTGACTACAGGCGCAAATTTATTGAAGCAGCTCAACGATACAATGAATTGTCATACAGGTACTTAATATCCAATGGTTATGATTGAGTAATTAAAAAATCACATCCATTAAGTTTTTTTTATTTGACTATATAAGTAGAGTGCAAATATTAATTATGTTAAATTTACTTTTTTATAGGACTGGCAAGTGAGTTGCCCAAGGGTGTAACAAAAAATAACAGCCACAAATTTTCTTTCTCCCAATTGACAATATCATGAACTATATTACTATGTCAATACTTTGAAAATAGAATAAAAGTCGTTAAGTAAACAGAATAGAATGTTTAAGGGTGACGAGAAATAATAATTATGTAATCTTACCATGTGACATACATGTACATATATTCAGCTTATCTTGAATAAAGTACTAAGATTTGGACATGTGTTGCCTTGTAATCTTGTCCACTGGAATTATATCTAAATATATTCTTGTTTTTAGTGATTTTGTAGCACTGCGGATGCTCTATTATACATGATGTATTGTAATTTTGGATTTCAGCATCTAATATTTTTGTCATTTTATATACAGACATGACCTCTTCAGGAAAAACAGTTCTTTTCCCCCTTATTTTTCCTAACGAAGTTCTGCATATAAAACAACAAAAATATTAGACGCTGATAATTATCAAAAATTTCAAAAGTAGAAATGAGAATTTGGACTTGTATATAGGTGGATATTATTAAGTCAAATTTTGTATTTT
The DNA here is from genome assembly GCA_019095985.1 of Streblospio benedicti. Lineage (NCBI taxonomy): Eukaryota > Metazoa > Annelida > Polychaeta > Spionida > Spionidae > Streblospio > Streblospio benedicti. The sequence continues at coordinate 16,959,603 of CM032661.1, read as the reverse complement.
TTTTACCCACAGAACCATAGTTGCAGAGGAGGAGCGAATGATGGCTTTGAAAAATGCACTGATTTGTACGATCCTAGCATCGGCTGGCCAGCAGAGGTCAAGAATGCTAGCCACTCTGTTTAAAGACGAGCGATGTCAGCAGCTGCCGATCTATGGCATCCTGGAGAAAATGTATCTTGATCGCATTATCAAAAGCCATGAATTGAACGAATTCTCAGAGCTGATATTGCCTCACCAAAAAGCAACAACTTCTGATGGTTCAACGATCCTCGACCGTGCAGTCATTGAGCATAATTTATTGTCTGCCAGCAAGCTTTACAACAACATTAGCTTTGAAGAGTTGGGCTCGCTGTTGGAAATCCCACCCACAAAAGCTGAGAAAATTGCATCTCAGATGATTACGGAAGGACGTATGAATGGCTACATTAACCAAATTGACTCGTTTGTGCACTTTGAGTCTCGGGAAGCATTGCCAAATTGGGACAAACAGATTCAGAGTTTGTGTCTGCAGGTGAACAACGTCATTGAGAAAATCTCTCAGCATGCCCCAGACTGGATGCTGAAAGCAGGAGATGATCAAATGGTGCAATCATAAGCCTAAAAAGTGTGCTAAGTTTCGTGTAACTCATGGAAAATGATAACAATTAGAAGATACATCAGTGGATACATGTATTTGTTGTGTTTTCTAAATGTCACCATAACTGTCTGTATTTGACCAGGTTTTTTCATTTTGTGATTGAATTGCATGATGCAATGCAGTTTCAAATACAATGCCATTAGTGAAAATTGTTCAATGCATAATGAGTTTGTACGAAGAATTTGCAACTTAAATTAGTTAAAAATATATGTATTTGTTATTATTTGATGATTTTAAAATATGAAATATATTAGACAATGGCTCTCATTTTCACTTTCTCTGATTTAAAAGGCATTTTTTGTTATTTTATTTATTATTCAATACTGATAAGTATACAATGATTGTAATTAATAATTAAGTTTCGTATGTATACGCCAATGTATTACATGACAGTTTTATCCTAATGAAAGTGTTAAACAATAATGTGATAGCAAAACATTCGTTATTTGAAAGAAGCGTTTAAAATGTTTAAGGAGACCTATATGTTTGATACATAAATTTCAAAGTGTATATAGGAAAAGTTTCCTATGTAATATTCAATGGGTTTTTTGTGAAAAATAATTTATAATAATATAATTTATAATATACTGTATACGACCATCGATGCGCCTAGGGCAGTTAAATTGAAATTTTTTCAAACTGGGGGGTGGGCTGTTACACGAGAGTGCAGTTACTACATAATTCTGAAGGACATGAAGGAAAAAGAGGGGGAGGGCTGTTACACGAGGTTGGGCACTTGGATGGTCGTATACGGTATATTACCAATATCTGATAAGTTTTTGACTGGCATAAAGATTGTACTGTTTTTTGTTTTTTTGATAGATCATCAAAATAAACTCTAAATCTTTATGCAAAGCGTGTCTTAGATTTATATTGGTAGCAGCTTTGATGATCAAAGATCTAACAAATCACATCTTTACCACACTCATGTTTCTTAAAATAGCCCTGGAATTGTAACCATCCTCAATAATCATGTATTGCCATCATTTGCAAGCCTTCTAGATTCAGATTCAGCCTAGTGAACTTTTAATATTTTATCCATTGAATTTCATTTTATGTCTAAACTACTTTAGTAAAACTATTTTGAGATTTTGCATTACTTGATACATTAAAATTATTGCGCAATATTGATGGCCATATAGTGTGGATTTAGTAAGTTTTATTATTGTGACATTGCCATGTACAATTTACACATTATAAAATACATATACAGTAACACATTATATAAGGTAATGGCCCAGCCCAGCTGGCTTATAATGTCACTGCTTCAACTAATAATTATTAGGTAGGTAACATATAACAAGGTAAAGGTAAAACAACATGCATACACATACAAATCTACAGAAATAATATCACTCTCAACTATTAAATGATTTTTCTTAAAACAATCAAGAATAAATTTAGATAAACTTCGATTTTTTTATCAAATAGGATACATAACCTGTTTTCATATGACAGTTCATTAAAGTATGGATGGTAAATGTAAATAATTTCTAAGAATTTCCTTCGTAAATTATCATAACAATGACAATCAAATAAAAAATGCTTTCACCGCCTTCAGATTACATAATGTACAAAGTCAATCTTCCACCTTTATATTTTTTTAATCGCCCAGTTCCAATATGAAGGTATACATGTATGTCAAGTGTAGTTGATTGTGAAAGTACATTATATTGAAGAGATCAAGCTCTTTTTTTGCTCTATATATTTGATACATGGATTGGTTCGATGATTCAAGAATTTGAAGCATATAGAGTCTGGGTTCAAAGTGCCACACAGCCATTATTTGAGCCACTTTTAATTGTGTAAATTTAAAGTCACATTGAAATTCTTATCCATTGACACAAGACAAGTATAAATATATATAAATGGATAATGGATATTTTTTTGTCCCAATAAATTTTGTACCAGAAGACGTAAACTCACCAAATTATGTATTTACAATCAGGATAACTTGGTGGTCGTTTTTATCTACATTTCAATCAAAATACATTATTCTTAATCATAAAAATACAGGAAAAAAGATTTTTTTAGAAATGTTAGTAATCCAACTTACATGCAGTGCCATGTTTATTTGTTATAAACGTTTGTGTACATTGAGCGTAGACCTACGTTGCATGTCTCATGTGCAGTCATACGAGGAGGGAGTTGGGGAGGGTGGTGATGGAGGTGCATTTAATCTCTTCCGGACCTGTTTTGTGGAGGGTTGGTGGTAGAAAGGGTGTGTGTTCATATGCGTGTGTGTGTTTGTGTGAGTGTGTGTGTGTGTGTGTGGGGGGGGGGGGGGGTACCATTTAATCTGTTCCAGATCTCATCAGTTTCAACCCGAGCAGCAGCAGGAAGGGGGTGATGCATATGCATTTAATCTGCCTGGACCTGTTTAGATGGGGATGGGGTAGAGGGCGTTGGGGAGAGAAGAAGAGGTGACGGCAGAAGGGTAGGGGAGGGTGGAATATTTAATATGTTCCCCACGTGTTTACCAAGTGTAGTAGTAGCTAGGGGGAAGGATATTAGAGGGATCAATCGACCATTGCCGTATACATGTATTGTGTATATGACTATCATATATGACGATGGGAGGAAGGTGATGGAGGTGTATTTAATCTGTCCCAGACTTGTATGCTGACAGGAGCTGGTGTGAGGGATTAGGGACAAAGTGAAGATCGATGGGGGGTGGGGCGGATATTAAAGGGTGCACAGTGGGGGTGTTATAAGCGTCCAAGAAGTCTCATATAATTTTTGTTGGTATTTCCGACGTCGCCTTTTCGTGCGTGTTTGTCCATATCTCTCTTCTTAAGCCCCCTTTTCACAGCCATGTGGTTTTTTAAAATCCCACATACTTTTTATGGGAGACTTTATGGTGCGTCTACACCATTGGCGGACGCTATGAAAGAAAACAGCCAGTCAGAGTATGGTCTTGTAGATATAAAGAGAAAGCTTTCATCTTCTGAAGGAATGCTCATTTATAATACAGGTTTATAATGTTTTCACATGTCTTACCCTAAAACACAGTCGTTAGGATTAGTTAATAACTTCGAAACCTATGATAAAAACCTTTCTTAACATAGAATTGGATAGTAATCTTGAGCGATAATATGTCAATACAGCGTGAATTGAAAATGAGGAACGTAGACAAGGGACCTTGTTTGAACTGTTTTCTAATTAAATTTGAAACGGGGTATTGATGAAATTTAAAGAAAAACACGGCCACTTTAGTGCTTGTTAGTCTAATCTTGTTGGACTGGATTAGACATTTAAAGACAGATAACTAGATCTAGTCATCGTGTCTACTAGACCTATAAGATACTACATTATTTTGCTAGTGTATGTATGAAATAAAATAACAGCATAATTGTATTAGGCTAGGTGTCTACCATAGGCATATCTAACCAAATGTATTTGTCCTCGAGAGGCACGAGCAAGGCGGAGCTCGAGCTTGCTCGTGCCTCTCGAGGGCAAATACATTTGGTTACTTCTTCTTCCGATATTCTTGCGCCTTCACTCATGAAGATTATGCAAGATGGCTTGGTGTGACACATGTACAAAGGATAAAACAAAAGTGTTAATATTTACAGTGCAGTCTAAGAACAAAGCAGGTATTCAGAATCCTGCCACCCGTGACTTGAACTCCTCCAGGGTCAGCGCTGTCACAGTATCTGATGGAAGGTTGTTCCAGTCCCTTATGGTACGGGGGAAAAAGGACTTTAGGTGATAGTCCTTGGTTGACTGATGTGCATTGTGCATTGTAGTTGTGTGATCATGGATTCTACACTTGAGGTCTGGTGGTTCCTGTTTAGCACATATCGCGCTGCCCTCCGCTGAATTTTCTCTACTTCCTTTACATCCTTGTCAGTATATGGGTCCCATACAGTTGCAGTGTACTCAACCAGTGGCCTGACGAGGCTTATGTAGGCCGTGGTCTTGAGTTCTGGTGAGTTGATACGCAGATTGCGTCTGAGGAAACCCAGTGTCCGGTTGGCTTTGCCAGTGATGCAGGAAATGTGCCGACCCCATGTCAGGTCCTTAGTGAAGAGAACCCCCAGATACTTGGTTTCACTTACCACTTCTAGGATGTGCTCATGTAGCACATAGCTGGTGTCCAATGACTTCCGGGCGTCTACTTAAACACGGGACGGAACACGGGACGGAACGGACCATGGGACGGAACGGCGCCGGAACAGAGACAAGTATATTTTTGTAAATGCTCCACGTTCAATGTAAAATCTGCACGTTCAACGTAAATGCTGAACGTTCAACGTTTCTCAGATAGGGGATGCATGTGTACAGAATGGGTTCAATGGGTAACAATAGGGATGTGTACCGTCCCGTATTCCGTTCCGTCCCGTGTTTTAGTATTAGGCTGGCTTCCGTTTCCTGGTGATACGGAGGACCTGGCATTTCTCAGGGTGGAAGGCCATCTTCCATCGTACCTCCCAAGCTGCTAGATGATCGAGGTCACACTGCAGCACTTTACGGTCAGAGTCAGATCTGATGGTAAGGTATACCAGGGTGTCATCAGCGAAGAGACGCACACTAGATGTCAAATTTTCATGAATGTCATTAATATAATACAGAAATAAACAAGGCCCGATGACAGATCCTTGTGGCACGCCCGATCTCACCTCTGCGCTGTATGAGTACTCTCCGTCAAGTACTACCTGCTGTTCCCTTCCCCCGAGAAAAGCCTGGATCCATGCATTGGTCCTTCCCTGGGACCCCGTAGTGGTGAAGCTTCAAGATGAGCCGTGTATGACTGACCTTGTCGAAGGCCTTACTAAAGTCCATTATAAGGATGTCAGTTTGCTGGCCACACTGCATATTGTTGGTGATGTCAGCTGTGAATTCAAGTAGCTGTGTTTCACATGATCGGCGGTCCCGGAATCCATGTTGTAGCTCGTAGAGTATTTTGTGTGTCCTGGCATGACCCATCAGGTTGCTGGTGATGATGTGTTCCATGAGTTTGCAGGCTATGCAATTCAAGGACACTGGGCGGTAATTTGAGGCGTCATTCTTATTCCCTTTCTTATAGATGGGGATGACATATGCCTGTCTCCAATCCTTTGGTACTGTCCCAGTGAGATATGACTTCTTAAAAATCATAGTCAGCATCGGCGCCACGTGATGGGAGAGCTCCTTTAGTACTCTAGGGCTGATGCTGTCTGGACCTGGAGCCTTGTGCACGTTGAGCTGTTGTAACAATTTGAGCACACCTGGCTGAGTTATCTCAATGTCCCTCATGACAGGGAAACTTCTGTCTGGCAGTTTAAGTTCAGCTGGGTATTCTGTGTCACAGGTGAAAACGGATTCGAATTGTCTATTCAATATGTTTGCTTTCTCTTTGGCGTCCTCATGCAGCGGTGTTCTCCTGCCTCTTCTCCTGGTGTTAGAATTGTCTAAGTGTGTCCAATAGGCCTGTCTCATCTCCTTCTGCAGCTGGTGTTTCACTGCCTTTGCTCTGTCTCTGTACCTCTCATCTTTTCGGCTCTTCTTCCAAATTCTATCTCTTTTTCTGATCAGCCTTCTGATGGTTGGGGTGACCCATGGTAACTGGTCTCGTTGCTTACATATCTTGTGTGGGATATGGTCGGTTATTGCTTTCCTCACAGCGCCCTTAAACATGTCCCACAAGTCATCTACACTGGAGCTTGTGTAGACGTCGTCCATGTGTGTGGTAACTTTCTGGTTAAGGCATATCAATCGGGTCGGCCTATTCAGCAGAAAAAGCAGAAAGGCCTGAATAGCAGAAATTGACGCCAATACAGTGGTCAAATAGCGAACAGTTAAAGGTTGTGTAATCACACCGCACGGTGTTAATTGATCGGTGAATATCATGGTCAACTGGGTCAACTGAAATTATTTTATTATATTTGTCTTTTATTAGGACTCCTAACTTGTTTTAGATTAATATTTATTTGATAAATAGAGGTATAAAGCAGAAAAAGCAGAATACTTTCTGGATCTTTCATGAATTCATCCATACACAGGATTCAATTAAACTGGCATTTGTCTATACCATTTTAATCAAAATGACAATTGATTAAACTGACATTCGTAATAGAATTATAATTAAAAAAACATGGAATTCTAATAACAAATTCAACTCCAATAAATTCATCAATTTTCAAATGTAATAATTTTGTTTGTTATTTATAAATGATAAGAAAAGAATAAAAATATGCTACCTTTCAGTTTGTACCAACTGATATGCATTTTTATAATGTACTTTTAGAATGTTGGTACTAATTAGCATTAATACTTATACTTTTGGGTTATCACTTTGCTTTAAATCTTAAAAGATAAAAAACATTAACCAGTACAATGATCACCAGACTATGTGTTATAGTCCTAACCCGACTTGGAGTCTTAAGTTTAATGACTTATAATTAATTACATATAACAATATTTACCCAAGTCCATTAAATCATTTCAAATCAAGTCGAAATATTTGAAAATAGAAGACAAGCAAACATATGATTATCAAATTAGTTCAACCCCTCTCGAGGGCAAATACATTTGGTTAAGGCATATCAATCTCGAGCATAGCAACTAATATGCAGCTTTATTAGAAACTTTCTGAAAGAAAATATGCGTACATACTACATAGTCTTCTGCTGCAAAACTGACCATCAACTTTGTTTTAAGTAATAATTAGTAATATATGCAAGTCATAGCAATTTCAGAACAGGGCTATATGTGGTGTCTGATACTGAAAATTCATTTATAAACTTACTTTCATTCAAGTTTTATTTTGTTTTCAAGCAAAGATTTGGCTGTTATTCATGATATTCAAATAGTATCGTATTGAAATAACATGACTTCGTTACTGAATTATGAATATTTCACTTCTGTTTCAATTTTTTCCAAATATATGGTGCTATATTTTCCTCAGATATTTTCTTTACAAAATTTATTTTCCTTTGTAGAAAAGGACGAATATGATTCCAATTTATATATTCCAGGTAAGATATTGTTTTATTTATTTTCTTACCTTTAACACATTTCATGTGCGCAATTCAGCCTATATATTCTAGGGCACAGGAATATGAATTTAGTCTGAAGTTTTGAACACATTTTATACAAAAAAATGTTTAAATTCAAATGTACTCTCAACAGTCATGCAAGAGACTATGACCTTATATAATTGCCCGTTTCATAGTATGCATTATGATAAATTTCAAACGTACTTTTGAAAAGATTATCAAAATCTTTCTTTGTAATAAGAGCCTAAATTGAAGCCTAATTAGTTACATAATCATAGCCAGTGTTGGAAATAGCTGTCTACCCTTCACCAATTGCAAGTAACATTTAAGTTGCTTGCCCTGATGTCGGACAACATTTTGCTATGAATTTTTAACATTGAAATCTATATTGCATTCAAAACCAACTTTGCTTATTGATGTTGACACACTTCAATAATTAACATTTTGTTGGGCGTTTTCATTGTTTACACCTCTGCTGTGCAACCTCAACATGCCCTCAACTCCCACCCTCTTATTTGTGCATAATACGTGTACATAACTTCGATGGGAAGCTTACTAAAATATTTCTGGCCTTAATTTTGTTTGCATTATTTCTGTTTCTTAACTTCTCGTGTTCAAGTTTTTAAAACTACATTTTAATGACATTCTTGTCCCAGAAAGTATGGAATTTCATTTTGGATTTTTGTGAAATCAAGACGCAACTCACTTTTCCGCTCTATTTGAAACTGTATTTATGCAATTAACAGTAACATTTTAATTCAAAATGTAAAACTTGATTTATATTGCTTTTTCAATATCTAGGCAGTTAATCAATCCAATCCAATTACCAGCTGTACAATCAAGTAACACAGTCTGTACTCTCATGATCTTCCAGCGTGACTTGGCACTGGTAAACCCTTTGCCACCGTCTTTCCCACTGCGACCTGACAGTTTCTGGGGCCGAGAGGCAGATAGTGCCACACCCTCACAGACGCACCAGGCATTCCTTGAGCTAGAGCAACAGATATCAGATCACTACAACTGCGAACACACACCAAAATTCAGTGTCACAAACCCCATGCTTGGCAAGGTGAGGAGTACAAAGCTGCAGTCTACATATAGTAGAACTTCCAATTAAGTCCAATCTATATTGAGACCTCCTCTGTAATAGAACCATTTTTCATACTCTCAAACGTTCATAAAGCGACCAAAATGAACTGCCATATAAAGACCATGCGTCTACTGAGACCACTTGAGAATTTGAGGTCAGTCCCACAGTTGGTCTTAATAGAGAGGTTTTACTGTACGTTGTGCTTCGCATTTATTACATGCAATATTCATCTGACAACAGGGATAGACAAATTCAATAAATTGCACCAGACCTTTGACTTTAGATTTTACCCTCCAAATGTTTAAATGCTCAATGAATTTTTATGCAATGCTTTGTCTATTGATGTTGATAAAATATGCATTTTCTTTGAGCGGAAAATTTTCTGGTCAGTCACTGAGCCTTAACAAATTTTTATTGCCTGAGGGAGGCAGTCTAATTTGTCTATCCTCAGTCTGGTATATTCTTTGAATTAATATGATGGGAATTAAAAAAGAAGAAGAAGAAATTGTTATTAACAAAATGCCTTTCAGGTGTACATAGGTCGTGTACGTAGTAGTGACAGCGATGGAAGTAAATGGAGACGGGTGCAGGTGATGGCAGTTTTCACCAGTAAGACGGGCAAAAACTGCACGTGAGTTCATGTATTTTCACTGTTTTATGTTCTTGATAAATAAGCTCTTTTCTTTCACGTTGATGTTTATTTCATGATAGACTGTGATAAAAGAAAAAAGTGTCTTTGTCACGTTTGAAGAGTAATAAAATCCTTTCATATGTGGCATCAGAAAAAAATAAATGGTCTAATACATAAAGTCTCTAATAGACTATTCATGGGAAACTCATTAATACAATATTCCATTTACTTATTTTAGAGTCCGACTGCTGGATTATGGAGGAGAAACTCAGATCTACTCCGCTCAGTTAGTAAAAAGTTCAATAATAACAGCATTCATAAAAGTATGGCATGGCACTAGGTTGTGAAAGAGATAGGTTTTTTGTAAATGTGTTTATTTAATGTATTACAATCGGTCACTATATACCATGAATCCATGACCACTGTAAAACCACTTGTTTGTTCATGTAATAATAATAATAGGTAAGTATTTACAGTGCCCGTATCCAAAGCATGCTCACAGACACTTTACAATAGATAAAACAAAAAAATACAGTAGAGTATATAAAAGTTAACAATGCAAAAATTAGAATAAAATTGATAACAATGATTCTTTAAAAGTTAACCCTATAAAATTCTTCGAAGAGAAATGTCTTAAGTTCTTTTTTAAAAGTATTGATATTAGTGCATAATCTAAGAGCAGTGGGTAGAGAGTTCCACATGATTGGAGCAATGTTTTTAAAATGAACCTTGCAATGTCTGGTAACAATCGTTTCTTTGCATTTTTGAGTACTCTAGACCATGTAGTTCAATAATCCATTGGGTGTAATGATTACCCCCCCGCTTGGCTTTTCATAATTCAAGATGGCCGCCAAGATGGCAGCCAAATCACATTATTGGCTATAACTTTTGAACCATACCACATAGAATCATAATTTTGGTGTCTAGGATAGGGTTTTTGGGGTCAAGGAATCCATTTATGATGTTCAAATATTTGTTTGACCATCCAGACCATGAGGAACACAACAATTGAAGCTTAATGTGAAAATTAGTATTGAGCTGAATGCATGGATTTAGGTTATGGCGGTGTACAGATTATACAATTACAATTATACAGTTATACAATTATACAATTATACAGATTACACAAGAATATGGCAAGAAGAACAAACAGTAATCAGTTTTAATAAACAATGTGATTTATACAAGACCAAGTAAGCACTGGATCATAAAGAGGACTTCCTCAAACCCCCTCCTGTACCCCACCTTCTTCTTCATCTTCATCAGTTGGCTTGGTAGTAGTGAATGTGTTAAAACATGAAGGCCCAGCCCCACAGGCACAAAATATCGTACATGGAATTTGGCGACCTGTGCACCCACAGTTTCCCCTCTTGCATGATGATTCTGAGTCACAACCACAGCGAATGAGCTTGAGCACGTAATCTGGTGCCAGGCAAACACCTTCCGCCACAGTAGTTGCAGAGAGCGACTTGTTGATATCATCGGCTTCCCAGCCATAGTCTCGTGGATCGAGTGGTGGGGGATCTGAATCCAGTGCGGCATACCACTGTGCAACTTGGAAGTGTGCTCGTTTTGCGTTCTGCATGAACGCTTCTGTGGTCGGTGGCAGGGAACAGAGTTTTGGTGCACCAGAGGACTTAGCTGTCTTTTGTGCCCACAGCCGCTTACGGCACTCACTCATGGTCACACCTAATCCACCATATGCAGCAACCATGAACTTGGTTGCCTCCTTCTCCACATCATCCCAAGGGGCATCGATCACACCGAGGGAGTCCAGGACGAACCCCTGTTTCGATATGGTAACAGCTTTCGACTTGCCAATACCATAACTGGCTGCTACCGTATCACAGCCACTGATAGCATGTATCGCCAGGACTTGTGGGATGAGAGTAGGGTGCTTCTTGACTGTTGCAGGAATGTCAACACAGGCCCTACCACGGACCGATGGTTCCATCATCAAAGGAGCTGAGGAACCAGACTTATGGTAGTGGTAACAGAGTAGTGCGAACACGTCCGTATCATCTGAGATGACACAGACACGAGCCTCCTCACGTTCATAGCTCCAGAGGGCGTGCATGACGAGTCTTATGTCTGCTTCCTCATGAGTTGAGTACAGCTGAAGCTCTGCCCTCTTTCTCCCCCTGTGCACCACAGTTGGCACTGGCTCTACTCCTGTCATGAATAGGCGGTAGTCTGATGTCACTTTGTCGAGGAATTCTTGGTCATTCATTATGAGCTCTAATATGAGGCGGTTCAGCTGTACCTTGTTGGCTACACATTTCAATACAGCATCTCTTGATGGGAGGGGGGTTTTCGCACTCAGTTGGTGAACTCTGCTAGGGGCCGTCTTGCCTGCACGAGCTACCCTTGTGCTACTCTTGGTCGAGTAGTCATAGTACCTGTCCAGTACCAGATGAACGTCGGCACTGTTGAGTTTGTTTGCGACCCATATCTTGAACTCATTGACAAAGGTGTGGACAGTTCCTTTTGTGGGCCAATTAATTGTCCACAGCACGGCAGAGACATCAACCACAATGACAGAGGGTTGTCCCCATACCCTGGCAGACGTTGCAACTGCAAGATTGTTCTTCAGACATGCTTTCCCAGTGGCGATCCGCATGCTTCCATCAGCGTGGAACATAGAAGGAGGGTATGCTGCTAGTTCGCAGCCAATCACATCATTGAGGTCCAACTCTCGTTCGCTCACCATCAGGCCAATCACTCTTGCATAGATCGCCTCCTGGTCGATGACTGATATATCGCCAACTTTGATGGCATTCCTATTGTCAGAGAAGGTGACAGCCTGCCGTTTGATAGTAGTGTAGAAACCTTCCGGCCATGAAGACTCAAAAGTTTCAAGTTGTTCCTGGCCCAGGGACAATGCTTTATCAATGTTTACATTTGCAGGTGCTATGGCACCAGTGACAATGTTTATCAAAGTACCATCAGGATGGCTGTCAGGATCCATCGGGTCAATACAATCAGACAGTGTGTGATGTAGAGACTCGCGATCCTGTGCGTCACTATTGATCCGCCCACTTGTCTCTTCTTTGTGCTTCAGTTTTGGCATGCTGTCATCCTCAGTCATCAGTTGTAGGTCCCCCATCAGTGTCACGACCGCATGTTGGCTGTAGGACCACGTTGCCACTGTCTGTGGGTTTTGCGTGTTTCCTATGACACCACTCGGACCCTTTCCTCGCTTCATCCATGTCGTTTCGATGAATTGGTCTGATGGAATACCATTCCACAGCCCTTCCATGTGATGGAGAATCTGCTCCCCACGAAGGAACTGCTGCTCGACTTCAGATGGGAGCCAGGTCAAAGAGCGACAGAAGAAAAGACCATACCGAGCATAGTTGTGTTTGTGAGCAGCAAAAAGATATGGAAGCATCTTGTTCATTGTGGTGATCAGGAGGGCATAGTCAGGCTCATGAGTTGCTCGAGTGAACTGCATAATGAGCAGTGTGGGCTTAATCACTAGCTCGGTCCAAGCCTTCGTCGTTCGACTTAGTAGAGAGATCAGCCAATACGTTTTCCAGGTCAGCCATGTTGTTCAACTCTTTGTTCTCGACGATTGGGCGGAGTAGCTCTTCAGTGAGAAGGCGTAGTGCACGGATATTTTGAGGATATTTCTTCCCCTGTAGCATCTTGTCCACTGACCCAAAGGTTCCACACAGTATGTTGTTCAGACCACTGTCGGCCATGAGTGTACCAATACAGGATACGAAATCCATGAGGAAATGCATGAAGCCAAGAATGGGGATCATTTTTGTCCTGAGATCAGGAGTGGCGAAGAGAATGTCGACGATGACCTTGTAGATTTGCTGGTCTGCTGTTATGACAAGGTACTCTTGATTTGCTTCTTGAACAATACGCAACCCATTGACAATGGCTGTGTTCACTGTGTCTGGGTCAGCTGGCTTCATGTATAACAAAGGCATGTAGCGCACAGCAGATTTGCTGGCAGGCATCATTCCAGTTTCCCTACAGATCCGAGTGTTGAACCCGTTGTATTCCGGTGTATTTGCTTCTTGAAGCACACTCAATAAGAAGTTGAAGTCCAGCTCTCTTGCTCTGTTCAATGAGACACCGACAGCTTGTTCGAGCTCATCAGATGGCTTCAAATTTAAAGTGAACTGTACTGGCATGTCTGGCTTCTTGGGACCCCTATATCTCACTACTGTTTGGTCCAAGTCAATTGGTTCCTTCATCTGCTCCTTGCTGAGTCTGGGAATGGTGACATCATGAGTTATAGGTGTAGGTCGGGGTTGTGTCACGATCATTGCCAAGTTGTGGCAATCTAACCGACAATTTTGGGAATGAATGACAGCATCAAAATTGTCAATAATTACTTGGACGAGACCACCAATTGATACGTCGGTCAGGCCTGCCAAGGCTGTGTCACGTGCAGCCTGCACCGCAGCCGAGCGGAGGAAACGCCGCACCTCATCATAGCTACACGTGATTCGGAACTTATAGAGCATGTTAATGACAGACTTGTGCTCACTCATCAGCACACCAAGAGCAATCTGTAAGGGGGTGGGCTGGTTGGTTGTAACACTAGCGACAATGTTGCCAACCATGATGGAGGACAGTGATGGTGATGAATCAGAAGTGAAGTTCGGGTGGACTTTGGAGAGCAGCTTGTTGAGAAGATTACTAGTACATTCAGTCGCTGAGGCCTTGTCAATGTGGAAATCATATGATGTGAGCTCCCTCTTCACTGCCTTCAACTCTTGTGCTATCTCTTTTCCGAGCTTCTTGAGTGTGACTTCTTCATCCTCATCTTCAGCATTTACAATTTTTAGTGTATCTGCAACGCTGTTCCTGAAGACAACTAGAGTGGCAATCCCAGGCGAGTGAAAACTCAAAATGTCATCACCAAATTGAGACTCGACTTTCTCCACAAGTGTTCTTCGAGACAAACGGGTACCGCCTTTCTGCTCATACACATCCATGATCTCCACTGTGTTCCAAACCTTCGTACGATCTTGCTCAAGCACCTCGAATGTCTGGAGAAGAGCTGTATCCACTACAGAGTCAGAATAATCATCTATGCTAACAGCAGGTTTGTGAAAGAGACAATTACATTTGCGATGATAACGACCCTCTGCAGCAACTAGATCACCATCAGCACCCAACAGACGATCGTGGACAACTCGTCCAAGATCATCATTGCGCTCTATACACTTTTTGATGATAGTATCAATGTAAACCTGTCCATCACACATATGGGTGGTCGTGACCATTGATGCGGGCACTCGGTATTTAGCTGGTGTTTTGGCATCGTACTCAGAGGCTAACTTGCACTCGGTGATATCGAGACAAAACAGACAATGTTTTTTGAATTCAAATGTTTTGCCCTTCGTCTCACTACGTAGTCTTTTGGGCTGAGGTTTTGATGAGCTATGAGGCTTGCGCTTCTGAGATAAATGAGCAAGATTCTGCGGCGAGACATAGGTAGAAACACAATTCTTGTGACAATAAACATGAGTAACAGTGCCACTAGTATATCCTGCTTCCAGTGAGTCATGTATATCAAGATGATCCCGCAGTTCGCTTGCTTCAATAATCTTCTGTATACGGCTGCATTTTGACAACTTCTCTTTGGTACCAGGACAGCTGGTAATCTTGCCATTGAAGAAACACTCCTCCTCAGCAGCCATGACTATCTGAAACAATAAAAAGAAACTGTTGAATGTGTATATACAAAATGAATAGTATATGTGAACACAATAGTTGGTAGCCACAATTAGATTACCTAGTGTATGCACGTTGAGAGGGAGAGAAAGAGAAGACAAATCAATAGTTGGTCAATTGTTGTGTTCCTCATGGTCTGGATGGTCAAACAAATATTTGAACATCATAAATGGATTCCTTGACCCCAAAAACCCTATCCTAGACACCAAAATTATGATTCTATGTGGTATGGTTCAAAAGTTATAGCCAATAATGTGATTTGGCTGCCATCTTGGCGGCCATCTTGATTTATGAAAATGCCAAGCGGGGGTAATCATTACACCCAATGGATTATTGAACTACATGGTCTAGAGTACTCAAAAATGCAAAAGAAACGATTGTTACCAGACATTGCAAGGTTCTGAGCTAAATGGAAATCTGGGTATAAGGGAAGGACAAACCCAATTATTGCTATTTTAAAATACTATTCATATTTCCGATGCCCCGCCCCTTTTTCTGGTTTTGTCACTGGTCTCACAAACATTCCTATCGCCCGTAGTAAATAGAGAGAAATTGCCGACTTTCTACCCAAGAGTGTTGAATCAAAATTGTGCTGATCTTCTTAGTTTTAACTTGGGATAAATTCGGTAACCTCTGTTCTACAACATACCAGAAGTATTCTCAGAAATCATTGATAATAAAGATTTGCTGGGGCATTTAGTTTTCAATCTTTTTACATCCACTACCAGCCGCTACTCTTAATCGCATCGCACTATAGTCGGTGCTGACAAATTACGGCGTGTGATAAAGGCTAATATGCCCTTGCAAATGGCGTCACCTTTATATCGCCAAATAGTGATAAATTTGTGAATCGAATGGATTATCATGTTACAATAACATACCCATCAAGAATTCACACGTCGGATCAATTATGAACTGGTTATGAAGACATGGACGAAAGGATATTTCTTAAATCACGTACATTGTTTGAAAATCACAGTGTTTTGTGTGTGTGTGTTGGCGATGAAGAAATTTGACAGCTTACACGGCTGTACGCACACGACACATATATTTGAAGACGTTTTTATAGTCTTTCACCCAAGTAAGCTGTTTTATGTTCATTTTCGTATCATCTGTACCCTTTATGATGACTCACAGCAGTCATTATTTTACGAGTATGAGAACTTTTAGAAATTCGTCTTTCTAAAGTGTACCTCGAACGGGTCTTTGAATCGAGGGCGGCACTAGCTACATGTTTGGAAGATAATCTAGACGTAAAATCCATATTCCTATAAATAGATGTTGAAAATAAGAACCGACATACGATTCTGAGTGCACATGGACAATTTATGTAAAAAATAAGTATTTATTGAGGCACCAGAAACGTTATTGTCTCAGACGTAAAACTGTCAAAATGCCAGTGACAGTGTGCGGTAGTGTTTTTACTACAACGTCATAACTCTTCTAAATCGATAATTGTTTGGTATACATTGGATACAATGTAGAAAAGATGAAAGGTAGTGCATCCCAACTGAAAAATTAAGACGATTAGCACATTTTCATTCAAAAATTTGTTATCAAAACTTGGGAATTTCTCACTGTTTACTACGGGGGGGAGATAAAGCTTGTGAGACTATGATAGCGCACCTGCGTATGTTTGTATGAGGCTGCTCGCTGATTGGCTGGCTGACGTAAAAAGGGGCGTGGCTCGGAACTATATTAGTTGAACAATGAATCAATTCAAACCCAGGAAAAAATTTGAGGGTTGTTTTTTGGAACTAGTGGATGATTGTGAACTCTGTATTTAGATCATATAAATTGTGATTATGTTCATGTATGTATACATGTACATATTTTTCAGATTACAAGAAATACCTGAGCAGTTCTTGTCTGTGGAATACCAGGCTAAACACTTCACTCTACATGACATTGTGCCAATCACTCTGCAACATAACTACGAGGAGTTTTCTACCTCCCTACAGTAAGTCAGGAGACATTCGAGATTGATGCTGGAAAAACGCGGAATTTGTTTGACCCCAACATATTTATCCACAAGTTTTTAAATCTTGCCCAATCCATTGTAAAGTTTAAGTTATACGGGATATGACATCTATTCAGTGAGTTGCTGCACGAATATTTCGCTTGCGCATGCAATTATATTCAATGAAAGCCCTATTTTGTTTCATTTCAGACCATCAGATGAGTGGGATGAGGCTGCTATTAGTACTTTTGCAGGATGGCTAAAAGGTCAGCGATGTTGGGAAATTAAACTTAACACTTTTCATATTATATACAATGTATAGTGTAATATCGAAAAGAGCAATCTTTGCCTACAGGATAAACTTGAACTGTGGGGAGAACTGTAAAATGCTCAATATAGCCACTATTCTAGATAACCAACTAATACATTTTCATAATGTAGGTGAATTTAAATGAAACTAACCTTAAGAAAATTCAATGTACACAATATTCAGATATTGTGGTTCTACTGCATTGCCATTCGTTGAATTAAGTCAATGTGTTTGTAATTTTAATCATTTATTTAATCATTTATATCTTGGATATATATATATATATATATATATATATATATATATATATATATATATATATATATATATATATATATATATATATATATATATATATATATATATATATATATATATATATATATATATATATATATATATATAAATATATTTTTTTGTTGTTAAAAATGGTGTTTTTAAAAAATCAGAATTAATGTAAATTTTGCATTTTATCTTCAAAGATAAATCTGTTTTTTCTTTTACTTGCAGAGTTCAATAACTTTGAGATTAAAATTATGGGCAACATTGGGAAGAAAGTTGCTGTGGAGTTGTACGGTCAAAATGAAAAATTTGGGAAACAATGCATAAATGAATACCTCGTTAAAAGGAGTATGCAAACTTACGCTCATAACATGTCAGGTAAGAAACACATTTGTCCTGAGGTATGGATGTTTTTGGTGAAATATCGTCCATACACTGCACTTATCAAATCCTCCAGTAACAACTACATGTACATGAAATTCAATTTGAATTATGGCTGTCACACGAAAATAATCATCCCAGTATGCTCATGCACATTGAGGTCCAATGTATTTTTCTGTAATCTTGTATAACTGACCCATTGGCACATGAATTGTAGATTGTAGAAACCAAATGACCTTGATGATTGGCCACTTTCTTTTCCCTTTCATGGTTGACTATATAAGTAAACAATGAAGGGGAAAAGAAAGAGTGGCCAATCATTAATCTCTGTTGGTTTCCCCTATGATGGTCCATTGACTGACCAGATTCTTTTTAGGTGGTTGTTTTTCATATATTTTCATGTAATTTTCTAAAATTCTCCAACTTGGTTGAAATTACAGATGTAATTACTTCCATAAAAATGAGTTTTTTTGAGACATAAAATTTTGAAGTATGCACTATTATACTGAAACTGAAGCATTCTCATCGATAAGTTGGGACATTATGCAATCCCTAACATAAATTTTTTTTAAGTGTGCTTTATTCAACAGACGACATTCTCCAAACGATGTGTCCAAGTTTCTATGAGAGTAGAAAAGCTGCATGTGATTCTGATGCATCATCTCAGCAGTGGAGAAGCAGTAAGGATTACTCTGATCTGGGTCAGTACAAGGTCACACCATAAAAAACTGTATTGCTTAGTTGAATACATATGAAGAAAATGCTTAATTACATAACATTCTTGTGGATCAAGGTTATGCTGTATTATTAAGTAATAACTACTGAATCATTACAGAGTATAGTTTGACCAGCTCGTCGAACTTCAATGTAGAAATGAAAAATCTTGAATTATCTATAACATTAGGTCATCAGTCATATCAAATGCAATACGATGAATGGAAATATATTTTGCTTGAGTTTTCTATGAATATGACTTGTTAGATAAGTTAGTCCAGCTGTAAAGGGAAGCTACAGAAACGTATAGACAAGTTATCCAAACAATATAATTTATCCACCTGTCATCCCAATGCAGCTTGTGATTCTTTTAGAATCGTGGATTATTTAGAATGTCATGTTTCCTTTTGAAGTAATTTGTGAGCAAGTTCACAAAAATGATATTGAAAGTAATGATTTGTACTTACATGTACGTTAAGAACTACATACATGTTAAACAAAATGTCATCATTCTATTGACATGTAATTTTTTTACAGAAAATTCAATCATTGGTGGAATTGTGAATACCAATGGAGTCAGACGGAGTACCGGACAAGACTATGTGGTAATATTGGACTCTTTGTTCTACCTTGTACAGTACAACCTCTTTTAACCGGACACATTGGGAAGCTGGATTTACATTCGGAAAATCAAGATATCCAGATAAGGGAGGGGTGGGGGTAGGTAAATATGAGAAACCACAAAGATTTATGTATATATATATGCGATGTACGTGATCACAAGTGACAAAGGACCATAGTAGAAAAATTTCATTTCTACCTTTTAGCACAACTCATCCATTGCTTTGGATTGAAGTTATGTATGCTAAATCAAATGAAAATCATTTAACCTTTGTACAAAGTCTTACAAAGGTAAATTTTGTGATAATTTTAATCAAAACACATGCTTTCGTTCGTCACTGACATTAGTACATGATGGGCATTTCCAGGGTCCACGGGCAGTCTCTATGTGCATATTCGCAAAAATGGGAATGTAGGGGATCTGGTTGATGGAATGATTCGAATAATGGATACACGGATAAAAGAGGTTGTACACCAGGTGTCAGTAGTTTGTAATTGCTCTGACATTCTGAACACATTGTTACAATAGAGTTTTGCTAAAGTAATGCAGATTTTTCTTTAATGTTAGCAACATATGCTTAGTCTGATTCAATAGTTATGATCATATCTTTCTAAAGAAGATTGATTCTGTATACACTAGTATTTTGTGCATGTGCCCACGTTGAAATTGTTTGTATAATTTTGTTTAATTTGTTTTCGTTGTGGTAAATGAATAACATAGCTTTTACATTATAAGTGTATCCTATATATTTTTTTTTTAATTTCTTCATGGCACAGGATGTGCATTTAGTATCAGAGATTACTATTCCTTAACATCTATTTTAAGAATAAATTATGTGTTGTAATAAGCCTATTCATTGGTGGTATGGACTTTCATTTGTGGAGACTGGTAACTTGTAGCCAGTTGTTAATTATAGAAACATTTAAACTTCACTTTTTCATTCATCTTCTTTGTATTCATTCTGCAAACTGAAATGTTAGCTAACTGAAATATCTCTTGAAAGTCCGGGAGTGTGAGAATAATGATAAAAACGTTGTGTAATATAAATTATAGGAAGAAAATCGTATAGTAACAAATACAAGGATATGTGAGGGGAAAGATTCATAAATTTGCCTCATTCTGATGCAAGCTAAACTAGATCAAAAGTGTTCAAAGAACACTGCGTTGCTAGAACGACGTTGACTTATGGGCAATTAAGATATTTACTGAAATGATGTATACTTTACAATCAAGAAATGAATAATTTGAGGAGAAAACATCAGAATGAATGAGAATCAATATACCCAGGCAAAAGATATTTGTGTTGCAATACAATAGTACTGTTTGAATAACAGATACTAATCAATATCAGTTTCAAACCCAATAATCAATATTTGCTGCTTGGGTTGGAATATGGATTTTTCTTGGTGCCTTAATTGCATTGAATATCAGTAAGAATATCATGAATGGGCTTCTAGAAACCACAGTTTAATTGGCAGATTGCCCAAAATTGAATCACTTCGGTGTCGTCTCAAACCTCATAGTTGTGTAAAGTTTGAACGAAATCGGTTCATCGGTACGCCCGCTAGCTTGTCCAGAGACCAACATAGTTACATAGTTACATAGTTACAAACATAGTTACAAACGAACCAAACACAATGCTTGCTTCAGCAGCTGAGCTGAAGCGACGCAATAAATTAGATTATGATCTGTGGACCTAGATAGACATTATTTTAGCCAATGATTTATTTTACAAAAATATTATGTGTCATGGACACATCCTCAGCATATAAATGAAACAATTATTACATGCAATAAAGTACAACTCATGGTAGTACTATAATGTACAGATTCATTTATGTTTACAGTACAATTAAAACTTTTCTAGGTAGCATTCAATAGTACAAAACAAAGATTATATATGCTACAATATTCAATAACAAGATTTTAAAGTAATCATAGTCATATGATTGCTACTTTATGGTCAGTTCCCTGTTGCTGTATTCATCTTTTGTATCGTGGGTCTCACTTCCCTTACATGTATGTGCAATTCTTCCAACATCAAGAAGCTTCCACCACATAGAGTCTGATGCAGAATATCAATGTCCTGGTCAATGAATTGGGTGTCGCAGGTCGTCAAGTGTGTTTTAATTGGTCCTGGTCTGGTTATATGCGCTTTTTTGAATGATTATTTTGTACACTTGTTTCTTAATGTATGACATTTCCCAAAACGAAGCTCACAAACATATCATATTTACAAATCAAAAATGGCTGTTGATTGAGTTGTTTATGGGTGTAATGAACAAAAAACAACAACAGGCACACTTCCTGTAACAAGATAATGAACTATTGCTATGTAAATACTTACTAAACTCAGCCACACAGTGACAAGGCTATGAACCTATAGTTTAACACCTTAAAAACTTCATACCAGGTGTTTGTAAACTGATAAAAATTGCAAGAACACCCTCGCTTTCGTTTCCTGTTTACGCGGTGAAAGCAAATGCCATTGTGACATGATGCAGACATAAAATCAAATACATCGGAACGTTTAAACGTTCACATTTGTTTATAATATCGGTAAACTTTCATGTCCAGTAACTTTGAGTATAGAAATATCATGTCAATACGGGCAATAACAATTTCTCGTACTTTTGCATGCGCATGTGACAATGTTTTCACTTCTCTGGTGTGTAATGTAATGTCTAATGCTGGGGTTTCTTTGAGAATATGATCAAGGCTGCGCATAAGTATCCATTCTATCGCCCAAGACAGGTGTCTGTGTTGTCTCCACGTGATTCTGCCATAAAATTTTTGAGTTACTTGTTCTTTGGACTAAGTCCGATTCGCATTTACTCTGACTTAATTGATCTGGAAGTGTAAATCTTTGCTAGTATTACATGTATTATATTTTAGAGGTACCTGTTCTATGGACAACAGTGATATGTTTTCTACTTGTGATCCTGATAATAGGAAGAAAAATATTTCTTTTCTGTTGTTGTTTTTATGTTACAACTGTAAGTAACTTACTAACAGGCATTGTTAGAAAGTAGCATGAAATGGAAATTTGTGTGGAAAGGTGACATGTGGGCCTTGTTTTGGAGTCAACATGGGGGAGGTTGTTAAAAGAGCTTGTATCTAATTAAGCAATGGTGTTGCTGTCTCTGACAGATGTACAACTCGGAAGGGGATCCCGACTCTCTCAGTGATCTGCCTCCACTGGAGTCGGATCCGCCAACCTACCCCAACCAAACAATACCAATCAAAATGGCCGGCCTCGATCACAAGATGGGGATTGTCCACTCGTCAGATGAACAATCCACAAAGGTAGAATTTTTTGCAAAAAGGGTTAAGCTTTTAAGATTTATTGATAATCATTTCCTTCAAACCTGCTACTGATTAATTGTATGAAAGTGGAAACCTATTCAAGGATTGAATCTTAATATTAATTATAGAAAGGAACTACTGACTTTATTGTAGTTCCAGGGGCTCAGCAAAATGCATACATGTTAGTATGCAATGAATAATCTTGAACTATTTGAACTGTGGAATGAAAGTTTTAAGTGTTTTGGCAGGGAAAATACTATCAATGTGGACTGAAACAAAGAGAACATGTAATTATCAGTTATTCCATTTTGCAACTTGTTTTTGAAGAAAATGTTATTTTTGTCCTCCAGGCCAGTACATAAACTTTTGTCAGCTTTTCTAGAAGGACAAACCTAACCAATACTAATATCCAGTTTTGGCTGACCTAGATTTGAAATGGAGTCCAGGGAACCAAATACCTACATGTACTAATGTAGAGACTTGTTTTATGTCCCACTCAATATATTAACGCTGTCTATTTGTTTTTTTCAATTTGAGATACATTGTACTTACGGTATGCTTAATTATGGTCCAATTTAACCTACTAACCTGCATTCACACAATGAAGAATCTTCAATCAATGAGGGATGGGATATTTGAATATTATTTTTATTTATGTTTAGATGTATTGCATGATTAACTTAACAAACCTAGTGTGGTAGTAATAATCTATGTTTTATGAAGTTTGTATTTTGAGTTCTAACATACTTTATTATTTTGACGCACATTTGTCATATTCATGGAATTCTGTACCCTATTTCATGTCTTATATTAAAATAAATTCTTGTTAGAATAATTTTGAAGAAATTAATTTGATTTAACTAATCCATTTCTGTAAAGGTTATATATAATATTTTTCTTGCTCACCAGCCTACAGTGGAAGAGGCTTTGGTCCCACATATTCCCTTGTCTGGGGACGTAGCATGCAGCCCAGAAGGCACCAGCATTGCCCCTCTGCAAGGCCTGTCTAACACGCAAAATTCGAGCCGCGTCACTGGGGACCATCATGTCCTGGGCAACCAGACGAGCGTGAGTCCTCGGACTGCAGTAGGCCACATAACTGGAGAGAGGGCTCCTCCTCTTGACTCCCGCACCGCTTCCAGTGCAGTGAGTCCGCAGCGCGAGGGACCCCATGTCTCTTCTCCCAACCATCCAATGCCGGGCAAGGGCCGAGGCATGAAGTTGCTGAATGCAGCAGGCCACAAAGCTGGAGACGGGGCTCGTCTTCATGGCTCCCCCACCACTTCCAGTGCAGTGAGTCCGCAGCGAGAGGGACCCCATGCCTCTGCTTCCAGCCACCCAATGCCTGCCATGGGGCGCGGCATGAAGCTTCTGAAAGCAGTGAGTCCCCAGCGCATGGGTGCGGCAGGCGACGGGCCTCAAATCTCTGCTCCTAACCAGCCAATGCCGTGCATGGGGCGGGGCATGAAGCTGCTAAACGCTGCCGTTAATACTCACAAGGCGGCTGGGTTAAACAGACCTAAAATTGGTTCTGGTGTAGATAGTAACAGTGCCAAGTCGGACAGTGTATGCAAAAGGAAGGATGATAGTGTTGTCATCAAAGACAGTTTAGTGCAGACTAGTGTCGTTGAAGGTGTGATGCAGTCACCAGCACAAAGTCAGCCAAAGGTGAGAAACAATGCCATGGAACTCAAGGGAATTTCCAGTGTTGTTTTAGATATTATAGATTTTTCAAATGTTTTGTAGAGACAATTTTGAGTTAAATTACTTGAAGTCAGGCCACATCCTTGGTGTGAGAAATGATCATGGCATTCATGAATAAATCATATGCTAATATTCTATGAGTTTTGCCAGCTAGAGGCCTGAGTTCGTTATTAAAGGAATATTCAACGTTAACTTCAAATAAGTTTTTAAATACTTTTATGCAGCTTCTACACCCTAAATAAGAGAATTGTAAATGTCGCAGATATCGGTTGGACGAGGTCGGCTAAAGCAGCTTGTGCAGGAAACGCTGCACAGTCCACAGAGACCTGGGGATGCAGCAAGCCAGCAGAAGCAGCAGCAGCAGCATCAGCAGCAAAGGTACCACAGTTATGAGTTTTTTATACATATCAGATTTTGGTGATTCCTTCTGAAGCAATGTACAAGTCAATTTGAATATTTTCACTTCATCAGTGAATGGTTTTTAATTTTCCAGCTTGGTGCAAGTCACGATTACTGAGTCCCAATGTTACATAGAGATGGGCAACTACGACGCCGAGCTCCTGAAGGGAGCGAGCACTCCCTATGGGAGCTTGCTATGGTAGTTGCCCATCTCTTTTAACCATTGGACTCCATGATCGAATTGCAACTAATATGTTAAATAAGATTCAGTTCATTAGCTAATTAGCTACAAGTAGTTAGTTTAGCAGGTATCAATTAAATGCAAGATATACATGTAATTTTTATTCAAATAATCAGAAGTGATTGGCATTAAATATCTTATATATTTGGCCTACTGTAGCTACATTACAGAACTAGGTCTCATCCATAGTGTAGTTTTATTTTTCAGCTGTACTCTTGATAGAATGAAATTTTGTTTTTAAAAGCTTAAATTTTGACTATTAATTTAAATGTTTTCAAGCTCCTAAAGGCTCCTTTTCAAATTAAAACATCAAAAGCCAAATACCAAATTTATTTGGACCAACATGAATTAGATTTTATTTTTGATTATAAAGCAGCAGAAATAGAACAGAAAACAAGGAAATTGTTTGTCATAATCTGTTATAATAATTTGTTTTAATCTTTCAATTAGGTGCTTCTTATATTAATATTGCACTGTATATTTTACTTGTATTTAATTTCTTTTGGTGATTTAATTTGAAAAGGAGCCTTTAGGAGCTCAAAATTTCATTTTATTGTCAGTCAACAGTACAGCTGAAAAATAAGACTATACACTATAGATGATGAGAAATTAGAATTCATTGGGTAAAACTTAGTTACTAATAGATCTTTCTCCATTTGTTTAATATGAACGGGAATTTTTCATTTAACTTTTTTAGGGAAGGCTCTAGTCCAGGAGGACTAAGTGGGCGTTTTGAAGATACAGATCCTCCAGGTATGTGCAATGTATTTGTTTATTCATCATTAAGAAACTATTGGGGGGTTTTGCTTTATCATTTAGAGGTGGAAAAAGTGCAGATGTTTTTTTTAATTGCACAATAATTTTAATAAGAGGTATCGATTTTTTACCAAAATCATGACTGATCATAACGTGTATGATATATTTTTATTGTTAATATTTCAGTTAAAATGGCATTTGGGCGCGGTGCAATCATAGAAAAGCTGAAGCTTTCCCCCAAAGTAGGAGGCAATACGAATAAAGATTCTGATGTGCTGAAAAATACTTTTGTCAACAACCAAAGTGATATCCATCTTAACAAGAGCTCCAGCAGTGAAAATCACAGTGCATCCAGCCTAAATCAAAATGAAGTAACGCCAAATAGGAGTAATCCTAGTGTAATCCAAAATACTGCACCTCTGAATGAAACTGTATCTTGCGAAATTAAGTCCAGTATGGATCAGAGTAGCTTATTGAATTCCAGCAAGGACCAAAATTTTGCATCTCTGCCTTTTGACACGACTCCACCACGGCTGGTAGTTATAATTTTTTTATACTTATGAAGTATCCCTAGCTTTGCCTCTGGCTATTTAATAGAAAACGGTGTGAACACGCCTATACACTTTAATAGGGTAACGTAAGCAGATTTCGGCTCCTTAAGGGCTGCAAACTGAATTTATGTGATAGAAACCAAATGCAAACATACTTGGGCCAAATTCTTGTTACGTTACTCTAGCTATATTTTTAATTTCATGAATTAAATTTGAATTAGGTTTCCATTCAGTTGGAATTCAGTCAAAACAAAACTGTAGTGTATACTACAAGCATGATTATTTTAGGATTTTTGATCATAAATTTGGGGAATGAATTTTCATAATTCTATTTCATTTGGGAGACTTGTGTACCTATCTTTTTCACTTTATTTCTTTGAGCAATCTACAATCGAATAGTCAAATTATAATTAATAATTTTTTTTAAAGGTTTTAACTACAAACTGTTTTGTTATAGAAGTACACACCATAAGTATTATGTTGCAGTAATTAAATGTATACGAGTGCAAAATCTTTCAAATAGTTCTCAAATTTGTATGTGCAAAAAAATAAATGGACTAGTACAAAACAGTTTAGGCACAATTTAGAACATCTTAAATTGTCAAGATACTGGATGCAATGAACATAAAGTATTTTGCAATGTAGGTTAATATTTTTGGATTACAAAGTTGATAAACTGTGAACGTAGATTAGTATAAAATAGAAAAATGTAAATAATCTTAATGGTATACTTTTAATTTTAATAGGAAGCCAAGCCGTTAAAATCTCGTCTGCCAAGGCTAGCGAGCAGCCAATCTTCAGATGATTCAAGTTCACCACGCCAACAGCAGAGAAAAATACAAGTCTCGTTCAGTGACCAGGAAGAAGTGCACGAAATTGTTCATGAGTGAGTGTAGTTTGTCCTTTTTAGTCTGGCTGATATAAAGATAAAAAGTGTCTTTTTCTATGATTGACACTAATAGTTATTTTGTATATGCTTACTCCTTCTCCCTTTGTTGGAAATATTTTTTAAGATTTCTTTTTATTCCTAATTGTATATACAGTCAATATTATGTTGTTGTTGTTTTTTTGCTTATTTGATGTTTGAAATATGTAGAAATGGTGCAAGTTGATTCCTGTTTTAAAAATCACCATTTTTCTTCACATTGGTTTTCGCATTGTCTGTTTTTTGCATAGTTTGGGTGCTTGTAAGTGCTATTGTTTTTGGACGAAAATTAAATTCGTAATGCTTAGGAAACTTACATATAATTATATTGATATGATGACAGGAGCCATCATGCACCTACATGTATGCATCTTATGGAAAAAGCACTATTTGAATAGATCTTAGTCTCTCCACTAAGTTAAATGAGTTGTTGTTGAATGTTGATTGCACTGTTTTCTTTTTGAGTTTATTAATTGTCTTTTGCAATAGGTCCATTTCTATTTGATATCCTTATAGACAGATCAGTTCGCTTACAAACCTTGTTTTCTGTTTGTTGTTTGGGTTGCCATTTTGCTGGGTGGGCTATATTATTTTTTTTTTACAATAACGTGCCGTGTTTGACCGTTTAGCTCTATTATTACACCCATTCCTGTTCCGATGTGTAATAATACGGGCCCTTTGAGGTCGATCCTCAAACGATCCTCATCAAGTGAAGGTGTAGACAGGTATAATAATTTCCATCTTGTTACTTGTCGGTAGATAATTGACAACTACATGTACATGTACTAACACTTAGTGCCATTGTGCAACCATAAACTTCCTGTATTTGAGTATACTTTTTCACCTTTATTTTATTTTAGCATTTGTGATTTTTTATGGGTGTGATTATCAATCCTGTTGTATTTAAAAAAAAAGAAAATATATTTGGAGTGGCAAATTGTGACATGAGCCGTCTCCAGATTTGCAGAGTTGTGTTGAAAAAAAATGTGACATGAGCCATCTCCAGATTTGCAGAGTTGTGTTGAAAAAAATTCAACCATTATCACATTTTACATTTTTTTCTTTTTGTACAATTATACACAGTCTGCACTGTTTAGCATAAGAGATATCTTGTCGTGTGACCTTGTGTTTTATCAACAAAGCAGCATGAATACGTTTAAAAATATATTTGAAAAATATGAAAAATATAATAACCATAAAGCAGCTAAAGCTACTTACACTTAAAGTGAACCCACAATATCTATAATCTTTTGGGTCATTTAGTTTTTTCATTGCTGAGCATTACATGTATCTGCAATATTGAAATATGATAGTAAGCATTTGCTGACTAAAGTTGTGATTGATCACAATTATTGCAGCAGAAAATAGCTCAAATGTGTCGAAAAATATTTTGTACAGCTCAAACTCCATGAGGTTCAACATAAATTTGTTTGATTCTTGATCTCGATCGGTTATGTCGCAGAATCGTTTTAACGATTCTTAGGTGATGGGAGAGTTAATTGTCTCTGGGATTGAGATCACTTTAAACTCCTCAACAGTGCATGTGGACACTATACTTTTTTTGTCTTTACATATATTTGATCTGTGAATGTCATTTTATAGTTGACTTGTGTATAAACATTTTTTGGTCCATCGAGGTTAGAGACTGCATGTCACTATGGACTTTTATTGTCCTGACTGTGACACTAATTTTATTCAACTACTTTATGGCCAATATTTTTTTTCTCTAGGCAAAACACTTATTCTGAAGACTATCATAAATTATTGAAAGTAAAATGTGCACCGATTTGTGTTTCTAAATAACTTAGATAACTTACAGAAATTTGCAACATTTTCAGGCTACACATGTAAAAAATCCATTTTGCTAAGAGGCAATGATTGGAGCTGTGTTGATGTACTTTTTTTAAAGTATCCCTGTAGAATGTCAGGATTTCACATTCATTACTGCATCAACATCAATGTTGTTTCACAATTCCCATGCGTTGACAATTTTGGTAATCATGGGACGTTTTCATTCACTAATTTAGTTTAATGATTGTCCCAATTCTGCAAATTGCCCATACATTTCTATTTTTTACTGGCCAAAAGTTCATGCAATAAAATTGGTGTCAGAATAATAGACTGTGCATGGAATTATTGTATTGGCTTATTTCTAAAGGTACAATGTACATGTATAGACTAAAATTGATTATTTTTTATTAATGCCCAGAAGTTTCACTTTTGTTATCAAACTTCTTTCATATTTGTTTATTCGTTAAGAAATTTACAATATTTTAAGGCTACATGTAAAAAACTCCATGTTGATAAGAGGCAATAATTAGAACAGCTGTGCTGATGTCCTCTTTGAATATTTAAAGTATTCCTGTATAACGTCAGGATTTCACTTCCAATCACTGCATCAACATCAACGTTTCACAATTTCCTATGCATTTACAATTCTGGATATTATGGGTCGTTTTCATTCACTTAATTAATTTAACGGTTGTCCCAACTTTGCAAATTACTCATACATTTCTATTTTTCATTTGCAAACAGTTTATGCTATAAAATTGGTGTCAGAATAATAGACTATGCATGGAATTAATTGCTTATTTATAAACATACAATGTACATGTACATGTATAGACTAAAATTAATTATCTATTTTTTTTATTAATGGCTAGAAGTTTCACTTTCGTTATCAAACTTCGTTCATATTTGATTATACCTGATAAGTGTTGAATTGTTACTGCATGAAAGCCTACAAATATATTTTGATGCATATTCATGTATTTCTTGTGCCTACATGTATCTCTAGATTATGAAAATATATGTACATTCTTTGTTTTTGCATGGTATTTTTTTAGTTTATTTATTTAATACTATTTTTGTGCTATAGTTTTTTTTTGCAATTTTTTAAAATAACTTATACCCTCAATTCACATAAGCGATTTGACAGGCCGATGCACCCGATGTGGCTAAAATGAGGAATTTAGATGTGTTTGGGATCGTTATGGTTTCAATTTTAGAGGAAACAGGCCATTTCTGGAGTTGTGATTTTGAAGCTGGTATTCCAAGGATGAGGCCTTTATCAATGTGCTAAAGTACTGGAAGATTGTGCGTTTACTTAACTGCCCTTTCAAAGCAAGATGGACACCTCAATCCAAGAATTTGTGTTGGAATTGTACTTATACACAACAAGACACCAAATTTTGTGTGACAATGGTGTATTATTTAATACTTCACATTTATCAATATAAAACGTTAGTCAATAATCAGGAAAGGTCTTCATAAAGGTGGATTTCTATTGAGTGTTTGCAGTTGAGTGTTTGCAGAACAGTGTTACTGTTGTATGTAAAGTTATGATATGTTTATTGTCATATTACATACAACAAAACCTCCAATTGGTGCCACTACTATGTAGAGACCACTTCAACAATGGAGCCTTTTTTCCAATTCTAAAACATCAAAAAGAGACTGCATCAAATTTCATAAGATAGAGTACTTTTCTACTGAGACCAGTTGTGGTTATAGTCGGTGTGATCTCAATTCATTACTAATGATTAGAGGTTATAGTGTTGATTTACTAGCTTCTGCGCTTTAACACAGGCTTTATAGTAGATGGAAACTGGGAGCGTGGGTTGCATTGTGGGCTTCGTGGGGAGGCCATGACTGACTGCAATAGCTTATATTTTGATCTTTTGTCATGTTCTAAATTGTCTTCATTATTGGCAGCTAATTTCGAGGCATTCTGCATGCTTTGATTTGTTTTTGATGGCAAATCTGGCAATCAAAGGCTGATCTCTGTATGCGATCAGGTTGAAGGTCGGGCTACTTTGGCTTAAAACTGTGATGTCTCACATCTATCAATTTCAAGCTTATCCAACCCAAATAGAGAATAAGACATCCATGGGACCATCGGGTGCTCACTTCAGCTATGTGAAATGGGGGTATTAAACAATTTTTAATATTGACTTAATTTTGTCCTACAGTACTAATTTTATGTAATGTTCATTTACATAAGTGTTATTTTTTGTATAAAATTGTTTGGACTGATTATACATATATGTTACAGACTGTTTGATTTTTATAAAACGTATATAGTATTAATTTGATAATATGTTATATCACTACAGTACTGACTCCATTAGAAGGAGACAGAAACGTAATGAAATTAGAGGAATCAGCGTAAGATTACTTGATAAATCGCCGATACTACGTCACTTACGATTAATGAAAGGAACTGAAAAAACATAAACACCAGAATATTTTCTGCTACTTCCACACATTGCCTCCATCTTTGACACTATTTTGCTCATGTTTATTCGGATTTGATAGATTGCTCTCGTGACATTTCGGGCACACCAAAAACAGTGATTGGTTGAAAAGGTGTGTACCCAGTCTAGACACACATTTGAATGAAAATCTGTCAAAATGGACAATGTGTTACTGATATGTTCATGAAATTTCGAAATTTCTTTTTATTACGAGGAAACTCCGTAAAATGTGTAACTCAAGTGTAAAAAAGAGAAACCTAGCAATTTTAGGTGAATCAAGAAAAAAATCTGTAAATTGCGGAAGCAACAGAATTGTTTGTTATTCGTAACAATCGTCATAATGAAAAGAAATCGCATAGAAACAAACAATCGTAACATAATTCTTTATTATTCCCTTCTGTGACCTTCTGATGAAGTTATTTATGTAGGACCTAAGTTTACTTAATTACCACAATTTTCATTGCTTTTATCTTTGAAACTCCTAATCATAGATAATTTCTATTTTTGTTTTTTCACAATGATATTATTGCAGTTTACTGCAAAACTTTTAACCTTCACCTAAAAAAACAAACTTTTTTACTAATGTGATTTACTTACCTGTGGCTACTTAGTACCTACTGTGTGGCATTGTATTACAGGACTTTTTGGTAGATAGATATCATTCTTCACCTTGGTAAATATTGTCCACTATATACACGAAAATGGTTACTTGGTTGATTATTTTTTCTTTTCAATTTACTTTATATAATTTTTCTTTGCATCTTAGCACTAAACTTAACGAGTCTGACTCAGTGAGTGATAATGTGAAGTCTGTTGGAGACCTCCAGTACACAATCAAGTAAGTGTGGCCTTCTGCTAAATCCTGGACAGTTCCAATATAGGGGGTGGTTTATTTAATTCCTTTTTCCTTTCATTTTACTGTTAATTTTCCTATCTGTAAATATCTATAATCTTTCAAATGATTTACTTCATTTCATTTTCCTTATTCATTTTTCTGTAATTAATTTCCACATTGTTAATATCTATATTGCACCTTAAAATGTTTCGATATGCAGAATTTGTTTGAACACTAGCACACTAATTCCATGTATTTGCAAACACTAATTGTTTAAATTCTACATTTTTTCCAGCTTGATGGACAAATTTCGTCCCAAACGCCAGCTCTATGAAGTGAGTTCATTTTACTTGTAGTTGTTCAATAGGATAATCATAAAGTCAAAATGGGAAAATGTTTATAAATGTTAAGTTACCTACACCGTGAGCTCACCCTCAAACAGCTCTTTCATTCTTTGATAATATTGATGGGCGCCAAAAGGTATGATAATGCATTTATTAACAAAATGTGTTATCTAATATTGTTTTATGTCAAAGTAAATGATTTGTCGTTTCTGATGTAACTGTCACCCATTTATTTATTTATTTTTTTTTCATTAAAATGGCAATGTGTTACGTCCTCTATGTGCAAATCGTCTGTAGGGCGGTCTCAATGTCCATGTTTTACTCCTGCAGGAGTGTGATAAGAAGGGGGAGCAGCCTGAGGACCAGCAGGTGCTTTATATCGGGGGCCGCTACAAACCGGCTCGCAGCCTTAACGACTTGCCTTTCGCCGACCTCTTCAAAATGGTGGGTGGCATTCTCACATGCATGCTAAAAATTGTTATTAGTAATGTTTATTGATGTTTTAACCGTATACATTGATAAGCACAATTTGGTGATCAAAGTCTATTAGCATTCTTACACATCAGCCATGTCAATGTCGTGCTTCATTGGCAACCACGCTGGATTTGTCCAGGGACCTTGAAACTATAAGACTCCACAAAACTCCATAGGAATCACAGTGTGGGAAACTTCTCCAAAATAGGTACTAGACACCAGGGCTGGCAAGTTGAAAAACTTACAGGCCCTAGTGAAATCTTACCAGCCCTGCCAACGCCACTCAATATCTAGGGGTGGGGTCCGGGAGCATTCCATCCCGGAAATCTTTTGATGTATATTTAAAATAGGGGCCATTTGGTGGACTTTGAGATTATATTTGATATTATGACAAAAGTATGTTAAAATATGGGGTCATAAAGGTGCCAGACAACCAGGCAGGTAAGTCAGAAGACTTGCAGGCCCAATAGTTAACTTGCCAGCCTCGGGCCACCGGGCAGGCAGCCATTTCCCACGCTGGGAATCACATTTTCTATATTTCATAATAGAGGGTGGGGCTGCCCACTGGACTAGTAGGGAAGTGCTTATAGAGAAGAGTGAACAGGATGACAAGGATTGAATATGCTAATATAAATCTTATACGTACATGTATCTAGTTGCATGGTCGTGAACACCTGACCCCGAAGAAACTGCAGCTTTTTCTGTGGCCGGCTTTGCTGCGTATGAAGCATGTGGCTGCAGTGGGCCCGACCTCAAGCGGCAAGACCACTGCCTGGCTGGTGCCACTCGTACAGCAGATCGCAAGCAATGAGACCTACACTGGTCTCAGGGACAACGGCGCAGTGAGTATTTCAGAGAGGTTTAGCGTGCAACTGTCCACACCACTGTGCGTGGTTATGGTTGACTGACACAGATTTGATGATGCTGGCATTGACTTGTCTGACGTCAGTTCATGCTGCTTGGGTGTTAAAAATCTCAATAAATAATCCATTGTGTACACCATTATACAAATGTAAATATTTTGCTTCGAGGCGATTAACGTTCATATAACGTTCATTTATTTTCAACCTGATTGATCATTGAGCTATTGTGAGCACCTGTCATGACCCATTCGGTGTGTTCTAGCCGCTGGTGGTGGTGCTTTGCTCTTCGTGGGTGCGCGTGCACCAGCTGTACCAGCTGTGTGTGAAAGTGTGCGAGCCATTCAAGCACAAGCGAGGCGTCAAGGTGCGGCCTCTGCTCTGCTACGGCGGAGGAGACAAGAATGTAGAGGTACGTTACATACCAACTTGTACCATGTTCTATATATTATTGTCTTCTTCGTAGGTTATTTTCAAGGACTGTAATGTTGAATGTGCTTTACCAGTTATTTCTTTCGCAAGTACAATTACTCAGAATCCAATTTAAGCCAGTTTAAAACAAATTCTTTATCGTCTGCTTTAAGTTGCTTGAAATATTGCTATATTTTTCCCCATGTAGATACCTCTAGGAATAGCAACGAGTTATTTTTTGTCAATATAAAGAAATTCTCAATGGTGCTACTGTGAAAGGCTAATTTAATTTTTAGTCATGCATAAAGGAACATTGTGTGACTATAAATATGACATTGTTTGTTGTTGTATTTCAGCTGCAGCTGCTGGGGGGCTGTGAGATCCTCGTGGCCACCGCACCGTGTCTACTGAAAATGATTGACAAGAGTGCCACAACTCTTGATCGCCTGTGTCACCTCATCCTCGATGATGCAGACAACCTGACACACACCTACCCTGAAGAGGTATGATCGGGGCTAGCAAAAATGTTTGGCTATCTTGGTTTCCACTTGCTGTAATGCTTTGATCGTTGTTTCCATGTACATTGTATTGTAATGTTCTTAACATTTGATTGCCGTCTACAGTATTGAGCCATTTGTTACTACATGTAATCAACATTTCTTAATAAGTTTTAATCTACTCTGAATTTAAAGTGTCTTTACTTCCCTATGGACATTTTTCACACACTATTTCCTTGTGTTGTGTACTTCTAAAAAATTCTGAGTATGCAAATATTTACTATAACCTTTACATATACAGTAAATCTCCTCAACAACGGAACCCACTTTGCAGTCCAAATTCCTTCCGTTGGAGAGGGTTTCCGCTGATTAGTGATCTGACCATAATATTCTCGTGTACATCGGCATCCATTATCGCTCAGTCATGAGCTTACTTACTGAATCCTGCTTGATACAACAAATGCATTCTCCATTTGTTGATAGCAGTTCTCTGATACACGAATATTTATTATGTTAGCATCTTCTAACAAAGATTTTCGTTAGTATATCGTCCATAATCTTAGATTACTATTTAATTTTGCCTTTGTTTTTGTTTTTCTGATATGGACTTCCGGTATGCAAAGCGCAAATGCAAAATACAGGGTGTCATTTAAATATCACCGCGCACCTGCGAGCCTCATATCGGAATGCGCTGTGATTGGCCGGTTAGAGTGTTTACGTCTTTGTTATAACGAAACCACGTGTGATAGCGAGAAAAATGGCTCACAGAACAAAGAAATTCCATTGTTTTAAGTCTAAAACGCCTTCGGTTGTCTGTTGCTAATGACATTCCGTTGATCACTCCAAATATTACTTATCTATATATTAAAAAAGTAGGGAAAATGTTAATGCACAGCAATTCCTTCCGTTGCTAGTATTTTCCGTTGAACACTGCTCCGTTGTTGGGGACTTTTACTGTATGTCCTAAATACATGTATGCCTATAAATACCTTAAGATGTGCTCTTCTCTCGCCAAGTTGCAATGCATCTGGTGCAAAGAAACCTTTCCTATCGCACACTGCTATGTAGTTGACAGCATGTGATAATGCTGTGTTCCTCTGAATCGCCGAAAGGTGTCCATGTTTAACACACTAATTTCAAATTTAACACTATCATTCTGCTGTTTAGCTGCGTCGTGTGATGCTGCTGCGGTCAGAGGTGCTGCCGTCATTGACAGATGCCGGCGTGCCACAGCAAATTGTCATCTGTGCCAAAAAGTGGTCGCTACCGCTCACATTCTTCGTACGCGACCACATGGACGAGCCGGTGATTGTCATCGCAAGTCAGACGGAGGCAGCCATCTTTGGCAACGTCAAGCAGGTGGACAAATGTTGCTGTTTTTTGTTAGAATTTGTAAGGGCACATATTGCTTTTGATGGTGCTCAGGCCATTTTGATACAGACTTTTGGCTTAGTTATATAGCATTAGATGAGTAGCCTGGATTTGAGAGTTTACTTCAATTGATTGATTCTAGTGTGTTTGGGTTTTAAAGAAAATGATGTTTCATTTCAAAATATGAACTAAACATTTTTATATGATAGAGCACGACCAATACAAATATTGTACAAAAGAATATTGATCCAAGCTGTGTGTTTTTAGACGGTTGTCACGTGCGGTCCGGATCAGCGCATCAAGACCGTCCTAGACATGATCGACCCAGCCACTTGCCAGGGTCAGAAGATAATCATTGTGGCGCATGAGGCTAAAGATGCGGAAAAGATAGCCCAGGTAATGAAAAAGGTTTTTTGTCACACTTATTGATACACACAATTTTATGTCTCTTGTAGGGGTTGTATGGCACGTAATGGTACGTCTACTTCTTGTTCATAATCTGCAATCCACAAATTTGAGTACGGCATAAAAGATTAATGGCACATGTTAGTGTACAAAATAATTGCCAGATGTCTTGATCTTGTGGGTCGGCAGCATAAGTATACATTTATATGTATGTGTATTACTGTAAATCACCTTGATTGATGTTTTGACTATTCCAGTACCTAGAGCAAATGAGCCTCCATGTGAAGTGCGTTCACCATGAGAGTGATTCAATATCAATGATTGAAGTTAAGAATGACTGGAAAGTTCACCACCGCGCCGACAGCATGTCTGTACTAGGTGAGAATATTGCTTGTTTCTTTTGATAGTGGCCACTCGTCTCCTTTAAAAGTGGTAACTACTAACTGATTTAGTTTTTGTACAGACGAAGGACCGTTTTTTCCATTGTCACAAGGGGCAGTTTTTTAATGACTGACCATTTGGTCTCTAGCGATGACCAACTCCTATGTGTTTCTGTAAAAGATTGGCAATTGTTTGTGTAATCATTAAGACAACTGACAAATGTTTTTGTATTAATGTCCGCGTGCCATTGCTTTCTGTGGTGACAACTGACCATGTTTGTTACTAGAGTGATGACTGACCCTTTTTTGTTTCCACAGTAACGACTGATCGTTGCCTGGAGGATCTGAGCCTGACAGATGCCACGAAGGTGATTCACTTCGACCCCCCGAGCTTGATGGGAAAGAAGGCGCGGGGGCTTGGCCAACGGCTGTGGACAATGCGGCAAAACTATGCCAACCTCGTGCAGGATATACGCGTGAGTAACAGTAATGAAATACTGTGTATGACCGTCCAAATGCCTAGTCACTTTGAATGAAAATTTTCCCCTTTTTACAGTGGAATTTCAATGGTATAATTTTTTTAGTGTCCAAATTTTTTGGGTGGAACTTAACATGAGCTCTTCGATTCTTGTGTATACAGTATTGCAAGTTGGATTTGGACAGCTCAAGTGAATGGTAGCCTTGACAGGAAGGTCAACTTCCAATGGAGGACAAGGGACCAAGGGTATACAGAGATATGGACAAGACAGTTGTAAGATAAGGATATCCATGACTGTTCTCTTCCAAGCAGAATCAAGTAGGATTGGCAAATTGAATAGGATGTTTTTTCCTCTTTTGCCTCTGCTGCTTAACACCCCTTCCTTCTATTTTTGTCCTCTTGGATACTTGGTGCTTTGAAGTGTGTAGGCACATTGCCATTGTATGATGGCCATTTTTATCTGCAGGCACAGTCCAAGTGTCAGTCTGTGCTGCTCGTGTGTCGGGGAATGGAGGCTGAGGCACGCACCTATTGCCGTCTGCTGGAGAGGTGCAACGTGCAGGTGGGTAATGGGGTGGTGCATACTGGAGAAATGGGAGTGCACGCTCTGGGCATTTTCAATGGGGCACGCTTTTAAGAGCTGTGTAAAGCAGACATAAGTATGGCATGACTGGATTAGAAATGCTCAGGGCTATGATTGGTCAGTGCCGCTGAACAGTGGCTGATACAGACCTACGTGGCAATAAAAGGAATAGACTTGAGTCAATAGTAGGTCTGCGAAGGCACAACTGAAGCGTGACGTGATTATGATTGGTGTAGACAACCTCTATTAGAGGTTAGCACGGCTGCCAGGACATGCTTGTTTGTAATATATACCTGAAAATTTCGCAGTAGATATTAGCTGAAGTGAGATTGACGATTGTAATGTATAGATGATGTGTAAGAATAAAGGTGTAATAGTTCAAGTTTATTGAGCCTATTGTGTTTTACAATCGCTAGAATGTCTCTTCATCTGTTTCTTTATAGTTAAAGGAACTTGCTTAGATTCTGTGTTTCAACTTCAGTTTATGAGATATGACGTGTTAATGATGAGATATGCGATATTGCCAGGTTCCAGGTCTGCTGCGAGAGATGGCTGATGAGTTTGAGGAGCAGAAGAGTCGAGACGACATGGGGGAGCTATGTGCATATATGAAGGCACTTGGAGAGTGCAGGTGAGCATATAAAGGTTTACATAATAGGAAATAGGTTGTTCTGCTGAGTCCGGGTGTGCAGCCAAGGTCAAGGAATCCCATGAGATTCATGCATGTTGATGCATAAAAACTGGTCTCTGGGCAGATGTGAGGCCTTGGACAAATAGGGCTTATAACATAGGAATGGATACAGTATCTTAAATTATTGAACGATTCTCAGTGAGTGGCATATTTTTCAGCGTGAACAACTGCTCAATGCGACATACGGTGGTAGCCAAGTTTGACACTCCAGGCAGTGATCCAATGCGGGTGAAACTCCCCACAGAGGGCCAGGTCAAGGTGAGATATTTTATCATCATTGTAACTATATGATTGTAACTGCATATTCATTCTTGCCATGGAATAATAAAATAATAAAATAAAATATATATCTATTCTTTTTCAATTTATTCTACTTGTGTGCATTTGTACATTATTGCTTAACTTGCACCCAAACAAATACGTAGCCCAGCGATCATAATGACAAAAATATGTTGAAAATTGAGAAAACAATGGAAAACAATGAGGTCTACATGTATGTCTGTGGGACAAGTACCTGTATCTGTGATCTCACGCTGCACATGTGTGGACTCGTTTATTAGTGCATATACTTTTATACCTGTAACGTTTTGTCCCCATTTCAAGAAAATCTCTAAAATTGCAATGTTTTGCATAGAGAAATTTATCTATAGCGCCTAGTTTGTATTCAGTTAGTGGTCACGTGGTAATGTTTCAACATGGCAACAGGGTCAGGATTAGGTCAAAAAGTGTTATACCGTCAGCAGGACTAGTAACCCTCAAATATCTACTTGTCCTGCAAAAAATGTACTCCTCCTCCTTGTACAAACTCTATATCTGTATGACAAATTATGCAAAATTGCTCCTCGTCAAAAGGACGAGTTTTTAAAAATTAGCACTTGTCCTCCACTAGTTTTTACTATTCAATACGAGTGGACGAGTGGCTAATCCTGACCCTGCTGGCAGATGTGTGAGATTAGTAGCATTGTTCTTTTCTCACCTCCAGATCTTCGTGAACAAGGCAGTGTCCGCTGTGAGCTTCGGTGCTCGTTTGATCGAGGTCAGTGACAAGGATGGCCTCAGGAAATGTGACAAGGAGTGGAATCACCTCACCTTTGAAATGTGCTGCCATTATGTTGTGCCCGAGAATAAGAAGCAAGTCCGTGAGTTGAAGAATCAGTAGATTGTGCAATTTGTGTCAGAGCCCTTATTTCACACGATATGTCTTGCACGTGCCCGATTCGTATTTGTGAATATAGATTTATATGCAATTGCAGTATTGAACGATGAGTGGAGCAAGAGTTATCTCTAGCTATTAACTCATTAGAATCTCGTTTTCTCAGAGATGAAGGGACATGATGAAGTACACTAGATAAACAATATTCAACACAACCAATGATTCAATTAGATACCTAATGTGCTGACAGCAAGTTCAGAACAATACATTTTCAATCATAACTAAAAAATGGTAATGAATATCAAAATAAAAATCATTATTATAAAATGATTATTCTGATTGGTTTACATAATAGTGAACACTTACATGAATATGGCATTTTTCCAGTATCTGTGAAAGACAGTCAGACATTTTAAACAAGTCAAAATTGGGGATTAGGTACCATGATTGGAACAGCAATGTTTATATTTTTGATTTGGATACACATGGGTAGCCACATAATTGGTGATACATGAATGGGGATGCAAATCAAAAATATAAACAAACTTGGCTATTCCAATCATGGTACCTAATCCCCAATTTTGACTTGTTCAAAATGTCTGACTCTGTCTCTCACAGACACTGGAAAAATGCCATTTTCTTTTAAGTGTTCACTATCAAGTAAACCAATCAGAATTATCAAAATTGCGATGTAGATCTGGCAAAAAATAGCGTTTCATTCCTAATTTTTTTATTTTGATATTCATTACCATTTTTAGTTATGATTGAAATGTATTGTTCTGAACTTGCTGTCAGCACATTAGATATTACTATGGTACATTGATTGAATTAGATTCATTGTCTTTCAATAGTTATAATTTTATTGACTAATATTGAGGTACATGTAAGTCTATTTTTATCAAACTTATTGGCTAAATATTATCAAACATGAGATCTCAGTCATCCTTCATCAGAGCTTATAACGTCACACAGGATGACAATATGTCATGTCAGGAAGTAGGTCAGTGCCAGGGGTGATTGCTCTTTTGGGGTAGCCTTGACATCAAGATTCTGTCATAAATTGTGTTTGATAGACCATATCGTGATTCAGGATGTTTGTTTTCTGTATTGCAATTGCTTTCCTGATCTGCTTATTTCTTACAGTGGAACATTATGAACTTCATCCTGCCTTACTTCATTTAACAACCCCCACCTCTTAAAGAAAAATGTGTGCGCTGTTTGTCTTGCAGTCATACCAGTGATAGGGACCCTGTATGCTTGGGAGAACCTGCAGCACACCTTCCAAAGGGTCCTTCTCAAGGCGCTGACGCCTATCAACAAGGACGGACGCAACGAAAAGGCCAAGGTACACTGGTTTTCATTATGGGATAGGTTTTCTTCCTTACTATAGAGGTCATGGCTTCCACCGTTATTTTTTCTATGTCATACAATTATATATGACGGAGAGCTTTATCAGACATTGCCTTGTTATTTCATAGATTATCATCTCTACAATGACATGATAGCCCGAAAATTGTATCAAGGTGTGTTCTAAGCATATCATATACAGATTCATGTGCTAATGTGCTGACTGACAGCAAGTTCATGGAGTAAAGTTTTCCACTAAAGCTAAAATGTGGTATCGAATATTAAAATAAAGATTGTAGGAATGATACAATCATAATGATGGAAACCAATAATTGTATTAAAAATTGTAATATAGGTCTGGCAAAAAGCAAATAGCTTCCTTAGAAATTTTATATTTATATTCTTTTATATTTGTTGTTGTTGTTGTTGTTGTTTAGAATCAACACTCTCTTGTTAGCAAAACTCTCTAAGTGAGGTATTTGATCATCTCCACCATCTCTGATGACAATTTGTATTATCAGGAATAAATCTCATTTATTCCTGGTATTATTGAATTCTAAGATTGTTGATTGGAGCTCTGTCCTTGTAGGTATACTTTGTGGATGAAGGTCACATGGAAACTGTTAAGACAGAGGATCTCTATGAACTTGACCCAAAGTTCACAAAGATTCCATGGCAAGGTATCAAATTAGGTTTTTAGTGTCTTTTCAAAATCTTCGTGTAGAAATGTTTATAAAAAATAACATTAATGTCAACACATGACACAATCATGAGAATGTTCTCTTTTATGTATTTTTGTTTCTTTGTTTTTTTGTTTTGTTTTTTTCCACAAGAGAGGGCGTTAATCGCATGTTGCCCAATCTCCTTGTTGTATTCGTATAGCAAATAAATATGTTTAAACCAATCATGAGAATAGTCTCTGTGTATGGCATCTTGTAATCAACATAAACTAATTTCTACAATATTATGTAAATGTGATTGTTTTATGACTGGTATGATCCACAACCATGTCAATCTTGCGTACATTCTTAATGTTCTTCACTAAAACGCTGCCTATTGGTGTATAGGTTTTGAAGTGTACTGCTGCCGTGTGAAGCCAGTGGACCGAGATTCCGATTTCACGGACCGTGCCAGGGGTTTCATTGCAGACACGATTCAGAAAGA
Organism: Streblospio benedicti; assembly: GCA_019095985.1. NCBI lineage: Eukaryota > Metazoa > Annelida > Polychaeta > Spionida > Spionidae > Streblospio > Streblospio benedicti. The sequence continues at coordinate 16,917,165 of CM032661.1, read as the reverse complement.
GAGCAACAAACAGCTCGAGGGCAAGGTTGTACTGAGGTATGAGGATATGGTGGGACTGAGGCATTAGAGTTAAGTTGTACTGAAGTATGGTCACGCTGAGGTATTAGGGAAAGGTTTTACTGATGTACTTGGTGAAGGTTGTACTGGCATGCTAGGGCATTGTTGATTTGTAATACAAGTTTGTAAGGAAGTACTAGGTATGATTGTCATACTTAGGTAATAGAGAAAGACCATACTGAGGCATTCGACCATTGCTGTGCTGAGGTAGTAGGGCTAGGTTGTACTTTGGAACTAGGGCGAGGTCATACTGAAGTACTAGTTCTAGACATGGGCTCAATTTAATCAAAAGTAGATCATATGTTACAGCCATCTACTTTAAACTAAAACTTATTAATTCAAATGAAATTTGAAAAGTCTATATTACATATAATAATGTCTGTAAGATTTGGATACACCTCTAGGTCAATTTTGATTATTTGTAAAGGTACATGTATGTGTAAGTTATTCATTGAAGGGTGCTTCTCACAGGCTTCATTATGATGTGTTGCATACATACAGTAAAAGACAGTATGCAATTGATTAATGATTGTTCTTTGGTGTGATTGTAGCATGACAGGGACCCTGTGGCTGGACCCCCTGGTCCACCGCATCAAACTAGATACGGTCAAATCCACTGTCAGCAAGTTCAGGTTAGTACACCTACAAGATGTTAGGAAAGAACTTCAGCTGTTTCTTTCGAACTACATGTACTCTTTAGAATGTAGAAGTGTGGGCAAATGTGAAAGGAAACCATATTGTTAATGTTTGAGACCCAACAACCATAAACATCAACGAATGGCTCAACCTGAATGGCCATGACCTTTTACATACATGTTTTGGTTAGTTAAAAAAACACAGTGATTCTGTAACATTCCATCTACTTGCATGTGGAACTTATAACAACAAAACTGTTTTCAGTGTGCGGACCCTGCTACTGCAGGAGAAATATGCTGAGGACAATCGGCAGCACCTGCACAAACTGTACGCGGCCAGCACAAGCAAACTGCACCTGCCTGAGGCCTATGATCCGGAAACCAGCACCTGCAAGGCCTACACGTATGTGCACCTACGAACATTGAATCACAAGCAATATTTTAATTTTGTAACTCCCCTCTACACTAAAACTTCATGCTAAGAGATGAGTGTAAAGAATGTGTTTACAGCTATGGAAACTAGTGTTTCTAATAAAAATCCAACATGGACCATGTAATTTCATTTAATCCTCCTGCGTTTGTGTTTAGTGCACACGGAGCCCCCATAGATCCAGACGTGGCATATTTACCAGAGGAGGACGGCGACTCGTTCAGTGTACTCGTGTCTGCTGTCTGCCACCCAGATCTCTTCTATGTTCAGCTGCTCGAGGGCAACCGCAGGTAATTTTTGATAAATTTCTGAAAAACTTACATGTCTTTACTCTTTACATGATTGACGTGTCCTACTGCGACCTCTCATCTTCAAAGACTTCTTATTCATCACTAGATGGCATTGTGACCGCTGGCAATGACTGGCCTCCTTCAATATTACCATCTAATGAAGCAATTGGTAATCTAAAAATTAAAACTGGTAGTTTTCATGAGCATGCAAGATAATTGATTTATCACATTATTTATGATATCTATTGAAAAATAGAAATCCTATTTATTTACTTTTTCTCAAAACGACACAGGTCCATGTATGTTGTTTAGTGTGTGCCGTGTTATTGACTAGTCCATTCAGTTGGACCCGGAAGCCAATTGTGCAATTACTTGATTAGTTTTGTTTTGTGGCATTTGTTAATGCTTTATAAGTGTTATTATCGCAGGCTGCGTGAACTTGAGAAGGATATTCATCGCTTCCTCGAGCTGAACCAGTTGGCACCATTGAGCGGAGACATCCGGAAAGGAACACTCGTCCTGGCACGCTTTCCCTCCACAAATGATGACCAAGAACAGCCGTGAGTACCAATCTTGGTGACTAGTGCAATGCACCAGATATAAGTTATCAATGCTGCAATCATTAGTGAGTATTGAGGCATCTACATTGGCTAAGAGTGACATGGCAACTCTTGTTATTGAGCCATTTTTAGGTGTAAAGTGGCATATTTGAAATTTATATAATCTCTGCCATGTGCAAGGCAATGCTGAAAAAAACATATTTGTGGCTGGAGACTACATGATGCCAGTCCAATAACTTAGGCGATCAGAGGACTATACACATAATTGATAGCGATCTAGATATATTATCAAAGATATATCATCATAAAAGTAGAACATCTATTAAGATCGATCCAGTAGTCTGAATAGAAAGGTGGTCTCTTCATGGAGGCTCATGTACGTCTCTTAGGAAGATTTGGGACAGCGAGAAATTGTCTTCCTCTAGAGGTGGTCTCAATAGAGAGGTGGGCTTTATCAGGTGCTCTTCTGTAATCATCCATGTTTGCTGGTGGTCAGGTGGCTGCGTGCCAAGGTCATAGACGTGCTGGACGACGGCGACACGGTGGACGTGATGTTTGTGGACACGGGCGAGGTGGAGTTCTTGCCTCGTGCAGGCCTGCTCCCCATCCCCTCACAGTTCATGCACCTGCCCTTCCAGGCCATTGAGGCTTCCCTGCACGGCTTGCAGTGCCCAGGTGAGAATACATGGGCATCATTCCCTGCCTCTTTGTGATTGTGTGTATTGTGTAAGAATGCACTGTGCCTATTCAATCCCTACTACTTTTGGAACAGAGCGTTAAAATCGAAATGGTGAGTTTGATGCATAGTACTTTGGAGACAATTGGGAGGAAAAATGCTTCTTATTGTAGTTTTATATGTAAAAGTTTATCATTCAATATTGTACAAACTGTCTAGGTAGGTTCAGGGATTCAGAATCTTACCGAGGATAGCTGTATATGAGACTAGAGAACAAAAGATTTTGCATTACTGTCATTAGATAAAAACAGTTAGTAGATTATACCATTCAGTCTGAAGATTTGCTTTTCATATGTACTACATTCCTTCACTTGTAGATGATGAGTGGGACCAAGATGATAACACATTCTGGGACATGACGCGGGTGCCAGGCACCGACAACCCCAAAACATTGGTTGCCAAGGTGGTGGGAAAGGTGATAGCTCGCTCGAGCGGAATCCACCACTATCAGGTACAGTTGTCATGGATGTCAACTTTTTTACAACTTGCGAAAAATTGCCACTTATAAAATCAGGTGACATTACAGTCTCTTTTAATACCAAAAGATACAGTGAATCTCCTCAACAATGGAACCCACTTTGCAGTCCAAATTCCTTCCGTTGGAGAGGGTTTCCGCTGATTAGTGATCTGACCATAATATTCTCGTGTACATCGGCATCCATTATCGCTCAGTCATGAGCTTACTTACTGAATCCTGCTTGATACAACAAATGCATTCTCCATTTGTTGATAGCAGTTCTCTGATACACGAATATTTATTATGTTAGCATCTTCTAACAAAGATTTTCGTTAGTATATCGTCCATAATCTTAGATTACTATTTAATTTTGCCTTTGTTTTTGTTTTTCCGATATGGACTTCCGGTATGCAAAGCGCATGTGCAAAATACAGGGTGTGATTTAAATATCACCGCGCACCTGCGAGTCTCATATCGGAACGCGCTTTGATTGGCCGGTTAGAGTGTTTACGTCTTTGTTATAACGAAACCACGTGCAATAGTGAGAAAAATGGCTCACAGAACAAAGAAATTCCGTTGTTTTAAGTCTAAAATGCCTTCCGTTGTCCGTTGCTAATGACATTACGTTGATCACTCCAAATATTACTTATCTATATAAGGGAAAATGTTAATGCACAGCAATTCCTTCCGTTGCTAGTATTTTCCGTTGAACACTGCTCTGTTGTTGTTGTTGGGGACTTTTACTGTAATGCAAGCATAATGCAATGGCCTTAAAGCCATAAAAAAGATGTACATGTACAAAGATATGTAAAACCAACTGCACTTTTAGGTATTCGCTCCCTTGAAATCAAGAAATTAAAGGTGGCACCTACTCCTAAAGATAATCATACCATGCCCGTAAAGCTCCTGTATATTTATGATAAGTTCTATATCATCGTTCTATATTACATTATACTAGCCGCAATTGACTGTTGCAGGTGATGCTGTACGACACTAGTCAGGAGTATGACGTGGACGTGGGAGCGAAGTTAGTCATTGGTGGCAAAGCACTGCTCTCCACCAGAAGACTAGAGGTGAGTCACAACTAACATGCATCACACAGTATAAAAGTCGTGAAGATTTGGTCCTAAATGATAGGATGCTAAAAGTGTAAAGTGTAAAATGTATCATAATTATGTATGATACACTTGACGCTAAAAAGAGCAAATTGTGGTAGGTCAATTCAGTTGATGTTTGTACTTGTCCAAAATGAATACAGTTCACAATCATGATTATAGACTTATTGATATTTAAGTAACTCTGATATTAAGATTCAAGATCTGGGATAAAAATGATGATGCATATATTGTCTTATAACACCATAAATTTGATAAAAATGATTACACGTCTAATCAATTTAAGACATTTTTGGCTGTTATGTTTTTTCCAATACAAAAAGAAATACCTGGTAAGATTCTTGCTATCATGAAATTATTAGCTTAAAAGTTAGGATTTTTATGAATTAAAGGAGCTTTATCTAGCAGCCAAAGAATTTTTTCTTCCAGCCAGGCGTTTGCCTAAGTGTAGAAAACTAATAAATAAATTAGAAAATGTGTCTTGTTTTATTTTTTGTTCATCCAGATTTTTTATAATAAATATTTTAATAATTTACAAATATAGTAATTACATATGCAAATTGCCCGACGTGACGCAGGATTTGACCTTTTGAACTTACTCGACATACTGCAGGGATTTCCGACGGCAAACGCTTGACGTTCCACGTGAACGTTGAATCAAAGACAAATAATACTTTGTAAAGAAAACACAAACAAATACTACTTTATAAAGAAAACACAAACAAATAAATACTGGACACGACAGGTTTTGACAAATATGCCTAGAAGATGCCGTGTGGGTGGCTGCAGCACACAAGCAGGGGTGGACATTATACCCCTTCGTATTTGGAATGCTCCGCCGTGTCCGAGTCAGTTGCCATGATTCAAATACTGCAATAGCAGGTGCTTGTTTGCACTCTATGACCTGTCTCGCTGTGACGGAGATTAAGGGGTGGAGCTTGCGAGTCACAATGTGACGTCACATTGTGATTGTGTAGTAAATTCAAACGATGATTATAAAAGATCCAGTCATTATCAAATTATCAGATTAAAGGATATACAAGGTCTATGTCATTGAAATCATCCTCCCAAATTTCAAGAATTTTGGAAATGTGGTTTATAAGTTATAGGATATTATGTTGCCGTTCATTCAAGTGGGAGCTAGACCGTTTGTTCACGACTAAGCGTCATAAATTACCCACAAATCCATTCGGCAGAAAAACGACAATGGCTAAAGTTTTGTCGGTATTTGTGCAAATAAATTCACTATATTTTGGTATACACTTATTTGATTATATGTTTTATATGTGATAAAGGAAGTGCATCTCATTATGAAAGAGGCACATACTAACTGCAAGTTTGGTTCATAAAGAGAACTATGAGAAGACCGGGAAATACCTTTTAGATAGGATTTGAGGTAGATAAAGCTCCTTTAAAAATGTGAACATTCTTTTCCTCTACATTTGTTTCTTCTTTATTCTAGTCACTATTCCCTCTGGACAAAACCGAGAACGTGAAGCGAAGTTACAAGACTATTCCCACACTCAGCAAAACCCTATTTCATATCCCGGTAACATCACAATTTTTAGCAAAGTAGTTAAGATGATTAGAAATATTTTCAAAAAATGGGTTACAATTTACAATATAAACAATGGCTCAAGATGTTATGGCTTTCTTTGCATAATATTCTTATTGTGCCATTGAATGGACTGTTTAAAGAATATTCAAACGTGATTTCTAGACCAAAGTTTTAACTGCTTTTTTCTCCCTTCATTTTTAGGCACAGGCAGCCTCAACCACCGAAAGTATCTGGGCCAACGTGCAGGCACACATCAGGTACAAAACACGACAGAATTGCTTGACGCTCTAAATTCATATTTTAATAGATTATAAGTTATTTGATGCTATAAATATAAACCAGACTTTGAAATATGAACAAATAAACTTTGTGGAGAATTTTTCGAAACTCCCCTGAATAGAGAGGGCTCAATTTATTGGCTAATATTTGTTATGAAAACATTGTGTCCTCTATTATATAGAATCAGCCTCAGTGTTGGAACTAAAATGGGCAAATATTTCTCCTCTTTGATTACAGTATTGATACATGTGTGTTTTAGTGAGCGTGCAGGTATTCGTGAGGCTGGCATTCTGCAGTGCCTTGTGAACATCCTGTCCTATAATTGGTCTAGCGCTGTGGTTGCGACAATAACCAAGACACTAGCACTGCTAGCGAAGGACGATGACGAGTGAGTCAAATTTATTTTCATTTTCATTGGATAAAAAGTTTTGAAAGCTCTGAAAGGCAATTATGAAAAAAACATTATTGCGTCGCTTCAGTAGCTGAAGCGAAAGCCTTGTGATCACTTCGTTTCTATGTATCTATGTATGTATGTATGTCTCCGGACAAGCTAGAGCTTTTACCGTTACACCGATTTTGTTCAAACTTTACACAACTATGAGGTATGAGGCAACACCGAAGTGATTCGATTTTGGGTGCTCTGCCAATTAAATTGTAGGAGTTGACCACTCGATTGGAGTGTCAATCGCAAAATTGAGCATGCTGACGTCTGATTTACCCGAACGAAGTGAGGGTAAATCAGACGTCAGCATGTCGCCATTGACACGACAATCGAAAGTGGTCAATCACCATTCTATCATGACTAAAATCCATTTTATTTTAAAATAAATCATATTATAACATTCAACATTCAAGTCAATTTCGTTTTGTTTTGAGCGCTGGAGACGTCAATTCCTACAGTTTTGAGCGCGCAGAGGCGTTAGTCTAAACTGTTGCTCTCTGCAACAACGAAACACGTCTTGCTACGTCAGCGGCTGTATTGATATTGTGAGGAGATAAGACTAGCGCCGTGGTTTTTTTTGGGGGAGCGTGTTTTCCATCGCAAAATTGAGCACGCTGATTAACCAATCAGCGTGGGTTATTGGCGGTGATTTTTGCACGGAATGATAGAATGTGTATTTTAGAAGGCCATTTATGACATTTTACTGATATTCAGTGCATTTAGCCAGCAAGAAAAAAAATCAATACTCAGCCTAGCAGTAATGTCTATAGCCAACATGATAAAATCAATATATATATACCTGCTGCAAATTGATAAAATCAATACAGCATACTTATGCACAATATCATTTGTGGCTGATTACAGTATTGTGTACTTTTAATCAAGATTTCCATAATATTTTAGTCAACTTTTAACAGTTGAACTTGATTAACAGTAAAGTATGCATCGTTTCATTATATATCTTAATTGCCCATATAGATCAATGTTGTTCTATAGCTAGCGACGCCGTGTTCTTTGAACACTTCTGATCTAGTTTTATGTTTTGAATGCATTACACATTTTAATGTGATAGTTTCAAATATCTCTCTTATTTTCAATTTGCAAACTTTCATCTACCTCCACAGCCATAATTGCTTTTGAACCTAACACGAACCTGCCCTGATTCTTTCAGCACGTGCCTGGAGCTGTGTTTTGAATGTGGCATCTTGCATGTGCTTTGCCACCTGCTGGACACACAGACTGATGATGTCATCGTTTCCAGTGTTCTTTTTCTTTTGACGCGTCTTGTCCGCAACCAAGGGTAATCAGGACTTGTTTTTGCGTATCATAATATGAAAACTAAGAACATAGATTATGTTTGTATTCTAGCAAATATTCAGAAAACACATGCCACATGACATTATTTTGTATCTAATTAGCTAGAAGTATGCCAAGAATTATTTACCTGCGGTATCTGATGATTTGTTTCCTCAGTTGCTGTCTGACCCTGTTGCGTAATAAAGCCCCCGCAATTCTTGGACGAATCATCCGCCAGGATGATGCTCTAGTTGCTGCACGACGAAATGCTGCATTTGTGCTGCTTAGAACAATAGATGAACTGCCCTATAAGTAAGCTCATGCATTTTCTCCTTACTCAAATGATCTGCATAATACTTAATATAATTTGCACGTTGATCTAAAGGAATATTTGGAAGATTTTGTTATAATCGAAAATCTCTTCTAACGTTAAAAAGCCTCCATGCATTTGCATTTATATATTTAGAAAGTAGTTTTATTCAGGTTTCTGAATAAAATGTATTTGTTTTAGTGTTTTCCCCCCGATATTACCAGGTATATACCTGTAGTGTGTAACGTTTACCAGACGCTAGCTACTTTTAGATGAGTGATAACTTCATCCATATTGCATGGATACTAAAAAAAAGTATACACACATAAACTAAAAAAAATGCTTTATTAAGTTGATATTTTTTCGATTTGCATATTTGATGAAATGTTAAAGTTCTAACACTCTACAATAAAACAGTGCTTACGTGTTCTCACATCTGTGTGACATTTACTTGTTTGGTTTTGCGTGAAAAATGACGCGTATTACGTCATGCGCAACATTTTTTGTAAACATTTGCTGCAAATTTTTGTGCGTGTTTTTATGTGGATATTATTACTTGTACTACACATAGGTGATTTTAATATAAAATAATAAATTAGTTTTTATAAAACATTTGGAATAATGTTAAAGTGGGTGAATGTTAAAAATTCTAAGTCGACATGAAATTGTCACTATTTGTTGCATAATAAAAAATTATTATGGACACAAATGTTGTCAGTAAATCTTTCAAATTTGATGTTTTAATTCTTGTTATGTTATTTCAGAGAGGATGAAAACATCATTATCCAAAGTGACTGTATCCCTAATATCTGTGAAGCACTGTCAACGTGTACTGATTCTGAAGTACTAGAATACATCATCACTATGATACTCAAATTTGCTTCTCACACTCTGTAAGTAAAATGAAGAACAGGACTTATATTTTTCACATTTGAATAGATACTAACTGAATATAGTATTTCCAAGAGTATGCAGTTTTACTCATTGACAGAATTACGGATTTATGATGGGTTTAGGATACAAAATTGCTTTTGAGTGATTATCACTCAGTTTTGGCTTTTTTTGTTCACTTGTAGGAACTACTTGAAAATGAAATAGGTGCTAGATAACCAGATGTAGTAATAATGCCAGCATTTTTTTCAATCTTCGCTTTTTGTTTGCCATTGTAGAATGTCAACATTCAAATAGTTATTAACAATTACATTTGTGAACCAATAAATCCCCTTAATAATTGTATTACATATATCTGGTCTACAGTACTAGTATATATATATACAGTACTGTCAATGTCAAAAGGATACAGAACCAAAATGAAAGTAAAGGAATCGGCGTAATAAAACGTAACAATTCGTATCAATTCGAAACAAAGGTACGGCTATCATGGTTTTCTTGGAACTGCTCAATCACTGAAACTACAATACTTATGATTATCGAAATAAGCAGAAAAAAAACGTAAAAATTAGAAATCAGAACGCCGTACAGACACTCAAATGAAACGAAAATCTGTCAAAATGTCTGGCGTGGTGATGAACTTTTAGAAATATTCTTTTTATCACGGGAACCTCCGTAAAATGTGTAATACGAGGGTAAAAATCAGAATAAACGTAACTTTAGACGAGTTATGAAGAAACACGTAACTTGCCGAAGCAGCAGAATGTTTTTTCGTTCGAAACAGTGGCAACAATGAGACGAAATAGGAGAAAAATGTTAAGGAATCGTAGGGTAATTCTTTTCTTCTGTGTCCTGATGATATCAGTACTGTATAGTGTATGCAATGTAGTTTTATTTTTCAGCTCTATTCTTGATAAAATGAAATTTTGTTTTAAAACTTAAATTTACTTATTATTTATAAAAAGTTTTCTAGCTTCTTAAGACTCCTTTTCAAATTAAAACACCAAAAGGAATAAAGCACAAGTAAAATATACAGTGTAAGATTATCAGTTTAACTTTTAAAACAAAATTAAATTTTATCAAGAATACAGCTGAAAAATGAAACTACACTATAGATAAATCCTTTTCTTTATGGGTAAAGAGAGTAAAAGGTAGGCATTAAAACCAACACCATAATATAACAAGTTTGGTATCGAATCCATGATATTACAGTAGTCATACAATCATACATGAGAGTTTTCAGGGTTTTCCCTGATTTCAGGGATTTCCACATTGGGTGATAATAGATAACAGACAGGCTTCACACCCAATATTACTTCTTTCACACAGTATTTCAGGGTTTTTCATCAAGTCCCACTCTCATGTATGTACAATGTATTTATCGTGAATATTGACATAGACATTCAATATATCTTCAATGTATCATTTCTTAATGTTTGAAGCCACATTATCAAAATCAAAGTTCTTAATGGGATTCCGTTGCTTGGTCTACCAGAAAAGTGTAATACTTGAAATGCAACAAAGGGATATGGTTATTTTATGACTCAGAGGAATGCATTATTATTTGAGTAAAATCCTATAAAGGCAATGGTTATATGCCTCAGATAAGACTTCTTGAGATAAATGGTAGATATGGTCTGACAAATGAGTTTAATGAAAATTATTTTCAAAAAAGACACGTTTTGATCTGTATGTGCCATATGGCTTTAACTAATGAAAGGTGGCTTGCAGGCTGAAGGACGAGGTGCGACGCGCTGGTGGTATTAAGGCACTGTGCAGTCGGCTGCAGGCCGTGGGCACCACAAGCCTCACTGTGGGCAACCAGCAGCTGGCCGTGAGAGCACTGCGCAACCTCGCCACGGGCTCGCGCTTTAACAAGGATGCCATGAATGAAGTAGCCATGATCGACACATTCAAAAGGTGAGCTCTTGGGTGGTGGCAATGTGTTCACCTGGTCAATCGAGTACAGACTGTAGATGTAAACTGTGATATACAGTTGCTTTCTTAAAGCGTTGAAATGATGCGTTCAGCTCATCTAACCTTCTTTTGCACACATCTTGATACAGTCGTAGAAATGTGCTTGATACAAATTCCATTCATTTTCCTTCCAACAACAATTGAACTTTGTAACTGTATCTAGACTAATCAATTAAATTTGTATCCCAATTATCTGATGTAAAATACAATCCCTTCATTACATACGCATAACTATCATGTAGACTTTCAGCGACGGACCCTCAGCAATGAGAGATGGTGAAAAATGTGGAGTAAAAATCTGAAGCCAGATGAACCCAATACATGCACATGTACCTATTATTCACATAGACTGGGTTTGACGGACCGGCTTGGTGAGGAGGCGGTAGGGATTTGCCGGGAGATGGTGGAGCGCCTCACAGCCGTGCTGCCCAGTGAGCAGTACCGGTCGTCACCACGCCGCCCGGGTGGCGCCACGGTGCTGCCACCAGCAGCTAGCAAGCTGTCTGGCAGGCTGCCTCACAGCGTCATGCTCAACCAGCCACTACCTGCACAGATACTGCAGCCCAATGTCGTAAACAAACGGTCGGTTGAAGTAATAGAGAAAACGCACCTCCTATTGATTCTAGTTTTATTGAACAAGTTGGTTAGCTGTATCTCCTGAATGCGTAGCACAAGGTGGATGCGGTCTGATGAACTAGTGAAAAAAGATTTGTAGTATCAAGCAGGAGTTGCGTTTTATTTTTATCACATATCATTCTAGAACTGTTAGTAAACCAGTTTTGTTTGTTTTTTTCTTTGTTGATTTTTACTATAAACCATTTTAAGATATTGTGATATTTTCCTACACAGTTAAATGGCCATATCCATTCACATCCACAATATATTATCAAAATATTTGGAACGTTGAAATTGAGTGTAAAATGTGTTGGGCATTGTAGTCTTTTTTTTTGCACATTTTTTTATTTTTCTCTTGAAAAGATGCCATCCGGAGGTGAAATGGAGTCAGAGCAAGTGGGGAGTGTTGCTCTGTGTTCAGGTCAAAGGTGTCGACTCCAGGGCAAAGGTCGCTACATTCACACAGAATAGCGTTAAGTTTAGGTAAGTCTAAATTCTGTGATTTTAAATTCTGAGCACTAAATATAATTGCCACCCTCATTGACCTTTGCATTGTATGATAGAAATCAGCAAATCACACGCCTTTTTACCAATACTCTGAAAAGATATTTGAAATTAATATTCAGTTAATTCGCTTTACTCTTCAACTAAATTTATCAATTTTTCTATTAGAAAGCTTCCATTAAAAATCTTTTTTTTTTTCCAGTGCTGTTGCAGACCAAACTGAGTTTGTGTTTGAGTTTGCGCTGTATGAGATGATTAACCCAGGAAGGTGTGAGACACAGATCTTAGGGTCAGAGGTCAGACTTGGACTAGTCAAGGTCACCAAAGGCCGTTGGCCAACCCTGGTCAAGGACAAGAAACACAAGGTTATATTCATGTACCTAAAATAGGAATCAAATCACAATGTTTTAATTGTCTTTTCCACCATTACATATATCATAATATGCAATTTTGAGGCTAGCATTTATGATAATTGTATCATAACAGAAAATGCATGTACAATGTAGTTTGGAATTAAGTTGTTTCAACAGACCTTCATTAAAGAATACGTTCATTGTAATTTCTAGTACTAGTGAGCATGTCAAATAAGTACTGCCGATTCGCAAGCTGGTTTACATTATTAACAGTGTAAAACTTCATCTTGCTAAGCTTTTACTAATAAGTAGGATGGAATCACAATTGACTTCATATCTGGCATTGTAATTCATTCCAAAGTTTTAGGATCTCATCTCTCAAGCTGTTATGTACCAAGCGAAAGAGACACTTTGCATCATTTTATCGCTCATCAATACAGTGAAACACAACACATTGGTTTTTGCTTCAAAGCTTCGGTCATAAAAAACAAACGAAGCTTTGAAAATCAAAACGAATACTGCAGGGCTGCCAAGTAGTACAGATATGTCGGGTATTAATACAGATTTCCGACTCGAAATACCCAAATACTAGTTTTACTTTCAAAATACAGATATCCCAAATTTGTGTATTGTTCATTAATAATTACTTTTTATGAAGTAAAAGCACAGGAACTGCATCCCAAGATAGATACACATGTGTGCTTGTGATTGGTGTTAAAAGCCCTGAATATTGGTTACATTACACCAGAAATACATACATATCATTTCTGCCCTTATGGCTTTCTTTTTGCACCCTGTACTTTTGTTGACCGTTTGCCGTTCCATCACGGAATACCCCTCAAATACTAATTTTGGCCATCCTGAGTACAGAAATGGCTATTGAGGGGTTGGCAGCCCTGATACTGATAACTGATTAATGAGTGGAGAGTGAATGTCAGTATTTTGTTGCAGCCTGTGTACCTCAAGGTGGACTTTAACCGCATGGTGGACAGTGATTCTGAGGACAGTTCAGATGCTGGAGTCAGCGGAGCTGGGGTGGACGCACAGTACGCCTCGCCACTCGAAATCGCCAAACGTCAGTTCACATAATTTCTTAAATATATTGGTACTGATCAGCGTTCTTCATGGTCAGGATTAGGTAGAAAAGTGGTACTTGTCAGCAGGACGGGTAACTCTCAAATATCAACTCGTCCTGCAAAAAATGTACTAGTCCTCCTTGCACAAATTCTATACCTGTATGCCAAATTGGTCAGACTTGCTACTCATCAAAAGGACGAGTTGCTAAAACATTATACTTGTCCTCCTCAAGTTTTTACTAGTCAATACGAGGGGACGAGTAACTAATCCTAAACCGTGGTTCTTGCGAATTGAACAAATATATTTTGCAAATTCTAAAATGAAAAAAAAAGTATTATCAAAAAGATCTTTTGAAAAGTTTACGACAGATAAAAATGTAATGAATATGCTACATGTATGTGAGAGTTCCTGGTACTGTGGTATTAGCTACTACAATATTTCGCGTATGAGTCCATAGGGCCATTTCGCGGCAATTTATTTTCGTGACTTGTCTCAGGGCTAATTTCTTTGTTTACATATGATAAATCTTTTTCAATTTTCACGGCTTTTTAATTTCGCGAATCCTCTCAAATACGCGAATTTAGCGAAATTAAATCGCTCACGAATTTTTGGGGGGTTACAGTATGTTGTGTTATCATCATTATTTGTCAACAATCAGTAGCATAATGTTTGATAATTTGGTTTTGAACAGGTAACGTGCTGCGTCCGGTGCCATTTGCTCGCTCGCCCGATGCTGTTCGGCGCTCTGTGCCAGACAATGTGCTAGAGGAGGATGTTGTGGAGCCACGCGACCACGACACCGACACGGATGATGAGCCCATAGAGCGAGATCTGTACCGCGACGATGACTACTACAATATCATCTAGACGATGGCGGTTCAATTGGACCACGACGACTATTACTGCCTTTTTTTAACATGATCTCACACTGCGTGTACAAGGATATTTTAACAGTTACATGAACAGACGGCACATACATGCTTTAGTCAATAGTGACTATAAATTGTTCGCAGATACGAACCATTGATTAGATTTGGATGCTGGCTTTTAATGGTATATTATGGCTGCATTCTTGTGATATCAACTGCTACTATTATTTGACACCAGGGAGAGTGAGGGCTTTTAGTTTGAAGATTCCAGTGGTTAATAATGAAGTGTAGTTGGCAAATTACAAGTGTCTAGAAAGTAAACACCGCACATTCTATTGTGTAAACTATTGGCAAGAGTTTTTGTTCTTCCGTTCTCAGGTAGACCAGATTTATACTATTTGTATATTATCTTTTGTATGATATTATTTGTTAAGGTGTTCAAATTCAGTATGTGTAACATTAATAATTACTTTGATGCTCAATCATGTTCATTAGTGAGCTGGCTTCTCTTGGTATCTGTCTTTAGGGATCTTTGTCCTCTTCCACGTCTATTCTTAGACGGCAGAAACACAGATCTTCATCCATCAATGGGCCTGGATATACGTAGACATCTTTGTCAAAGGTCATCCACTAGTTTACTTTGGATTCCGATACATGGCTTGCATATCAAATGCAAGCATGCATGACAAAATAAAGAATTGCAGCCTACTACTTAATTTACATTGAGATTTCAAGATACAAGGATGCAAGATATTGAACTAGTTTTGGTGGCGATTGTGGTCATAAGAATCTTAAAGGAAACTTACTAGTAAGTCAAAATATTGATGATCATGTAATTTACCGACACATAGCAATTTCCAGTGGATTTATCATAATGTGATACATTAGGTAGAGTAGTGTGGTTTATAAAATTTGTATAGGAACAGATCATGGTAAGACAATGATCAATATAAACCTGCTCTATTAGGTTAGTTTTTTTGTATATGTAATTGTGAACAGTATTTGACTTATTGAATTTCTAAGTTAACATTACCCCGGTACGCCTTTAAGGATACTAGGATGTTGTCCACAGTAAAAATTGGTATTATGTATTGATTATATGGAAATGTCATATTTTTATTCACAAAATATATCTTCGATTATGCAATATCATGTGACCTTGTGTTTTAATTGACGAGACGGCACGGTATTTTTAAAGGTGAAATAAGTATTAAACGTGGAGAATATAAATATTATTTTCATCACACTTGTAATGGATAAGGCATCGTCTATTGATGCTGGATTTTACAGAGCAAATATGATTTGGGCTAAACAACATCTTTAAGAGAAATATTACACGATTCTCTGATTAAAACTATTGATATGATTGTTATTATTTTCTAGTCTTGTCTTGTATGTAAACAATTAGATTTAAGAATGCAAAACATTGTTACAAATTATAGATATTATGTGTTAATAATGAATAAAAACTGTTTTGTTTGCAGGGAATAGATATCTTGTTTATTTACTTACTAGTACAGCAGAGGTCTTCTACGTTAATTAGTTATTTAGATGTTTAGATAATGGAGATGGCCTTTATGATATCTAGTCTTTGTTATGTTTGAGTCTCATGTAGCTTTTTTTGTTTTTACTTAGATTCATTAAAGCATAAAATAACCAACTGTTGTTTTGAATTTATATGCTATTATAAAAATGTGAAAACTGAACAGCTGAAGAAAAAGAAATTAAAAATTTGTAATATATGAGCACAAAAACCAATCACGCCTAAGAATTTTTGTTTTTTTGTCATCCTATTTAAAGTAGCGGGTTCAGATGTTGGATATATTTGACTTTAAAATTGGTTTCAAAATTTTGTCGCCTACTTATGAAATTTGTAAAAGCATTAGTGTAAAAACAAAGAAGGATAAAAAGAGAAAGATTTACACTGAATTCGGAGAAAGTTAGATTTGATAATATAGCCAGGTCTATTAGGACATTAACCAAAATCCATATCGGGTCCGTACTCGATACAGGTTTCCCTATCAGATTCCTGGCCAATCTGTATGTTGATTCGATTGCATAGTCATTGAACGAAAACTTGTTACATGTACTGGGTATAAATAACAGGGTTGGCAGGGTTTCGTACAGGCGTGTTTTAACCGGTGGTTTTAACAGTTTAAATTGTATGGTATAAAACTACAGTAAAAGTGTACAAAACTGTACAAAACTAAATAATTGGTTATTTTATAGCTTTATCTCTCTTATATGGGTTTCATAAGTCATAATACATAATAAATAATGTATACTTGTTTAAAAAATGCTTATTACATGCACTTTTATGAATATATAAGTAATAAAAAAACAGGGTTGGTAGGGTTTCGCACAAGTGTTTTAACCCTGCAGTGGTTTAAACCTTCACCTATGAAAAAAGGATAAATAACATACAAATTAAATTTTTTCCCAGAGTAGTATTTTATTTTTACACACCATACAATATACCACTGTATACAGCTCTTCCACTAACATTCATTTTTAACATTTACAAAACCATTTGCATTTCTTCTGTTCAGTCCATAATGATATTCTTCAGACCTGTTCCATGCCATGATGCCGCTGAGCTTAGAAAATTTGTTGAATCACATATGGAGCTGGAAAAAAATAAGATAATTGCAGAAAACTGACAAATTCTTGCCTATGATTAAGAATGTATATATTGACTATAGATTGTACATAATTCATTTTAAGAATCAAAGTATACTAGCTGGGTCCACATTCACAATCGCATAGGGTCCACTCTAGCCTAATACAATTAGGCTGGTACTTTATTTCATACATACACATTAATTAGCAAAATAATGAGAACTATCTTATAGGTCTAGGTCTACTCCTGATTTTACATTTAAAATCATGCGACGGTGGCAACTTTCCCACACAAGTGTGTTACATGCATACATTCTTAACCATACATGCTTTGAAAGACCCACACACTCAGCCCACGGGAGCTCTTTATATGAGTGTATATAATGTTATATAATGTTATAGTGTGCATTCATGCCTATGCTTACGCATAGGTGGGAGCTATACACCAAACTACTGCTTATATTACTCATATAAAGAGCGCCCGTGACTCAGCCTTGGTCCATGCCAATTTCTGTCAGACAGACTGAGCATGCATGCATGTGAAAGTTTACCCTTGACGATTTTAAACAAACCTGCACGTATCACAGCAACTGATATGACAAAGAACCCAACATTCTCCATCACAGTTTTTCTTGCGCTTTTTCTTCATCTTCGGGGCCAGTTTGACCAGGTCCTTGCATCCGAATCATAGTGAAATTGTTTAAATATTGAGTTTAGTTTAGTTTGGTGGCTG
Organism: Streblospio benedicti; assembly: GCA_019095985.1. Lineage (NCBI taxonomy): Eukaryota > Metazoa > Annelida > Polychaeta > Spionida > Spionidae > Streblospio > Streblospio benedicti. The sequence continues at coordinate 16,899,362 of CM032661.1, read as the reverse complement.
AGAGAGGAAAGTAAGTAAGTAATGGCGCGGGTCGGCCTTGGTCTCTGTCCTACCATCCCACCTCTGATCAGTTGTCCACTGCAAGTAACCAACTGACTGGGGGTGAGACTCGGATTTAACCAGTGCAATTGTTCGACCCTAAGACACGAGCCAGCCCTAGCTGGCGAGAGACGCATCTCGCGTGGGTGCGCCACTACCTCGGTCACTCCCACCTAAGAAAAAAATTGAAAAAACTCTGTTCCCTACTTTCCATATGTCATGTGGTGTTGATCTGTGCCTAATAAAAATCCTATGTGTGTGTACTTATGTATTTAAATCTAATCCTAGCTTCTGCATTGCATATATTGTATGCATTTCAGCATCATGGGGACACAATATTTGACAAAACAAATTAAAACATAAATTAATAGTAAAAATGTTCCTACCTTGCTGAGCTTCCGGTCTTGTTGGTCCTTGTCCATGCTTCCTCTGTGTTGTCTTTCCATACTTACTTCTAACGCACTTCACAGTATCGCTTGCTTTGTCATCTGTTTACTTTCCCATCATCCTCATGGTCTCTTCCTTCCCAGTTGTTTGACCATGTGGCTGTGAAGACGATCAATGTGTAGCCCTTTCCCTTTCCATTGCCCACTCAATGTTCCCTTTCCATTTATTTCACGACCGAGCTATTTATTAATGTTTCTCCATATATTATTAATATGTATACATAAGCAGTTGCTTAAGGCCCAAACCCCTCATATTATGTCTTGTTCATGTGCAGAAAATTTAAGGAAAAAGAATTATTATGAATGATTCTTTATTATGATAATGAATATGATAAATGAATACGAAAGATGGTCATAAAGTTTAAAGAAAATATTGATATGAGGACGCACACAAGTAGTATAGAGAGAACTCTATTTAGTTTCAGACACTAAAAGCCAATAGTGGCTGTCTCCATTAACATCTTCTTTTTAAAACGCTCCTGTATAATAGAGAAAAAATGAAACACAAGTTGAAGAATAAGTATAGAGCTATATAACATCTGTCTGTCACACTTTCATTGCTGTTAATGATGGCTGATGTAGGTCCACGTGTACAAGTTCACTTCACTGTACACGATTCGTGATTTTAATAAAATGTTAGTCACTATGGGAATACCAGCAGAGGAACATAGACCGCAAAATCCAGCCTCGTAAGCTCATATTTGGTATCACATTTTTTTGTACGATGATGCTCACACAGCACACGGACAGATATTTGGTTTGTGTCTTCTAAAATGGATATTTGATGACAATTCAAATGGCGGATCACAGATAAGGTGTTTGACAGCAGTCTTATGAAAGCTGCATAGGCTCCGTGGTCGGCTCCGTATATTGTGTGTTTCTTTGAAAACGAATAAATGATGGTGTCAACTTCGCAGATATTTTGCCGATCCCCGGAATAAACAACCAAATTTTAAACGTTTTCACTCAGAAATGTTGTAAGTAATCATCTATTATGCATGAAATTGGTTTCAGTAGTAAATTTTACATAGGTGTATGAATAATTACGCAGTTTTATAAGCTCCACAATCTTAAACATTGAACTATTCCCGTTTTGATAAACGCACATTCGCAGACATACCATGGGATTTCAAGTGGCAACGGTTCAGTGGGATAATGACAGCTAGTATCCTCATTAAACTGTTAAATGTATCTTGACATTTCTATGTAAACTTTGAGAAATAGAAGCATCACTGTTTTTATTTGTGTAATTACTTCTCCGTAGCCGATATGAAAGTACACACGTACGTGTTACGTTTTCCATAATTGAGTACAGTAGGTGCAACCACCACGTTTATCAACGTACGTGTGACGTAGTTATCTGAACGTTATGTACGTCAATCGTTCAAAAACACGGGGTCATCCGGTGCGTTTGACTGAATTTCGTGCTGAATTTTTGGCTGAATTTTTGGCTGAATTCTGAGTTGAGTTCATAGCTTACAGACCTCGTACGTATATAGTCTTAACCAACCCAATCGGGGCTTGGGTATAACACCACTGTCCCAGGGTGTCTTGTAGGTATCCAGGATTGCTTTCCATTCATTCAACCAGAATGTACTTCTCTTATTCTTCAGCATGATGTTCATCACAATCTTAGGCCAACGCCCCTCTTCCATGTTCCTGACTTTTATCCACCATTTGAGTTTTTCTCCAGCGATTCTATCCTGTATTGACTCCCATCCTAGTTCATGGATAGCAGATGTCGTATAATTGATTATCTCAATTATACAACGTCTAAATCCCGTCATTTATTTCATAATATATATATCTATCATTGATTACTAAGTATACAATGATTGAAACGCCTAAGGCAAGGCTAATCCGCCACCAGTTTCACAATATTATGGTTGCCTAAGGCGGGGCTTGAAACACGTGGTTTGTCGTCTGCTCGAGTTGAGAAGGCGGAGCCACTATGTGCGTGTGCCAGGCTGTGGCGCATGCATGTTTATAAGTATATGCCCGTTCAAAAAACGGACAGACGACACATGGGCAGACACGGCTCAGGGCTCCCCCTGAGCTTTGGGCTCATGTGTTGAGAAGGTCTCTCGCCGCTGTACCCTGTACACAGTGCTCAAATTAACACAGACCGCTCTGGAATAAATATATATAAATATATACAGGCGTGTTCTTTATTGACTGTAAATTGATACATAGTTCCCTGGCGCTGAGTGTGGATTTGCCTATATATATCCATGCTCAGACACAGACGTAGCACTCACACTTCGTGATACGTGTAGGATCCATTTTGCTGCCTTGTTTTGGCATATGTTCAGCTTATGTGTCATGTGTTTTGATGTATATATACATCCCGTTGCTTTCAGAAGTGCTGGTATGATGGCCCCTGTCCACATTGTTGTGCTAGTACTGACGCGGTCAAGTGATTGGCCCGCTTTTACTTTCATCAGACCTAGTAGTTTGTTTGCCTTTTTCATGCATTCGTCGTAATGAGGGATTAAGAGTGAACTTCTACTGAATGTGACACCTAGGTATACGTACGAGTTGGTTTCTTCCAACCTGAGATGTTCATTCAACAGTTTGAATGACCAGTATTCTCCTTCTTTCATGGTCGGGCGGAAAATGTTTATGCTCATCATTTTGGATTTTTTGTGTTCAACTTTAGGTCAAGTTTCTTCAGATCAGTGGTCAGTATGTTGAGATGGTTTCTCATTGTACGTTCCGATTCTGCTATGAGGACTAGATCATCGGCATAGAGGAGGTGGCTGATGCGTTTATCCCCTATCTCTTCTCCTTGGTTAGCTGCATTCGGATGTTGTGAAATGTCGGAGATATAGATTGCAAAGAGCATAGGGCTAAGCGGGCATCTCTGTCGGAGCCCTCTGGAGCAATTCATCCATCCTGCTTTATCATCTCCAATTGTTATCCTTCTCTTATGGTCCATATACAGCGATTTTAAAATATCAATTGAGCTGTCGTTCACTCCGCTTGCCTTAAGGACCTGCCATAACTTTTGTCTGTTCACTGAGTCGTATGCTTTCTCTAGGTCAATAAATGCTAATATGGGGGTCTCGTGTGTGTTCTTGTTTTTGTCATGAGAAATTGAAGTGTGAATATGTTGTCTTCAATAGATCTGCCAGGTCTAAATGCCGCCTGTTCGTCCGCTAGCCATCCTTGTTCTTTTGACAATTTGAGTAGTCTTGTTGCCATGAGTTTTGTAAATATCTTTCCTAAATTGCTGAATATGGCGATTGGCCTATAATTGTCTAGTTCCTGTTTGCTTCATTTTTTATGCAATAGAGTGACGTTTTCCCAGTTCCATTCTCGAGGTGTCCATTTCTGTGTCTGTGCATTTATTAAAAAAACATCATCAGGGCTTGATGAAGCAACAATGTGCCTCCTTTCTTTATGAATTGAATCTATTTCATCTATCTCTCGTGATTTTGAGTTTTTGTCTTCTGTATGGCCTGGGTAACTTCTCCGATGTTTATCTCCTCATCGATGTTTGCATTTTCTCTGTTTAAATCGGTTCTATTGGACTCGGGTTATGTTTCTCCTGTGTCCCCATCGATTTTTCTGCCTACTGTCTCGAAATAAGACTTCGCCGCTCCTGTCATCCCCTTTCCGTCTGTAATAATTGTGTCCTGCCATTTCAGAGGTGAAATGGTGTTCTTCGTATCTTTTATGGTTTCCCATATTGCTTTCCCGCCTCGGCCTTCTTGTATAACTTTCCACATCAGTTTATTTTTGTCTTTCCTCTGTTGAGCACGTTTCTTCTCCTTCGTTTCCTTCATCACCCTTCTGTATCTGTTCCATAATTTTTCTGCATCTTTTCTGTTGTTAACACATGCTCTCTTCCATCGCTTTTTGGCTATTGTTCTAATTAGCAGCAGTTTTTTCAAGTCCTTGGGGATACCTTTTCTATTGCCTGGTTTCCTTTTTCCAATGGTCTCTGTTGCTGTCTTTGTCATGAGTGATTTGAGTTCCAAACATGCTTTGTTTAAGTTGTCACCATTGCTACTCTGAAATCTTTGGATCCAAACCTTCAATTTTGCTTCAAGTGATTTCTGAAAATCATCCCAATTAGTGTTATCTGTAATTTGCCATCTTTCTTGTGGTGTCGGTATCGTCTTTTCCCTGGGTCTATTTTTAGTTCTTAGGATATCGCCGAGTGGTCGGCTTCTATGTCCCACACCTTTCCCTCCTCATCAATAATCATCTTTGTTATGTTTCTTTCCATTTCTTTTTCCATCATCACATAGTCGAATCTGCATTTTTGCTTCCCTCTCATCCATGTCCAATAACCTTCGCATTTATCACTCCTATTCATGATTTTCAGGTTCTTCTCTGAGGCTAGTTTGGTGGTCTTCTCACAATTCCTGTCCGTTCTTATAGTTTTCATAGGTGTTATTTCATCCTTAATATGTGCATTGAAGTCTCCTATGAGAATAATTTTACTGTTGGTGGATTTCAATTCTCATATGTCACTGTGTAGCTGTTTAAAGATCTTGTTATTATTTCGTCTGTGTCTGGTGTTGTCCACTCCAACATACGTTATTCCGACCGATACTTTTCCGTGTTTCGTTTGCACTATGACCCATAGAATCTCTTATTGAATTTCATCAGGTACCTCTGCCCTTTCCCATTCATATGCTTTCCATTTTTTTGCCACCCATGTGGAGATGCCACCTTCTTTCATGCCTTCTGTTGGTCTCTTTTTGCTGAATTCATTTAAGTTGTGCAGTCTTTTCCCTTTTGTCCCTTCTTTCCAGTGTGTCTCTGTCATTGTGATAACATCCCAATTATGTATGTTGATGTTATTCTCAATGTCCTTCCATGTGTGCGTGTTCCTGATGTTAACATTGCCCTGCACGTTGTTGTATAATATTTTCATATGCAATGCATCTGTTGGTGTATTTTGTCCGTGTTTCGCCTTTCCTCTCTTCTTCCGCCTTCTTCTGAGTGATCCGTCCTCTATGCCTGCTTTGTTTCTCTTTCTTCTTGCCGCTTTCCTATTTCCACCTCTCAATCGGATGTTTTGTTGCCCAATAGCATCTGTTATTGTGGTTTGTCTGGTGTTCTGATAATCATGTTCAGTATCTTCCTTTGCGTGCAAATGCGTTCTTTTCCTACCTTTTCCTTGTGAGTGTTCTGTAATACTGAATTCAGTGACTTTCCGCATATTTCTTAATTGCGGACTTACCTTCTTGTCCCTTTACATTCTATTCTGTTCCTTAGTTCTCTCCCTTTCCAATCTCATTTGCTCCCTTTCCCTCCACTGTCCCATTTCATTTTCCACAAATAGTGTGTTGCTGTTGGATGCCTCTGGTTGTCACTTACGTCTTCGCCCGGGGCACATGTCTCTGGTGTGCCCTCTTGCTCCACACTGGCTACACAGTTTAACATTGAACAGACACACCCAATGACTATGCCCAGTCCTCCCACATCTGAAGCATTAACCTCGAATGTCATCCGGCATGCAGGATGACTCGGTGGCATTCCTAGCTCGGGTGTGAGTCCTCCCGCACGCATGACATGCGTTTGGGGGAATGTACTCTTGTCTGTAGATCGGTGCCGCCTCCCTGATTGGTCCTTTCAATCCTCTCATGCGGCCAACATCTTCGAGGATGTTCTCCACTGTCATGGTGTCAGCGTGTATCCCATCAGCCATGTGGATTTTGATGAAAAATTGATAAGATGCGTTTTCTTCAGACCAAGGTTCAATTACCTTCGCCCCTTCTCGTATTGCCATCTCTTCATTCTAACTTATCTTTGTTCTTCGATATCACTCCTCGCCGAGGAGTCCTTGGTGTCGGTAGCACCACCACCATCTCTTTTCCATGTCTTTATCCTGCCAAGATACAACTGTACAAATCTCCAATTAATGTACTTTCTTCCCTTTCCACATGCCCTCTGTTCTCTTTTTCCCTTTCCCTGTCCATGTCATGTCTTTCCGTGTCTGCTAGGAACCTTTCTATTTTACTGAGGTCGTTACCTCTCGCCAATATCACGATCATTTCAGCTTCCTGAAATTTTTCGTGATTAATCGCCGCTCGTGTTACTGAGATCATGGAACCACCCCTCCTAAGTTCCAGACACATTTCATTCCTGTAGAGGAATGCCTCTAGCTTCGGGTCAGAGGTGATGGCACCAAACATTTTGTCTGATGCCAAGAGGATTTTATCCTTCCTGTTTGCTGGTAATAATTTGATGACTGTTCTTCTTTCTCTTATTGACTTCCTAGATGTGTCTGGGCTTCTGCTATATCGTCTCTTTCTGGGAGACATCCACATTTGTCTTGTAGTATCTCGACCTCTATCAATTGACTTATTTCTTATTCTACTAATGGAGTCTGACTCCACCACTAGAGTGTCTACTCGTCTGTCCCTCTCTTCCTCCACATATCTTGTGTCACATGTCTTTGCGTCATCAATTTCATATACTGACTTCTCTTCTAATTCCCTAATCCTTTTTTCATACTTCTCAGTATCCTATCTACGGTCCCTTTCCATATCTCTTTCCTTCTCCATTTTCATCTGAAGTTCCCTCTTCATCTCGTCTTTCTTTTCAGTAACTTGTTCAATTCATCGTTCCAGTTCCTTTATTCTTTTTTCATATTTCTCCATCATTCGTCGTTTTTCACTTTCCATTTCCCTTTCTCTTTCCTCCATTCGTTTCTCACTGTTCACTCTCATCTCGTCGTGTTTAGCCAAATCCCTTTCCAAGTCTTTTGTCATGCTCTCACATTTCTTCACGCGTTCTCTGTAAGACAATTCATCTTTCGATAACACTTCTTCTCTACTCTGGATTTCTCTATCACGATCATCCAGTTCTCTTCGTAAGCGTATCAATTCTGACTCTTTCTGATTTAGCTTTTTGAATACCATTTCCAATATTTTCTCTCTTGTCGCAATTATATTGTCTTTTCCTTTAATGTCCAGGTCTCTACCTCCTGCTGGGGGCCATGGAGATTGCCAATTATCCGTATCTCGGAAGTTAGGTATTACATCTCTTCTATGATATACTCCATTCACAGGTGCATTATTCTTTATAAATTGAAAGTTACAGTAATATAAGGAAATTGAGTTTCATGAAGTTCCCTAAGCATGTCAGTTGTCTTAGCAAGATGTCTTACAGAAAGATGAGCTTTAGAAAAACATAAAGCGAGGGGCACATTCCACCTTGCGGGCGGGTTCGCCGTAAGGCGTGATGAGGTCTGCGGCATCTACGGCGTTTTCCGCATGCATTGACAAAAGTACAGTTGTGGGCACATAGGCACGGGCCCCTGCGTTAGGAATGCGTCGGGACAGGGAGTGGTTTTTAATGAGGTGACCGTGAGATCAACGTGCATAGAATGTGCGTTGTACTCGCGTACAACTTACGCCCTACACACTGTGTGATTACTAAAGTACGGGATTCGTACGTTCATCACGGGAACGCACGGTCCCAGTACTGTGTCTGTGCCGACCACGTGCGGGTAAATCCTCTGCGTTTCACGTAAGGTCTCCGCACTGCCTCCTTACGGTTAGGCCATGACGCAGGGTGGCCGTAGAAGAAGTTTGGCAAGCCTTCTTGATCTTCTTGATCTTGACGATTTCTATGCGTTTTTGGTCGTAGACTGGCTGTAGACCCACCTTGCGGTGGAATGTGCCCCTCGCTTTAGTCTGTAAATGTGTCATCCTATCCTGTGTATGTCCCTCGTGGGGTGAAAGTGATACATGGATTTCTTTTATTATTTGTATATCACAATATCACTTTTTTAACATCTAAGATAAAACAGGTAAATCCATATCGTTTGTGAGAACGATAGCAGTATTTTGACCATAATTTTATGATACTATTCAGCAAGGGTTTGAGAGAAGCCGATTTGCCTTGTTTCAGCCAAGAGAAGTGAATCTTGAGAGCAATCACAGTTACTCTGGCATGTCATGCAACAATTGGATGAATCTCAGTGTGATTACTCTTTTGTGTCTTTGCTCCAAATTTTATATTTGTTATTTGATTCGATTTATTTCATTTACAGCACACATATAGATACATGGATATCACAGATTTAGAAATCAAATAAATAAAAATTAAAACTAAAATATATAAGAGATATACTTGTATGGTCAAAAATTGAATCCACATGATAAACAAGGAGCACTAAAAATATATTACAACTAGCTGTTTACCCGGCGTTGCTCGGGTTGAAACAGATTAGATCCGGAAAACATTAAATGCTCCTCCCTCCCCATCCTTCCTCCTGTCCCACATCCATCGAACCAGTTCTTGTCAGTATACAGGTCTGTGACACATTAAATACACCTCCATCACTGTCCTCCCATCGTCATATGTCACAGCCATTTACACACTAAATGTACTAGATATGGCAATGATTGATCCCTCTAATATCCCTCCCCCAGCTACTGCTACCCCTGGCAAACACGTGCGGAGCAGATTAAATATCCCACTCATCCCTACCCCTCCTTCCACCGCCACCCCTACCCCCTCTTCTGTCCCCAACTCGCTCATATCCATCCCCATCTAAACAGGTCCATAATTGATGCACCCCCTTCTTGCTGCTGCTCTGGTTGAAACGGATGAGATGCTCCTCCCTTCCCATTCTTTCCCCTGTCCCACATCCCTCACACCAGCTCCCGCCACTATACAGCTCTGGGAAAGATTGAATACATCTTCATCACCTTCCTCCTGCACAGTCATACGTGACAGCCATAAACACACTACATGTATGTGACAATGCTTGATCCCTCTAATAACCCTCCCTCCAGCTACTCCTACCCCTGGTAAACGTGCAGACCATTAAATGTGCATCTCATTCACCCCCCTTTCTGCTGCTGCTGCTGGGTTTGAAATTGATTAGATATGGAACATATAAAATGCTCCTCCCTGCCTCACCACCAGTCATGTCCGCCCCCACCCCCCGCCATATGAACACACACCCTTTCTGCCAACACCCCTCCTCAAAACAGGTCCGGAGCAGATAAAATGCACCTCCATCACAATCACCACCCTCCCCAGTTCTCTCGTTGTATGACTACGTACGTGTGACGTGCAACGTACGTTTGACATATACAAACGTTTAACGTATTACGTACCTTTAACAAACATGGCCCTGTAAGCAACCTTTCTAGAAATTATTTTTTCTTGTTTTTATCATTAAAACCAATTTATTTGGTTTGAAATGTGATATTATAACGACCACCAAGTTGTCCTTATTTTACATACATAGTTTGAAGTGTGTACGTCTTGTGGTTAAAAAGCCTTTTGTGACGCAAAAAATCGCCTCTTCCTTTATATATATAGATATAAGCCCATGAATGTCACCATATGAATAATGTGTGTTGATCTTCTACGCCTGGATAGGAAAAGTATATCAAGCCATAAAAACATCTTCCAACATACGTAAAATGCTCTCGTTGAAATCTAATCAATTTTACTTATATTGACAAAATCATAAAGAGATGTCGAGCGTTTGTTTGCGTAGCTGAAATTGTTAAACAAAAAGGTAACGCATGCAGTTTGGTATGTTTGAGAACATTATGATGCAATTTCAAAAAGTATTTTAAATCAAATGTTCTTCATTATTGCTATTTTAAAAAACATTTCACATAAACAAAATGCCAATGTATTAAATAACTTTCATTTATTAGCCAAAGTATACAACTTACGATTTTAAACAATGATTTTAATAATTAATAAAGAATGTAGTTCTGCAGAAATTGTATTTTATTGAGATTAATGGTGTCAAGTATGTATAAACTGAATTAATAACGAATAAATATTTTATTTGTAGCAGAGATAGTTTAATGCTCTTTGTTTGTATTACATTTCCATATGGAAATGTGCAATTTGATCACAAACAAAGTAGACATCAAAGGTATTAAAATGGCCTGAAAACTAGCATACACATGCTGATTATCGTTATGCATATGTGGAGACTTGAAGAATTAGGGTCATCTTATGGTCGGGGATGTTATCTGTCATCTGATGAAAAGAACGAGTGCTTATATTACTCCTCAAAACCTGAAACTGATTACAATCAAGGCCATACAATCATGCAATTAGATAATTTGTTTTCTACATAAATCATTGAAAGTAAGCTATAATGAGGCCACTGCACGTACACCTAGAGACGTACACAGTACGTATCCTCCATCCACATTTCACAAATGAATAATTCTAAGCAATAAGGGGGGGGTGTCTACCAACTTTTTTGATTCCTTTTGGGGTGGTCGCTGAACTTTTTTTATCATGCTGTTGTATATTTTTTCAAATATTTTCTTTTAGCAATTGTCCAGACATGCAATGACTATGTAGTGGACTTTTTCTCAATTTGTGCTCCACCATGATCTGGACGAACCTACACAAAAAGGTTACATGACTCTGAATACTGTAACAAATTTTGTAATTGCCATTCCCCAATCATCAATGTGTGTAGAATTAAGAACCGCGAACTATCCTCTACCAACAATACAGAATATCTATATATATGCCCCGTTTATACAGGTCTCTTTATAAGAGCATTTCTATAATATCCTTTTGTAATGGATAGTTGGCATTTTGGGACACAACAAAATCGAAAAATAGACTGAGAGATGGAGTTTTATGTAGGTATTTGGCATATTCAAAGAATACATTAAATAAAACTACCCACCCCAACTTTAAAGCATTTTCTATAAAATTGAAAATACGCGGCACTATGAATTCTTACATTTTGTCCACTCTGTTACTGACATTTGTCAATTAGGGTGGTCATCCATTCAATATTAAGGAGTAGTAATAATTGCCTAAAACTGTCACAGTAATGACCATCCCATCTCATCATATAAGAAACTTGTAAAGAAAAAGTATGAAAAATATAGATCTATTCGGATATTGCTAAATTTTCTTAACTGATAGTGGTCACAGGCGTATTAAATGATGTTGTACATACATATATTTTATTGTATAAACATATTGTACACTAAATATAAATTGAGGTGAAAAACTATTTCAACTTATTCTTAATACTTTATCAACAATTTAATAATGCCAAGGGAGTGACCATCATTAATGATATAGAGGGGGGTGGGTAATTTGGTTTTGATGAGATAAAAATTGAACGCCCCCCATAACTCTCTACAGTGAAATTGAATGCCCTCCCAATATGAACATTAAGAAACTGAACGCCCCCCCCCCCCAACTGGATAAATATGAACAATGACCTACTTTCGCATTATAAAGTTTGATATTGGACAGATTCCAAAAAGATTCCCTGAAAACTGTTTAAAGTGTATTGCAATGAATCATTTAGTGTCAATGGTCAATGCATACATATTAGCAATGTATTTGACTTGTTGACATTACAATACAGTTAAATTGAAAAGCATGCATATTGCAGGAATGCATCAATTCGCGACAAAAATGCGTAAAATTAATATTTTAACCTTTTCAGTTTGAGAATTGAGTGCCCTCCCTTTCACTTGAAATTAAAATTGAGCGGCCTCCCTTCTGTGACCAAAGAAAATTGAGCAACCCCCCGCATCAAATGACCGCCCCGGCCCTGTACAATTAATGATGGTCGCTCCCTATAGCAAAATCAATGATAGTGATGTCGATACGTTTAACACACATGTTGAGAAGTCGCGCTGCACCTGCTTTGGGAGCGTTCACAATTGACGTCAATCACATTTTCCCACTTTCTGACCCCCCCCATGCCATCGTTAACTTTCGTCAACTTCATGAGACCCCACCCCCACCCACTTACTTAATAAATGCATGTACTTTTAATTTATGAATATAAGTGATATAAAAAAGTTTTTTTCTTCAGGTTTCTTTCAAGCATGTGACTTGAATAATGTATTAACTAAAATTGAGGAGACTATTATTTTACCGGTGTGTTATATAATGGTGTGCTATTTCCGAATGGTCCCATATTATGAGCTTGCCTTTTAAAGCAGCCTACCAGAAAGGTCCAGACCACTAACTATCACAGGTGATTACATGCTAAGTTATATGTACTATTTGTATTAAAACACACACACGCACGCACGCACGCACGCACGCACGCACGCACGCACGCACGCACGCACACACACACACACACACACACACACACACACACACACACACACACACACACAAAGAAAAAAAGCCTGGGTGCACGAGAAGCAATTTTTATATCAGAACCCCGCCCCCATCCCACCACTCCTTATTACTCCTACTTTGACATATTTATGTACATCAGTACAGTACAATGTACATGAATGGGCCGTTGATACACGACCTTCGGTGTCTGGGCGATTATCAAATTCTGGCAATAAGTTACCACACTGATATCGAACACGCACAGTGATGAATATGCAAACACAGCCATGATCAGTGATAACGGCCGCAACTGATTCATATCCTCCTGTTGCTATCTCTATTTGCTTTGATATTATGGGACAAAGTCCACAGTGTAGCAGCAGCCAGAGTAATGCTGAGCTCGAGCGACAATACCGCCAGTACCGATGGAATGCCTTTGTTTTCCAGGATAAAACCAAAGCCATTTAGATTTTTCCCGAGGAGGGTGAGCGTGAAATGGAGGAACGTGTGTGCGTGTGTGATATTCCTCGGGGTAGCGGCGGCATTCAGCTTCGTCACGCAGCAGACGATATTGTGGGGCGCGTGGTCGTGCGACGAGTGCGTCCAACACGCCGGGGGCTGCTCAGAAGTAAGTGCCCTGATCAATTAAGACCACCTCTACGATAATACAAAGTGTTGCGGGGCCTTTGTATAGAGGGACCATCTTTGGCCTTCACAAAGAGACTACATCTCAAAGCTCTATTGTGAATAATTACCCATTTGGTGGTCGTAAAGGGTGGACCTGGGATTTTCGCTTTCCCGACGTTTCACGTCCTTTTGATGTAACTCACATTTCGCAAAATCAACTCACTAAGGAAAAACAGCTAGTGCGTTTGTTGAAGAAGGGTTGAATTAAACAATCCCATTCGGCGATTTTCTTATTTCTATTTTGAACTCGAAGTGAAGCACAAGACTTGTAATCTGCTCCTAGAGTAGGGCTAGACATCGGTCTTCTCATAGTCCATGTAGTTCTTATCTATAGACATTTATAGGCTATATCAATAGGCTACTTTGTTGTGATAACTTTATTACAAGTGATGTACTTCCAAGTGTATTGTAAGTTCTAATCTACTCACTCGGTAAATTGGCGACATCATCTTTTTTAATATCTTCGTTTTTCACTATATACAATGTACTATATGTTGCACACTGCACTGTGATATTTTACTAAGCATTCCTCTAATGTGAAACAAATTCACACAATGCAATAAATCTAAATTTAATGCACAAGAAGAAAAGTGTCCCGTTGTTGATGTATCATCAGTTATGAACTGGCTAATTTTAGTACAATGTAACTACATAAACAGATAAAAACACAAGAAGTAACACCGAGTGTTAAGTGAGATGTCTCCATCCATGGTGACGTTTTACTCTATATGTTTGCTTTAAAGGTGCACATGGATACTACGATTTCTTTGCAGAAAAGATGGATGTTTAAAACAAAAAACAAAAAACAAAAAACAAAACAAAAACAAACAAAAAACAAAACAAAACACAAACACACCAGGGAGTCTTGAAAACGCGACCAGGTATAAAGGGGGTATCAAGATCTGTCAAGTGAATTAATGGGATTTGAAGATCTGGCTCATAAAAAGGCTCACGCATAGACACAGACACGGACACAGACACAGAAACAGACACAGACACACTCACACAGACACACCCACGCATGCACACACGCAGACACACGCACAGACAGACACAGACACTGACACAGACACAGACACAGACACACACACACACACACACACAGACACAGACACACACACACACACACACACACACACACACACACACACACACACACACACACACACACACACACACACACACACACACACACACACACACACACACACACACACACACACACACACACACACACACACACACACACACACACACACACACACACACACACACACACACACACACACACACACACACACACACACACACACACACACACACACCATAGAGCCTTCGTTCTCTGTCACCGCTGCGTGCATGTCTCCCGCCTCTCCGCTTGCAGGCCGTGTACGACTTCGGAGAGCCGTCGCTGGTGACGTCATTCATCGCGTCCGTGCAGTACGACCAGCAGGTGGGCCTCGCACACGCACTCTCACACTCACACTGTGACATGTACCTCGCACGCACATGTATTGTGCCACATTGTGACACATGGCACAACTAACAGCCACGGTTGCTTCACACAGACACACGCGTGCAATTTGGCAGTCCAGCTTACACATCTAAGCCCACGCCCATCCCGACTCCAAACAAAGGATACGAATATTCAGCACACGCCTAACACACAGGGAAAAGCGATGATACAGATCAAGGGCAATAGGGGGGAAATACTGAACCAATAAAAGATAACAGACTGAAAAAAGAAATGTATAACCCACGCTGATTGGTCGAACAGCGTGCTCAATTATACGATTGACTGCACGCTCCGATGATTTACTGCACGCTAAGACACCACCACACCACGGCACTAGTCTAAACTAGACTAGTACCGTCACATTTTATATACAGCCGCTGACGTTGCATGGTCAAAATGGCAATGAGAACATCATATGATTTATTTTAAAATAAAAACGAATCATACACTCGTTTAGTGTGGATTTGAGTCATGATAGAATGGTATTTGACCACTCGATTGTCGTGTCAATCGTGAAATTGAGCATGCTGTCGTCTGATTTACCATGCTCAATTTCACTTCGTTCGGGTAAATCAGACGTCAGCATGCTCAATTTCACGATTGACATTCCAATCTCGTTGTCAAATCCTACAATTAGACACGTGATAATCACAAATTTTAATTAAGCTACATGCATTTTACGAACTATTCTACTATATTGCACATACGTAGCCTACTACTATCTATAAGATTGTCAACGCCATCAACCAAGTATTTCTGACCATCGTTGCAGGTACTTGACAAATGTGGAATCGCCAGCCAGTCTGGTGCATCCGCCACACTTCCAGCCCCCTCCCCGTCGACGGCGGCGCCTGGCCGTCACGCTATCAAGACCAAGTGTGGGTGGGTGACGCCGCGTCTTCTCAGTCGGCAGCCCGCCTCCGCCCCCACGCCGCCTCCCCCCTCTGACCAGCCCCTGCATCAGCAGCAGGAACAGCAACATTACGTGGCACCCAACATCGTACACTACGTGTCATTCGGGCGCTACAACTTCTCATTCCTCAACTACCTCTCGTTCCTGAGCGTGCACAAGCACGTGCGACCGCGTGCCATCTACGTGCACGGCGATGCGCTGCCGGTGGGCGCGTGGTGGGAGCGCACGCTTCGGGACGTGAATGGCCTGTACCACGTGGCGCGCGAGGAGCCCGTCCGCGTGCAGGGCTACCGCCTGCCGTGGGTCACGCACAGCTCCAACATCATCCGCCTGCAGACGATACTCGGTGGGTGGTCACGTGGGGTACGTGAGCCGTTGAATAGGGCTACGTGGTATAGTTTTTTCTTCTAAAGCATAGCAAAAATGGAATATGATCAACTTGATGAATATTTCAAGAAAGAATGTGTCGAACGATTGCTTTTTATCTTACAATCTTTTGTTTCAAATGTGTTCAATTATTCCAATCAAGTACACAGTATCATATGATTGAGGCCAGTTCCCGGATGATCTTAATTTAAGGACTTATGATTTCGAACCTATTTGAAGCCAGTCCCCCTGCTGGTTCTACTGCATTTACAGTATAACTGGAGCCTTTGTTTTTCGATTACTTCATTATCATCTAATGACTGTTTAGAAATCCACATCCCCGCTGTTCCAGATAACGGTGGGATCTACCTGGACACGGACATCCTGGCCCTGCGTGGCTTTGACGAGCTGAGGCGCCACGACGCCGTGCTGGGCCGGGAGTCCCGCAAGGACTGGCACTGGCACTACGGCATCAACAACGGTAGGACGGGGCAGAGTTAACTGATTCATGTTTTATGTTTTTGGACGAGGCAGGAGTCTGTGAGAACATTGGTGTTCATGGGTTTTGTATCCGGAAAAAAAAGACAAAAGGCCCCCGTGGAAATTTTTCTTTTGTGGGGAAAGTGGGAATAGGGGTGGGGTGAATTTGCCAGTGGGTGAAGGTGTCTGTATATCTGTATATACAGTAGTGAGGATACAGTGAGTGTGTCTCTGTAATATGAATACCAGATCCCAGGTTTACCAGCATTGTCAAAGAGGTTAAACGTATAAGCGCCCCCTCCCCCAAATACCATATTTTCATAGGGTATTTGGCATGTCCTCTATTGCTAGTGTTTAATGTGTATGATACCAATGAGATCCCGTAAGTGCGCCCCGAAAAACCCGTCCCTTTTCTGAAAACCTAGGCCAGTCAGTTGGATGGTTTGGTCTAGCTGGGGGAGGCATGAGATCTCTGCTGAGGCATGAGACTGGGCGGAACAGTGCATGTGTAACGCGGGAGCCAACTGAGTCTATCACCACTTAAAAATGATACACATATTGAGCTGGGTTGGGGTGGCTGAGCCTTGCGCTCAAGCCCTACATCCATTCCAGGTGAGCCTCCACTGGTGTGAATGTGCAGTGATTTGTCGGCTATGAATATTGGGGGTGGCGGAAGGCTAATCTGTGTTAATGAATGTGTTAACACGTTCTTGAGAGTATATATGTGAATGCATGAATGAAAGAATTACCGATTCCGTCCATGAAGAGAGTATGTAATATTTACTTGTACATTGGTTAATATGTTTAGATAGCACCAATGATCAGGGTGTGAGCGAGGATCGATATTTTATTTTTATTTTTTATGCATTTTCATTTTGAGATGTACGTTTTTTGTACGTGATTTTTTTTACTGATTAAGAGACGCCCGAGAAACAATGAGAAGGAACACAATATACCCCACAAGGACCCCAATAGGATATTTTCATTTCTTTACCATTGCTGTGAATACACTCAATTTATACTGCAAAAGAATGAAGTCATTATTTTTTGTAGATATGGAATTGGAGAAAGAATTTCACAGTTTGTGGATACTGTCATCACTCACTCCATGATACCCACTGACAGAATCCACTTTCACTGACAAATACATGTATCTACATGTATGTTCTTATGTAATAGTTGCGTTACTTTAGCAGCTAAAGCAAAGCCTTGTGTTTACTTCATTTGTATGTCACTATTCACTATGCATGTATGTCTCTGGATAAGCAAGAGCATTTACCAATGAACCAATATGTTCAAACTTTACAAAACTGTGTGGTATGACGCGGCCGGCATTGAAGTGATTCTATTTTGGACACTTTGCCAATTAAGTGTGCTTTCCACAGGGCCATTTTTGGACCATTTTCAACATTTATTGAAATAGCTTTGCTAATGCTTGCAAGAAAACATTCAAACTTAGTACAATGCTTACATACCTCCTGAATATCAACTGTGTCTAATTTTGACACTTTGCCAAGTCAAGCTTACCTTCCAGAGAGCCATGTTGTGTATGTGCGTTATATCATTATAATTTACATACCCTTAGGCTATTATATTAATACTGTGATCTCACTGTAGGTATTATTGTGGCGAGGCCAAATGCGCCATTTGTGTGTCTGTGGTTTGAGACATACCGTACCTACCAGCCGTGGCCCTGGATCCGCTACTGGCACGGCCTCAAAGTTCCCTACAAACTGGCCGAGGTAAGTGTACATATCCTCCATATCCTCTTCAGACTGGTCAAGTAAGTGTGGACAGTCTCACTATTTCTGTAAAACTGGTCAAGATACATTGACATGACCTCAAACTTTCTCTAGTCTATGTCCACTAATTTTCATATCAAACCGTCATCATTACGTAGACCTAACAATTAAAAGACCCCTTTTAAAAAGCAACATGGTCGTTTCTAATTAATGTCTATACCAAGTACCATAGCAAAGCCGGTAAAATTGCTAAACTAGATTTTGTAGTTGTCAACAGATGATACGAAAACCCGAACACTAGTAGTGGCACGACAGATCCATTATTTTATGGATTTTGTACTATATGATTGTTTCATCAATTTACCGTTGATCTTTTGTAGGAATTTCCCAACTATGTACACATTGAGGAGGATACTCTTCACCAACCGTCCCCAAAGAACCACTCTCTAATGTTCCAACGCCACTACGACTGGTCTCGTAATTACGCCATGCACATATGGAAGCACTTTGGGCATGTTCCCGAGGGACCCGAGGAGATAAGGCAACTGAATAGCACACTGGGAGAGGTTATGCGCTATGTCTACTTTGGAACAAAGGACTTCGTTCACTAGCATAGTGCTTACTTAATTTCTAACCCTCTCTCGCTCGTATCTCCCTTACACACCAAGAGATTTCTACCGCAATAGTCCTATCTGAATAGAAGCTTTACAACGTTAAGATTCCAGTTGACTACCCCGGGACACACATACACCATGATAGTGGTTTCTAGTCCATCTGATTACGTTGTGAGTTCAGGGTGAACCTTGCCATGAAATATATAGCATATGCACTATCGCATGTAGTATGCAGCATGTAATAGTATTATGACGTTTTAAAACTGATAATGAATAGATTAAGAATCCTCCAGGTATCCAGGTGGAAACTTCTATCACATTCTATAATTTAACATGACTTTCAAAATGACCGACCTTCGGACATGACAATGTGAAAATGAAGGAACTATTCCATTATGCAAGCATCAACTCGACATCACACGGGTTTGACTAGGCAGTTTCTCCAACAAACATCCTCTCTCTACCACCCTCACCACAGTACTAGTAAATTGGTGAGATTTTCTATATGAACTGGAGTACACATTTAATTGATTCGTGTAAAATATTCTAGCGCATCTCATGTGCCAAATTTGGTACTTTTGACAATTCTTTCATTTGATTCTTATGAAGAATTGTAAATGTTTGTTCGTTGCTGATTAGAACACGATCCAATTATGACGTGGACAAATGATTACAATATTAGGCCTACTTATTTATTAATTCTCCGTTTGAATGTGTTAGTATGATAAAGCTGTGTGGTTGTGTGGACTAAACTATTAAATCGTGTTAGGATCTACGAACATGTATACTGATCTCTCCACTACAAGGAAAAATCAGCCAAATGTTACAAGCAAAAAATATAGCGTAGCATGTTTCAACTTCTGAATTATATGTATTTGTTATAAACCATGTACAGTAGAATCTTCAATTAGGACCACATCTATAAAGAGACCACATCAATAAGACTATACATACAATAAGACTATTTTAAAGGTCCTAAGCCTTCATGCGAGTCTTCATAGTAGATCACCTCGATCCCGATTGAGATAACATATGTGGCTTGCCCCATTGGTGATTCGGCTGTATACTGCGAATACTCAAATACCAGTTTATTTGTTGCTATGTTGATGTTAGTATTTATTTGTGTTTAGTATGTTTAGTTGTTTATGTATCAATTATATTTTCTATTTTGAAGTGTTTTCATTGCAAACATTAGACCGATTGTTGTTTTATATACAATCTTGCTAAAAGGATTTTTTTTTTACTTTTTAAAACACTGTTTTTTGGATATGTTTAAATGATGGGTTTCGACATACTAAAGTATTAGTTAAATTTTCATATTGAAGTTTTTTCTTTTCTACAGTTTATGATATCATTAGTTATGCACATTGACTGTAAGTGTTTAAAAATAAACATCAAACAAGTTCATTAATTGAATAAGTTTTTCAAAATAAAGAATATATATTATTATTATAAATTTTGAAAATTGAGGTATTTCGTTGTTTTACTTTGTCTTAATTTTGATATCGGCTTCACAAAAAAAAAAGAAATAAAAGTAAAAACAATATATATCCTGCCTTTGTTGTATCCGCCTGAAGATTTCCTAGCTGAATTCCCTACAACTCTGTATGCCAAGCTTCCAAGAGCTGATGAGCAGCGACATCCATGATACGTAATTAATGTAATCACCCCTGTTCTAGCCGGTGCGCATTTGGCCTTGTTTGGCTGTGCATCCATCTTACGTTCGCCTTGATACTGATTCATGATTGTTGCATAAAACATCAGGCTCATTAGACAAACCAACAGCGCAAAGTCTGAACACAAATTTCGTTGGCTGAATTAATGATGACCTGTCATATTTTTCTATCATGCTGTAACCCCCGAGTTTGTTTAGCTCTGTGTTACACGAGCACCTCTATCAAAGATTTGAGCACGGGCGTCCTCGTCATTATATATATATATATTTTTTAGAAATGATGATCCCTATCGCCATACTATTCATACCAGCCATTGATAATGCTATTTAAGCTATAGCCGTTTTTTTCAAACGTTTATTTTATGGACTATAGACGTATATATTAGATATATGTTTCGTTATGTTTTGTATAATAGCTATTGTGTATGTAGAACTTTGAAGTAGGTAAACACTCAATGTTTTGGCTGTGATTTCGTCTTGTATGTTTGTACTTCTTTCAATCATTCCTCTGCGGTGTATGGTCATCATCAGCCGGAAAACTGTAGGTGCCAATGCTATAACTCGTACAAAAATGACCGAGAGCAGCCATGACACGTCCACCAAGGAAAACGTCTCGACCCAGATCTAAAATAGACCGAGTAATTTTTCAACATTCAAAGTAGTGAGTGTGATATATTGGGTACCACAAAAATGACTTGAGTTTTGCAGAAATTGTAATGTCAAATGCCCATGTAGGCTTATATAAATGCAAAGTGAGAAATCAATCCACGTATAAAAACTCTTTGATGCATTGCATAAACGCATTCCCTATTCCAAGCCTCTGAGAAAGGTAATGCCTTTTGTGGGGTGCTTTGAGTTTTATTGTACTTTCTTTGTTTCATTTTGCTACGCAATAAAGAAACACGTGGCAAAGATGGATTGTAAGAAATAAATTAACAGCGGTGTAATGCGAACGCAGTACTTGGAACGGAGAGTAGGTGAGACATTTAAAAACAATAAGAACAAGTTGTAGTCTATAGTGAAGTTAGATTGTATCACAATTACCTTTCCCTGTTTTGCCCTGTCTGCAGGTGGGTGCTGCATATTGTTTATTGTCAAACACACTAAGAAACTGCACAAAGTAGCGCAACTATTCCAAAGGAGGATCAATCGCCCCTTCAGTGGGTGACCACCAGACAGACTGACGCTGCAATGTCTGGCTCTGTGTGGCCCGTCACAATGGAAATCACATATCGCACTACTCGTCCGCACGACAGGCAACATTAGCCAAAGCAAGTTTTCCATTTGATTGCATAGGGAAGGCTCTCCATTGGTCCGAGACCTACAGAAATCCAATAATTGGCCTGGTTGATCGAGGCTATGCTCTTGCAGCCTTCACTTACGTTTAACGTTCAAATGATACGTTTAACTTCCAACAGATACGTTTTGTGTCAGAGTGGAAACGTATAGACTAGTTTTTAATTATTTGATAGACAAATGGAAGTCAGTGAAGTTTCAATAAAAAAAGGCGATTCAAGATGTTTAAGGCAAATTAAGCAGGCTTGCTTATTTGCAGTTCCAGCAATGTGTAAGTAGAAGATACTGATAAAGCGATAGAAAATGTGAATGGTTGAAATTTGTCTTTGATTAAAGCATATTTTGGAAAAAAAACACCCCTTCGAGATTAATATTCTACGGGCAGTTCATCGTATTTATTTTGAAGCAATCAATTGTTTGATTTAAATAAAAGAATAAAATTAAAATAAAACACTAGTTTCCGTTCTTGCATTTACTTTGAATATAATCGTTGCATGGACAGTAATGTTATTTTATTGAGAGCACATATTTAAATGGTGAAATAATGAAATCAACTTTTTGCAATAATACAGATTAGATTTAATGTGGTGTCTTACTTCGTTTTTTTTTCTTCAATCACATTTCTCACTTCATAGCTATGATTTTAAAGTTCAAACATGATAGACGTATACATGTATCTAAAATCTATTTCTATGTAACCAGTGATAATTGATTCGAATAATAATGAATGTTATTAATTATTATTAAGATATAGACCTATAATAAATCAATTATCCTTGATGTAAATATGAACACCGGGAATGGATATCGTGCTCATTATCTTGTATTCATTTCAGTTCTTTTGACTTACCCTGCTGCCAGGACAAGAGTGGCGCCAAGGAACGAGGAGGCTGCAGACATTGAGGAGGAAGGAGAGAATGCAGAACTGAGCGATGAAAACATTATTATTGAAGAGGTGATTGAATTTCTGATTGAAGTTGCGACGAACAGGGTGCGAAGGAGGATGAGGATGGTGCAGGAGTTAGTGCCAGCAATGGCGGTATTGGGAGTGTGCATGTAAAACCATGAGAGGGGGGGGGGGGTATCTATGAACTGTCAAAAAGTATTTATTATCTTGAAATATTACCAATCAACTCCATACCTATAAAGAATAAAATCTTCCAATCTGTAATTGTTTTGCTCAATCTTTCGAACACTATTTACAAAGTATAATGAAAACCTTTTGCACATAAAGTTACACCATCCAGTCCAGCAACTAAAACTAAGGTGGGCCAAATGAGATTTGTAATGTATTACCTCACTATTTTTAATTAGAGACAACATATACAATTAGTGATATTTACATATTCTGGCTCCTAGTACATGTGTATATCTAAATATGCATGAAAAGATTTGTGATAATACGGCCCCTTTTTCATACTAAACTAGATTAGTCATGTATATGGGGTCGGGGGAAGGAGGGGGGGTCTGCACCGCTTTTCGCCAATAACGATACATGTGCTTGAACTAGATTTTCATTCTGGGATCTTTGAGATGAGAATGATAAATAATACAATTCTACTCTCACTGTCATGCCAAGCAAGCTCCTACCACTGTATTGATATAGCTGAAGACACATATATCTTCCATTTGACCATATCAAGTGGCCCTAACGAAATGAATAATACACACCCCTACGAAGACAAGAATATTGAAAATGGTGACACACTTCTCGTAAATTTCTGGAACTGCTGTATTAACAAACAATAGTTATCGGAAACTTGGATCACCATTTAAAACACACAGACTTTAAATATGTTTTCATGAACGTCTATACGACAGTGTAAACAACTGTGGCTGCATCATATAATTATTGATATCTGCGTCACCAAGTCCCTTTGAAGCAATTATAAAAAAAACGCACACAATCGCGAGTATAAAGAATCCCTTTCAATTAAAAATGTGTTGCTTTTATGAACTGACGGGCTCCACTTTTTATCAAATGTCACATGGCAGACATAGGCACAAAAGATGGAGATGAAGCTCTTCATTTACGCCTAAATTTTATTTTCATCAATGAACATATGTGTGTCAGGCTCGTATTAATTTCTAACTTTATTATGTTTTTTTTTCCTTGATAGAATTCACGCCGTATAATCAAACCCCATTCTGTAGGTGCCCAGCATTACTTTTCGTTCTTGTGGCGCTCAGGAACCCGCTATTTGTCCAATGGTGACACTTTATTGTTGCGTGTTGTCACATGCAGGCCAACGAGTCACAATACGCTGGATTTTATTCTGAATGGTATGCTGAATTGAAAATGGTAATATATACTTAGATCTATTATACTTAGATATAATTAGATCTATTGGTCACATTTTTGTCACTCTTCTTTCAATTGAGCTTGGTATAGAAAATAATACAAAGAGGGAACATACGCGTTTCAAAAGGCATTCATCTGATGCTCAACCAGTTAACATCTCATAACCAGACGATATACGCACAGCAGCTGACACTTTACGCATGCGCGTACCTGTAAAAAAAAGTCCAGGTACTTCCAGGGACCAAATCTGGTCGACTTTGTTGCTACAGTTCTACAAAACTGTTGTAATCTTTTATATTTGATAAAAAAATTGCAATCATTCATTTAAGGTGAATTAATTGGCTAGAATGTCTCGCACTATATAAAAACTTTTATGTAAAAAGTAATAGGAATATATAGCATAATTTATTGCCGTTTTAATGAAGATAGAATATCCATCCTTCCGTTACTATAAGACATTTTTGGGACCCTAGTTTAACTTTGCCAAAGGACGTTAAAATGCGTATAATTTGGATTTGGTCTAAACCAAAATGAGATGCATTTTTCTTTATGCATGGAGCTGGCGTATAATATCGAAACTTGTTAGCTAATTTTATAAAAAAAGACACATTTACATTTTTATGCTGTTATATTTGGAGGGAGTCTTTAGAAATGGATTTGAATTGGTGATATATTTACATTTCAACTGCATGTTTAGACATGTCTGAAAAGAGTACTCAGATTGCTTCACACGATTCATTTGCCGGTAAAAACAAATATCTGCGGCACTGCCATCTGTCTGGCTGGCCGTTTCTGTCATAAAATGGTTTTGGTAGGATGAGCCCCTGATGAGTCATGATTTAAATGTATACCATCCAAAAGGGAAATAGGATTCGCCATGGTGAAATGTTGTTCTGAAAAAGTAAAAGGGGCTTTTTACATATTAAACAAGAAATAAAATTAGATATGTGGTTTTGCATGCTCATCCAACCAAAGGCTAGGTCATCACATCACCTTGTTGTATAATGTCTATAAAAACATGGCCATTTAAAGCACAGAACACTTAAAAATAACCACTTGATTTGTGGGACCCCAAATTAAATATCTCTAAGGAATTGAATAGACATGCTCAAATTCAGACACACGTATGCAAATTATGGGATATGCAAATTATGGAATTTATGGATTTTGACTGTGGCATTGAAAGATGAAGCAGTTGACTGGCATGTACATGCTAAGTGATCTAGTTTTGCGATATGCCACGAAAGGAGTAAACAAACAAACCTTGGACACATATGCGGAAAAAAAAAACGTACACTCAAATTTTGTTCAAAAATTCAAATGTAACAAATGAGGAAAATACAACACAAAAGATAAGAAAGCGCGTACAGGTATCGAGGTAAGCGCTTATGAGTGAGAGTATCTCGACTAACTCCACTCACTGCAATGAGCTCCTCAAACGACCCTATATCAGGCGGGGCTTTCATATGCTTCTCTCCGCACTGACAGGAAAATTGCAATGAGACGCAATTTGTTCATTGACTATCACAGAAAAAACAAACCAATAATTCATAAAGGTGACACTAATGAAAATAACACAAAGTGCATGTCTATTATTACGCAATATTGTTATTGGCATTTATCTAAATGGTGGAATCGTGTATGCTAGTCTATAATTCCGACTAAGTGTGAAGGGTTGCTATTGATCTAAATGTTTTCTGTCAACACTTCTGGAAAATATACAAGTCTTACAAAAATACTAGGTTGACTGAATATCTACAGTCGGCCCTGGATCAAACCTTTGTGTTAATTAAGAAAGTGGTTAAGCATTATTTTTCCTTTAATATTGCATGGATAGACCTATCCGAAAGTCATTGACTCTTGCTTGGCAGACAGACACACAGACACAGACACAGACACAGATAGACATACATACATACAAACAAACAGACAAACAAACAAACAACCAAACAAACAACCAAACAACCAGACCAAACAGCAAATTGAATTTTGATTGCGAACTATGATTTCTCATTTCTAAGACCCCCCTCCCCCCAGAAAGAAACCTGCCAAACACACTATAAAAGCATCTCATCAAACCCATGTGTGCAATATCCCTGGGTCAGTTTCCAAGCTTGTCCCATTATTAAGGAGCACCAGCGCCATTAGAAAATGACACCAAATGTTGACAAAGCGTTAAATATTGTATGACTCGCCCGCAACCGCATGTACCCCGCCCCCCCCCCAGTGTCACGTGAATGTTCACTCTATATCTGTTGGTACTAAATAAGTGTCGCAGCTCATCCATAATGTACCCACCCCAGAAGGAGATAAATGGCGTTGGCGCCACGGAGGACACTGCCATAACTCTTGTTGCAATGATTTTTCAAACTTTCAAGCTATTTAAAAACAAAGGCTTTTGGGGTGTGTGGAATTGGTGTCTTTGTGTTACGCGCATGCACGTATGGATGTTTTTGTAAACAAGACTGCTTGACGGGGACGCTTTTCACCTGCAGCTGCTAATATTTCATATGAAGTGAATAATCGTGGACATGCCATGAATCACTTAGTTGTAGTCATTATGCATAAAGGATTAAAGAAAGGCGAGTCTGATGGGCCGGCCTGTAGATGAGTCCGATCCGTAACAGCTATTTGGGGAGTGAACCAACAATGACAGTTTGTCAGAAATCGAGTCTATTATTCCGCCTCACTTGGCACATGCTGATCCAGGTTTTCAGAAGAGGGGGGGGGGCATAAGGAACATCATGGGTTTCGTACGCACGATCGACGACAAACATGCCAAAAAAAAACTGTGCCCCCTGGATCTGCCTATGAAAAGGTCTCCGGTTTGCTACTATCAATAGATTCTGAAATCACAGCAAGTGTATGAAATCCAACTAGTAAATGTTAACTTAGTATCAATGCACTCGTTGCACCGAGAGGTCAGATTAATTATTAATCTCTGGATGGCATTAGCGTACACGATATTGAAAATCGATGAGGCTACCAACCTTATTAGACGTACAACTCTATGACCTTGAGACGTGATAAACGTGGCGTAGTCCACTTCGTGCACAGCAGCACTAGTCTCTGTCATAAATCAAGCATTTCGACGCACAAAACTTACGCAACACTGCAACAACCGTTAAGAACATTGCTATAAAGGTTGGACACCCATAAGCGTCGATCCAACCAGTTTCCTATCGACGCAAACTCACCACAGCAATATGAACAGAATGCGTCAACGTGTTATTGACAGAGACTGCCAAGCTTGCCTATAAAAGCCTGGATGCCGACGGGGTGGTTTGGAGACGCCCTCAGACGCCCGGCAGACGACAACGCTGTCACGTCACGCCGACGGGCGCCGTGTTGGCGTCATGCCGGCGCTGGGTGCTGACCGAAACACACAGAGAGAAAGTGAAGCAAAATGCAAGACCAAATGTTGGACCAAATTTAGAAGAAATCCGCACGTGCTTGAAGACATGCGGATAGGCATCCACTGCTTTAATTTGCCTCCTTCGTAGCCGCTCGAGGGCTTTCGCGTCCGGAGCACCGCACAACCGGCCATCGGTGAATCCCGCCACGGCAGCCCTGCTAACGCCCGGAAGGGCGCCATGGGCTAGGCGGGGGGAGCCGGGGGCCCCCCGAACTTCGGGCGTGCCGTAGTCTGCAGGGCTTGGACGATAGTCCGCTCTGTGACTACGGTATGCACTGGGGTTGAAGGGGGCTCTCGTGCAATGGCAGCAAACCGATGTGCCGTGTGTACGTATAGGTGGAATATTCGGGCACATGATCAGGTGGAGGTAATTTGTTAATATGGACGATAACGTATTTTGTAGACAGAGAATGCGATCTTTTTTTCCACCGAAGACTCCCATCAGGCTGGGGCCTGAGGATCTGCGAAATAGATCGTGGGGTCTTTCTTAAATCAATTGTGGTAAGACATTTATTCTTCTCCGGTAATCTTTATAAAAAAATCTGAAATAGCATTATTTTTTAATATTGTTTTTAAAAAAAATGTGCCGATTGCTTTGTGATTCCATGGTGTAACCTTTTGGTTAGTCATACATGTACCAGCAATACACTGCGCAGATCTTTAATAATGTATAGCAATATTATACTAACTAGTAACTATCGTTGGAATTTCGTGTGTGCTTAGATCATACCCGGTTTAATCATTATTAATGTATTGTGGACTGGATTGTTTCCCTGGGAATTAGTTTTTGCAGTCTACTCTGGTGAATAACTGTACTGGGTGCACTTGCAGATTAAGCTTGACCCGTTTAACGTTTAATGAAAAGGCGCAATATGAACAATGTGTAACAGCTAGGGTAACTTGTGTAAACTTTAATTCCTAGTTATGATTATCAGCATGTGCAATTCTCATGCCCAAAGTTCACAAAATGGTCGACGTTTCATTTATTGGAGCGGCAAGTGTCCATCCTTCCCCTCCCCCGCCCTGGCACCCCTCCCCCCATGCAGCCCAAATGTTTAGTGTCCAACTTAAACACCCGCGTATCACCACAATTTTCCTATCCTGGTCTTCACGATAGCTTTGCTGTGATGCACATATAGGCTACCCAAAGCGTCCTATTAGGCAGATCCATTGAGAATGCCCCACTCCGCATTTCACCCTCCATTCCTTCGGGCACATGAAATCGGTGGTGTGTGGCACCCCATTTCCACCCCCAACCTAGCTCTGCCGGTGACCCCTATTCATAAAAGCTACTTCCGATTACAAGCGGAAACTGCACACTTTATTATACAGTGTACACTTCATCTTTTGGTGGTGATTTTATAATACGCGAATTCGCTTATAACAGGCATCATTTTTGTGAGTTGCAACCTAATCAACGCCAGCATCCGCCCCCAGGCCTCTTTTAAGGTGGAAAGGAGGCTGGTCTGAAATACGCATATTCGCTATCTGTTCTGACAGTCACACGCATACGCATATTCGCTATTTGTCCTGACAGTCACACTGCCATATCTCTTCTCTACTCATTATTCCGTGCGCGCCAACTACCCTGCCTACGACCCCCTGGACTCCCTCACCTCACAATCAGATTTAGGCGGCACCTGTCACTTTATAAACGATGTGTGAATTGGACAAATGAGACCACATCGAGGTTTTTTTTCTGTGTACGGGTTTGTTTAACGGGCATCTCACCCCAGGCGGGTAAAGCTGGCATTACATAGATGGCATTGTTTTTATTGCATAGACAGCCACGCACTAAGATATACGTAGTTACAACACATAATCTATAGCAAACATTAAGGTAATGTATGTAGTTTCAATACGGTGGGTCAATTTATTTTAAGAGCACAGGAAATGTGTATTGAATGGACTAAAGCTAGGGTTTAGACAGTCGTAAATATCAAATCCGATTCCGTCGCAGACCACTGCTTGCTCCCACGGTGTTCTTTAGTGAGACGGGTTTTGCAAATGGTCTACGAGGGAAAGTCCACGGCGTCAAATCAACCTACACCTGGTAGACTCCCGAACGTCTTTGAAACTTACGTGTCATGTCCAAACAATACCATGAGTAATAAAATGACGAGACCGTGTGTTATGACGTTGAACCTTTGGACCCTGGTGATCTGGTGCAGATTGCGATGATGTGTATCTCCCGCTTATCCAGACCTAATTTCTATTGATCTACAAAGTAGATCTGGCGCAAAGTTGATTATTAACATGTTAAGATATGAAGACCAGTCCATATTGATGCAATGCAATGTAATGGAGGTGAACATTAGGCCAGATTCTGATTCTGCCAGGTTGAATGGAAATTGTGACTCCCGCACCAGCCAGCGCCCCTGGTGGGCTAAATCAACACCAGCATCGGCACCTTAAGCCACTGTCTCCACTGGTTAACTGGCAGAGATCAAACGAATACATACATAATCTACGGCAATCAGAGAAATTGCAAATATCTTTACAAGTCAACATTGATTTGTATAGAGCATAAAATGATCATGCGCACTTTTACCTCTCCCAAAAACAAGCGATACTTCAATTTATATTTTAAAGTGGCGACAACCTTTTGACTGTCTTATGGAAAGAGGAAGCTTGTTCAACACATAAGGTGCCGAAATCTTTGATTACAAATTTCAATGACGTAAATAGTGAACAACTACCAACAAACATCTGTACATTGATATGCTAATCTTGCACTTTGCCCGGTGAACTCCTCGAAAACGCGACTGGCTAGGCGTGATCTGACTATGGGCGATTGCGAGAACATTGGTGAGTGCTGTCAGGGCGATTTGCGAGGGTTTCAGGACAGTGCAGATGTTGTAGACCCATGCTTTGCAAAAATTCTTAATGAGACATAAGGGTGGGGATACGTGGGTGACGTGTGCAGGTACGATATGGACTTGGACGGATGGTATCAGAATGGCGAGTTGGTGTTGTTACTACAGTGGTGGACATGGGTGGACACGGTGGCTGTTAGAACAGTGGTACAGTTGTGGGTGCTACAGGTAAGAGTGGTAGGACAGTGCGGCTGCTGTAGATCCCAGCTATGGAAGTAACATTTGTTGTTGAATAGTGAACGAGGGTAGGGTGGGTGTATGGGCGGTATCTCCTTCAGAAAAAGGGCATGAGACTTGATTGGCTGTTCTTGATTTTCACCCCACGGGTATAAGCTAGTCTATAATACATGTAATTCAAGTCCACGCGCACCACTCGATCTTATGCCACGTGCTACAATGTACATTCACCATGCTCACAGCGTGACAGGGCGCAATGCACTGCACTGGTGGATGTTTTGATTAAAAAAAAACTGAATCAATGGCCCTGCTGACTAGAACGACATCACCTGAATAGCTTTTGTTTTATCGAATGCTTCAAAGCTTCCGATGCGTTTCCGTTTTCAAACTTTGATGCTGAGTGCAATTGGCTTAGCGCATGTTGTGGGGTCCATAATGTACCCATTAGAGCCAGTTCTAGTTAAAGAAGAAAAGAAGTGGTAAAATATGTCATCACATTGATTGCAATGGACGTTATCTCTCCCCACAATAGATCGGGAAGAGCGCTTTCTGCCTGAGTTGTAAAACACGAATGTTAATCGCGACAGATTACAATATGTCCAATGCAAATGTAATGGGGGAATTATTCTGACCTTAAACAGCACTCTACTTATTCTGATCTTAAACAGCACCCTACGAAGAAAGAGTGTGGCGTTAATATTAACTGTGAGAACAGACCGACACCGGCTTCAATCATTGCGAATGTCAGACGGTAACAATAAAAATAGAACCTACAAATGCCATCACCCAATTGGTGAGGAATTAGGGGAGTATGGCTCCCATGAGCTCCTGTGCACTGATTGCTTAATTAGTGGGTGAGGATGTAAAACACATATAGGTGCAATTTGGAGTGACGCCAGATAGAAAAAATTGGGTGTCACTGGGATTTACAGATAGCAGCGTAGTTTACTGGAGCTTTACCAGTTCCGGACCTTTGCAACGGGGCAATAGAAGTTGGTTCAAAGGATTTCTATGCCAGATACGGTATGGACAGTCGCAACAAATAGTATGAAGGCTTCGGCACCAATTGCTCTGCAAACCGTTGATTTCACACCCAGACCTATTGTTCAATGTGATTGTGAATTGTGAGACACAATCTGATCATACTGTTGACCATATATATACAGATATAAGAATAGTGCCGTTGCATATTTAAATTTTTTGAAAAAAAAGTCTTCATTGAAGCATAACTACATGTATCTATGTCCCTAACTCATTCGAATTTTATATCTGATGTCTTGCTAATAATATTTTATCTTAATTATTTAGCTGACAAAACAAATTTGAAAGAAGGTCGCTGTTATCACCCAGTAGTAACATCATTGTTAAAATCATCATTGGCTTACAGCTTTATATATATATTTATATCAACTGCCAAAATATGAGGGTATGGGGTGACTAAGATAATCATGATTAGACATATGCAAAATAAGTACATTTTTGCAGTTTTAATTACACAGGAAAAGTGCATTACGCTGGAGTTTTATTTAATAAAAACTCTCAAGATTTATTTCGATCAAAACAAAAATATGCGCAGTTGTTCATTTGCTATTTCCCATTTGTAAATTGTGAAAAAAAAAGATTGACCCTCATGTACTGAAGTGTAGTAAAGATAAGTACATGTACAACCAGAAGTGAATCCACCCTCCTCCCCTCACATTATCCTACCCGCCTCTCATAATTTCTGTATGTTCTGTAATCCCATCTTTTGTGGGAGTGGAAATTGTACACAATGCTCATGGGTACAATGAAAATGGTTTATATGGACAATGAATTGTGTGAACAATGTAGAGTTTGTAAGTTAGTCCCTTCTCTTTTTTTATATCATGCCATATAGACACATTTTATGATTCCCCATGTAATGGAAAGTTAAAATGAAACCGTATCTTTCCAATACATGGTACGTATAACTGACGTGTAGGCTTTTAAGTTTTTTATCAGATGTAAATGGCTAATGCGGACAGAGATTTCATTTTGATATGACTAAAAGTGAAGTGTATATAAATAATGTTTCTATTTTAAAGGCTACTCTTGACATTTTCCATCATTCTCCTGTGCCCCCGTCTATCAAAATGCAGATTCCGTTAATGAATGTATTCTTTCTCTTCCAACTGAGTACATGTAAGTCACTAGTTTTCCATGTACCGTTTTGCAACTCTACTAGAGTCTACTAGCCACTGACGTTTGTGTCTTAGTATGAGGCACAGTTTCTAGAAGGCCTGCTTTTATGCGTGTTTGATCTACAGATCAATCAGTGTAATCCAATTTTTTTTGCACATGGAAAAAACTCCACAAACACGCCACATGGTATGGCCCATATGTCAAATCGTGTCCCATCAGATGGTCCAGTGGTGCATGTGAAGGTGCAAGTCAATCATTGGAGCCGCTCGCTGTGACATTGTCACCCACTCAGTGCTTAGGTGTATTGTAATTAAAGGCCACTTCTCACTAGTATATGCGTAAGGTTGACGCATAAATTCTAGGATTTTCCAGGCAAAATTTGTTATGCATCGAACATCTTCTGATAGATAACTCCTTCTGGCATTAATTGATGTTCCCCCGAGCGCATAGTCAGCTCACAGCCGGCACAAGGCTGGCGCAAACCCGGCGCAAGAAAAGCAGACAGTTAACTCAAGGTCAGCGTAACCCCGACGCACAACCGACGCACAAAAAGGTCTCGCTCTCTTGTTGCTAATCATCTGGCCAACATCCGCAGTCATGTGCCAAATGGACGCCGCGTAGGCGCTACCCGCTGAACATACCTCTACAATACGTTGAACACCAGCTGAATGTTCGCCATTGTACCTCAAGATGCACCAAGCTTACGCCAACGTTTTCATCTGCCGAGCATCTGCCCACCATCCGCTCCCAATACGCGGCGAATGCTCAGCGCATGTGTAGTGTATGTTCGGCGTATGGAGGACGTATGCCCTACGTAAAAATCAATAGATTATCGATTGGCGTATGTCGTTTATGCTTTGATGTTTTGAGCAGCCCAAAACCTAGGGAGCGTATTCGCTCGGACCGATCGATAACCTTCCTAGAAATATTTTGCCTGCATACTGGCAGCGACCGTTCGGCGCATGTAAAGCGGCAAAGGAACGCTGGATCGGTGTAGCTAGTAGATGCGTAGCGTAGATGAAAAAAAAAACCTGAATATCCGACCGATTTTTATCAGCTGGGCCTAAGTTGCCAGTGCACCGGGCCTAGTGGGACGCGGCTTTAAAGCCTATATATGGCTAGGGCACAAACGGTTGTGTGGACATTTTGGCAACATGGGTTTTTGTAACAGGTCTGCGGTGCCTTAATGTGAGGAGGCTTGTTGAATGTACTGAGTTCATACTGGCTCTGTACTGCCTACCTGTGGCCAGGAAACTGTTTAATCAACCTTATAGGAAGTTCGGGATGTCAAACTTCCTCTTCTGTAACCTCCCCCTCCCCACACGATCTCTATAAGTTTTTAGCAGTAGAGAGGCAGTGAAGAAGGTACTAATGCTGGTTATACCCTACGCTTAACCTTGTGCTATGTTTTTACAATAATACATTTTTCCAGAGATAAATTGCAGGCAACAACATTCCACTTTTTTGTACTCACGACCTTTGAAGCTGTATCTGGAGCCAGTTAAACCCGACCATTAGCACTCACCCGCCAAGTGTATAAGCCTTCAGCGGTAATTAATTGATGATCAGTTGGCAATTTATATGCTTATTTACAAAGCTGTATATTCACAGAATCCGCTTCGATGTTCTTTCATAGCAATTATTTTAATCAAAATGATGCACACGATTGATGTTCGTATTTATCAAATACACAAGCCCCAGTCTCTGAGTCATCATTACAATGTCTATTTTCTAATTTTTACTGTAGGATATTAGATGCACGGTGGGGAAGTGCCCCTGCATAGGCTGTTCTGATATGACAGTTTATCCTCTTTTTGTCCGATAGTATGCGTTAAAATCATTCGAAAATTATATTTTACACAACATATTTAGGGACCCGTTTTTATTTAAACATAAACTACATCTTTATGTCATGTTTGACTGTTTAGTATTTATGTATGCTCACACAGCCGTGGAAAGTGATACAAATATAAGTCTAAAGGCCTGGTCGCAACTAGATGACAAATATTTTACCCCGGTCCCATTTCATCATTCATATATATATGTTTTATATTGAAACTATTAAATCAGAACATATATAAAGTGTGTAGATGTCATACTTTTTTTTACTCATGTCACTTCGCTCGTTTGAGATTTATGAGTCAAAACGGGAGGCATGTGTGGCATGCGTGAACAGACGATTAACATACATGTAGAGTTAAATATAAGATGTTCTATTACCATTAGCTCAAAATGTTTTTTTAAAAGCAACATTTTTGTATCACATGGAAAAATCTTATCAAAAATGTAAAAAAATATAAATTTGATGCAGGGTACCTTCCACTTAAAAAGATATACAATATTTTAGGTCTTA
>CM032661.1:16844193-16864142 GCA_019095985.1 Streblospio benedicti | reverse complement strand
ACTACATAACCATTTGCATTGGTCCCTGTTGTTAGACCGCAAAATATAACCAACGCAAAATATAACTAGTTATGATTTGCGTTAACACAAAATATAACCAAAGCCCCGAAATTGGTCCTGGTGACGTAAAATATAACCACTGACGCAAATTATAACCACGGTGTAGCCAGTCACTTGTTTTAATCTCGTCAAGTGGTGAGTTCATTCACCAAATTACCGACTACTCTGTTTTACAGTTTACGCGGCACATACCCATATAGAAGAAGGTAGACTCGAGTGCATAATGTCTAAAACTGGTTTAAAATATCTAAGTTTACTGCTGCATTTGTGTAGGTTGTGTATGAGTAAAATATTGTCAACAAATCTGTAGAATGTGAATGAAGCCTTTACATATGCAGGGATGTCATTTGATCTTAGGGTGTATTGTAGTCAAACGCGGTGTGTGCATTCGTGGTTTTCAATATGATGAGACACAGGAATATCCGTAGGTCTAATTGGGCTTGGTATATAATAACTGTAACCACTGATTATTTGTGTATGGCTTAGAAAGCGGTACCTCCCTGGCCTCATGCTTGGTCCATCTTGTCCATTTTGTCTCTATTTATGGTAGTGTCTCTTATATGTCTCTGTATATATCAAGACCTCGTGTGCCGTTTGTTTATATAGTAGATACCAAGGAAGATACCATAGCAGCTGGTGGCACGAAATGGGAGGGGAACACGTGGAATTTAGTGAGAAGTGTACAGTGCGTAAGTATAGGCCTTTTTAGGACACTTGGCGTTAGCTCAAATTACAATATCTTGCACTGGAATCATTTCATATAGACATTGATAGCTCCATTTGCTCCACAAAACGCCAGAAATGATAAATGAATATTGCCTGTCTTTTTATGGTGGCTCGTGTGCATATTCTGTGGCCAGAACTTCTGGGATCGTCTGGAATAACGCCCATAACCTATCAGATGGGATGATTGAGAAGGCAGGCTCATGGGATCATTCGGAAATAGCACACAATCACCAGCATGACCACTTTTAGGCGGAAAGACATATTGATGAGCAAGCTAGCCCCCCAGACGACCCAGAAAGGAAAAAAAAGATTACACAAATCAAGAACTCAATAATCCTTAACATAACTGATTATATTTTGTGGCTGGTTATGTTTTGCGCTCTAACACCTGTCCACCATTGATTGATGTTGCACGCCACTTACTCTCTAAAACACTACTCTATGTATTATATAAGTCAGATCAAGCAACCCTGTTTGCAAGTTGTTAACTGACACTCCTAAACCTGATAATCTAAACTTATCTCTAAGTTGTCGCCCCTGTCACCCCTCTAGGTGTCGCTGTGTGGATTCACTCACATTGCGGGGTCGCCTTACATTGCGGGTTTTGGGGCCCGGAGTGATACCAGCATCAGGGGCACAGGTACAGTATGGTACAGTACATGGTAGGGTTTTCTGTTTCTGTTTTTCAGCTTTGTAAAGCCACGCTGGGTATCACGCAAAGCGGGTGGGGTGAGGGGTGATGGCACCACTTAAGAGTGGGCAGCTCTCACAGCTTCCTCGGGGTCATGTATTTGGGCCTCCTGGAGGGTTGTAGCTACAGCCGCCCTTCCAATTTCATTCCATTCTGGAATACGTGTAGCTGGTGGGAAGAAGGAATATTTGTAAATAGATGTATTTTTTGGGATATGCTTAAATTTAAATTGGTGATTTGCTCGTGTCCTTGCATCAGGTCTGATCAGGATATTGTCTATGGGTATTTCCGCTTTGCTGGGTTTGTTCAAGGACAGCTTTGTCTTTAGGTCAGGTGAGGATCCCATGCAGCACATGCATATTCCAGGATTGTGTGTACCAGTGCTATATATGTTTGTTCTTTAAGCGACTTAGGGCAGCATTTGAGATTGCACCAGAGGAAACCACTCTTGGAATTAGCTTTCTTACCGATAGTGGAGATGTGTATTAGTGTTATCAGTAAATATTACTCATAGAATTCTTGGTTCTGTCAACTGTATCAACAGTTACTCCACCCAGCTGATACATTGAAATAAAATTGATGGGGGTCTTGGAACGACATATTCTCATAGTTTCCCATTGTGGCTGCACTAAATCTCATACCCCATCTTGAACCCCATTCCTCTACAGCATGCAGACCCTGTTGCAATATAACATTGCTAATAACTCTGTATAGCAGGCAGTCATCTGCATAGAGTCGTACTTGGGATCGTATATTTATAGGAAGGTCAGTAATATGTAATAAAAACAAGAGGCCGTGAAACGGTACCTTGTATGACTCCAGATGTCACAAGAGCAGCGACAGTCCTGTCGCCATCCACCACGACACTCTGTGCCCTTCTCTCCAAAGATAATTTGATCCAGGATTGGAAGCGACCGTCAATGCCATAGTGCTTAATCTTGTAATATTATATCATAATTCATCATGATGCCATGCATAGTGGTAATCATTTGTGTTTCACAAGACCTTATAGAACGGAATCCACGTTGAAATGGTGAAAGTACTCTATGATCCAGATGATCCAGATGATGCACAAAAGCTTAATATAACCAAGAACCATTGCAATATGCCACTAGTAGTTTGTCAAAACAACCCATGTCTGATAAGTTTCTAATGTTATCAACAACCACAACAGACATGCAAGTGTGTGAACGGTAGCATAAGGGTTTAGGAGTAGTCTTGCTGATTTTGTGTGACAGTTGACAGTTTATTGTTGAGACATTGGATCACTCTAACTTATCTCATCAATACTTAACCATGCGTGCGTATTACATTCAACAACACAACACACGGTTTATATGATATTAAACCATGCTAAACACGTATGAGCATTACCGAGGACTCAAGATCTTCACGATGGCTGTAGCTTTTCTCTTGTTATAGGGATCTTCAAGGTGCTGGAAGCTGCCACTGAGGGTGCCACAGCCTCGGCGTGGCCGGACGTCACCTTATCGCTGGGCAAGTCAAAGCACGTGGCGTACATGGAACAGTGGATACGGGACCACCACGACAGCAATATCACCATTATAAATACGCTGGTGGGTAAACTGCTGGGGTGTCCGTCCACGTGGACCGACCCCCGGTGCAATGTAGATCTACATGTATAGTCTCAGTGTAGTGGACATTTTTCCATGTCGTTATACCCTTCCATAGTGGACACCTTTGCAAGTCCATACCTATGTTGATCCATCCTTACATAATGCTTCTTCTCCACTGATGGATAAGGATTTAGAAATTTAGAAATGGCAAATGTAATAATGGGGGTCATTGATCAACGCTTATTGTTTCAGAGCTCTATCCCGCTGTTTCATAAGGAACCCATAGACGCTGTGAGATCAGCTTTATACCGGCTAGAATCAGCTAGACAGCGGAGTCCGGGAAGACGCATTGACAAGCTAGACCGAGCTAGCTTTAAAAAACTGTTGGATGATGAAGAAACCGTGAAAAGACTGTTTCCGACTGGTACCATAGAATGTGGCTATCAGGCAAGTAATGTGCTGTTTAAAGGTGTACATACGATGTGACAGTAATATAGTTCAAAAGTTCATCTGCGCAGCCCCAATACTCGACTAATGATTAAATGTAATCACATTCATGTATGATGTAGGCATTTGTCATACTGGTAATTACTCCAGAATCAAGTTTTCATAGTTACAAATGGGGAGCGGTGGCAGAGACTTAGGTGAACCTATTTCAAACGCCCGTCATTTGCATAAACTAAGAAATAAAAAACAATCTTTTCGTTTTGTTGTGTACTCTAAGGCATTCTGCACAAAGTGATAAGCAATGAAAACGTTGTTTTTTGCTGTTGAATATGTAGACACGTGGCGCCCGCTGTACCTGCCCATGTTACGCCTCTATTGTCGTCCCCTGTAGGTGTTCCCGGCAGTGGCAGCCAGCCTGGACGCGGGGCTCATGGACGCCGGGCTGCGCACGCACGTCTTTGTCGCCGTGGAAACAGACGGCGACCGCGTGACGTCACTGTCAAATGCGACCATGTTCAGCTGCCAGATTGGCACGAGGTCAGTAGGCGTGGTATACGGTGCAATCTCCCTATATATGGGATTTGCTTTATCTCTACGGGATTTACTTTTTTATTCATGTGGCCTTGATGATAAAGTAATTTTTTTACATGTTATATCGAGTTGGTTTGCTTTTCGGTATTCTCATATATTGAGGGTGTATTATCTATTCACAAATTATTGAAAATTGCAACATGTACAGTGTTTAAGAGATTCCTGTGGACCAACGATGTCCGTTGAGGAAAAGTTGCAATAAGAATAGTATTATCTTTTTTTCCTTCCCCCATTTAACTTATAATTGTATGTGTTTGAAAATCATGAGGAGACATCTGCTTTCTACTTATGCCCTGAACATGTTTGTGTTTTAGGTATGACATCGCATATTATCCCGCTGTTGTGAACAGTCCCCCGGACGACACCATATCTGAGATGCTAGACCACATCACCCATCACCTCGCCGTGCTGGTCAGTCAGCACCACCGCTTTGGTGGTATGGTCACTTCCTTGGTCAACGTGCCGCAGATCCGTGGTGAAGTGACCGATGGTCAACTTGGGCGACGACTGAGGCAGGCGGCCGGGCTGGATGCTGTGGTGGCTGGGAGCAAACTGACCGATGGTCAAGTGGTGCATTTGCTGACTGCCCTAAAAGCAAAACTATAGATAACCACAGTGACAAAACTATCACTCAAAAACTGTCTGCAGCACCAGTTGTAAAGCATTGTACAGACTATAAGATTTAGGGTTGAATACGATCATACATCCCCAGAAGATCATTTAGAGCTTAAAATACACGGACTAATCCATATAATCTTGTGGAAAATAGCAGCTTGTTAATGTTACCATATTTTGTTTATTATCTCAGTTTACATCAAAACGTCTGGGTCCCTGCAGCAAATGAAAGTATGGCGGAGCTGGTGCATTACATTAATGTATGTGTAGTTAAATATAGATTATTTTTGTGAAACTGCAAGTCGGTCGAAAATCATTCAGTTTGGATGTCCAGAGTCATCTTCAGTTACGACGATACAAATAAATTCAGTGATACAAAAAAAATACTGTGATTAAAAATAAAATAAATCTGCGATGGAATAATCCGGTGTGAACATGGGTATGAAAAAATCTAGTTTCTAATAAGGTTATTCTGGCATATGCACTCGACCATCCTTCCATCAAAGCAATGTTGAAAATTTTTAGTATTTGAGATATCAGTTTCGTATTTTTACTATTGGCGAGTTTCTAGTACTAGCTTCTTATTTTCGCTGGAAGATGGCTCCCTCCTCATATACTAGTCATCACATAATTGCATCAAATGTGTTCTCAAGTTTCTTATTTTTAGCTATATGATGCTTTGTTGTAGATAACAGTCGTCGTCTTCCAATATACTGATTGGTTTTTAAACCTCTTTTTCCACATCTCAAGCTTCATGAGATTTCTTTTCCCAAACACATCAGCTACAGAGGACCTAATCCTTATATCACAGCATCATTTTTGTAAAGCAAATTGTATATTTACGGCAAGTCACAGCTTGGGCACAGCGTAAAAATACATGCTCTTCATATTTATTTATATAGACTTTTTAAAGAAAGAGAAGAACCAGACAGTTACATAACTCAAGCCATGCCCAGAGACTTTAGATAAGTGCTTTCCAAATTCAAAAGTGGAACATTACCGATTCGCCGTTGCCAAAACCTATCAGTTTAAAAAAGCACCAGTGAATTTTATAAAACCCTGGAAGTAGATAAGGTCACTATTTCATATAGAATGTATATAGAAAAACCTGATCTTGCAAAAAATGTATGGCACGTTAATAAACTATTAATCATCATCAGTTATGTTATTTATTATTAAGGTAATGTTGAGGTGTGTCCTATTTGTGGCAATATCCACAAACTCTGTTGTAGGAGTTATTCGCCGATTGTTGAAGAATAAGAGTAAGCCTTCATAGGCAAATTCACTTATGCAGGGTCGACAGGGGTGCGCCCCTCTTTCATCCAAAAAGTAAGTGTATACATGTATATGTTTTGCATCTCTGCAAGACTGTGGGCGCGCCCTATTATACTAATCATTTCCTAAAAGCCTGGATCTGCCAGTGGCCCTTCATTACCAATGCAGAAAACTGTAATTTGGCAGGGCAATACTACCAGTCATAACTATGCTCCCTTTGACTGTGTGTAAACTAGTACTGGTCACAAATATCGTTCCTTTAACCCAGTGTTCATGAGAGACAGCCGACATTGAAACGCGCCGTGATGACGTATTTACATAGAACCCGGCCTTGAGATATCGTTCCTCCTGCACGCTCATGTGTCATTTGCACACACAGCCATGCCTAATGAGTCATAAGTGTAAGATTAGAAATCTTTCACACGAACGCCCTATAGTGTTTTGTTCTAGTCCTATTGGTATTCGACATTGGAACAATAACATAATTTTCTGCAGGTGCAGGTAAAAATAAGAAGCTGTCTCTTATCACCTGAATGCTCAGATAATGGTTACGCTGAAAGTCATTTAATAATGCCATTTCTGAACCCCAGTTCTGTGGCAATATAATGCATAATGCCACATTCAAGGCGCGTTCTGTGTAGCAGAGAGCAACAGTTTAGACTAACGCCTCCGCGCGCTCAAAACAAACGAAATTGACTGGCAATGAGAATGTTATAACATGATTTATTTTAAAATAAAATGGATTTTAGTCATGATAGAATGGTGATTGACCACTCGATTGTCGTGTCAATCGCAAAATTGAGCATGCTCAATTTTGCGATTGACACTCCAATCTTGTGGTCAATTCCTACAGTTCAAATCCCTAAAATTACTTGCGTCTACACCCAATCAGAGTAAAGCTTATTTGCATACATGCTTTGAAAAATTATTGCATACGGTCATGGCCACAAGAGGTCGCTACTGTAGCTGATGTAAGCTTGACACCATTTCAACCAATCAAAGGCCGCTGGAATTCCCTTGTCTACTAGTAGCACATGTTTAAAGATGACAGAAAAACTTGGAAATATTTAGCTTATTGCAGCAAGTTGTTTGTATTTTCATAATTCAGAGGCACTTCATGAGTGTTAATACTGGCGTGATTTATCCATGACCATACGGATAGTAGTACTAGTACTACCTCAGTTTGGTTTGAATAATTGTGTGCCAGGATATGAAACTAAGTAGATCTACTGTTTTCCTTTACAAATAGAACTGAGGTGCTGGTTTCATATCCTGGCCCGTGATTATTCCAACAAAACATGTTAAAGAGTGAAAATAATAAATAATCATATTTAGATCAAATTTGAATAAGATATTTCTAGATGCACACATTATTTGCTTTTAGAAATGAAAACTAGGTCACACTCAACCAGCCATTGACCAGAAATTGTATGACGTCATAGGGCTTTTCCCATGTCATCTGGGGTCATATAATTACATTATATTGAAGAAATATGTCATGGTTTGTCGGTCACCATCTATGAATGCATGCCCTCATGTGGTTGAATATTGCCCTCGCAAGCTCGGGCAATATTCACCACATTCGGGCATGCATTCATACATGGTGACCGACACACCATGACACATATTCATTATAACACGATAAACACTCAAAGATGTCAATATTTAACAACAAATGAACTTGAATCTTTTTTTTAAAGTTATGACGCCATGCGATATTAAACATCTTACGTATATGTGCGTAGTACAACAAACGCCATAGAATAATGTCAGAAATAAATGTTAGAAATAATGTCAGACGTACTATTTCACTTCAGCCTAACTTAGAAAGTTTAGACAGGGCACTATTGCTCGGTGACTGGCTGATTTGGCTCTGAGCCAATCAGAATGCAGGATAGAGTCACTTGTCACAGATAGAGTGTTATAATATGTTATGTTAATGACGGCCGTTATGGATATTAGACCGGGCTAACGAACTACAGTACAAATTGCGAATAAGTGTACCCCCAAACCGAGAATTGATCCCCCGAAAATTTGCAGTTTCACACCACTAAACCGCAATCTTTTCTTTGCAATCACAGTTATTTCGCGGTTAATTGCATAGTGCAGTGCTCTGCAATGACGCGCTATACATTACACCACCGACTACACTGTTACAATGAACTGCTTATAACATTGCATTATTAAATTAAAATAAACCCTATATTGGCATCTTAGCACATTAGTAAGTTGAAAAAACTTCCAGGTTGGCGGGGTTTCTTTAATTTCTAACGCTGGATAGTAATCCCATGTGAAAAGATTTTACAGTGCAACATTGTGAAACGATCTTGGATGGAAAAGAAGAAGTAGAAGCAGCAGCAGCAGAAGCAGCAGCAGCCGCAGCAGCCGCAGCAGCAGCAGCATCAGCAGCAGAGGAAGGAGAAGAAAAAGGAGAAGACAAAGAAAAGGAAGACGTGACAAAGAAGAAGACGACCAAGAAGAAGACAACGGCGATGATGTTGATGTTGAATTCTTTTTATACTTTACTCATTGCCATCAATAGTGGTAGAAGTGGTAGAACACGAACCCCAGATTAACTAGATTTTTATACATAGCAGAAAATAGCACGGAGAAACTCTCACGTGTTGCACAGTAAAATGTAAAATGTAAATTATGAGGGATTAAAGTTGTGATCCAAGTCTTGCTCTCACGACTTTACAATTTACACCAGATCATTGGCTCACTTATTGATCTTCAATTGATAATTTCTCATATGCTTGCATCAGCTTGCATTCAGCGCACAATGCTAATCACCCACTCACTCTTTCAACCAATGGCCTGTACCTAATTAATGTGTAGGTGCCACGGAGCAGTGTGCAACTGCTTTTAGGATGAGTTTGCTCAACACCGACCACCTGACCCGACTGGGAATCGAACGCACGACCTTCTGGTCATGATTCCAACTCCCTATCCACTCGGCCACGGAAGCACACAGTATAGCACACAGTATAGACGTGGATTGGTAAAACGCATGATAGTTACGCCGTTGGAGCAA
Organism: Streblospio benedicti; assembly: GCA_019095985.1. Classification (NCBI taxonomy): domain Eukaryota; kingdom Metazoa; phylum Annelida; class Polychaeta; order Spionida; family Spionidae; genus Streblospio; species Streblospio benedicti. The sequence continues at coordinate 16,855,126 of CM032661.1, read as the reverse complement.
ATTTATATATGGTTTTAATTCATCTTAAATGCTGATTTTAAAAGCTGGGGTCATACGGTCGCAAATAATGAAACGCGATATTGTAGTCATTGCTAGTCATCACATTGTGTCGACACAGACATAGAATAATTTCTCCGGCGTCTATTTCTCATCTTCTAGAGCACTGTAAAAATTTGCGACTGAACATAATAAGTCAATGTCAGACTGCAGCTTAAGCCATGCCCCAGGTCCTGGAGTACATGATCTTTTACGCCGTGTAATCTGAGACTATGGCAAACTCAAACAACTTTAAAATAGTGAAGAATAGACAAAGGACAGAAAATATCTGTGCAAGGTTGCATGCATAATAACTAAAGATTATTAATGAGTTTGGATGATTGTACAGGGAGCCGTGTCGGTTGAATGGTGGCGTGGTGAATGCGATAGGTGCGTGTATTGGCATTTACGAATTCCGGTTAGATTTAGTTGAGTTGCGATTAGTATTGTTCAGGCCGAGCTCATTGTGATGGGGGGGGGGGTGGAGGTTTATAAGGGGTCTAGAAATCCCATATCCCTTTTTCCATTATCCCTCTTTTTGGCCTTTCTTTCCCTTATCCTTCTTTTTGGCTCTTTTTCCCTGATCCCACTAATGGGAGATCCCTTATCCTTCTTTTTGGGCTCTTTTTCCCTTATCCCTCTTTTTCAGCCTTTCTTCCCTTATCCCACTTCCTTATAACCCCGCCCCTTTAAGGCCACGTCCGCTGCACACGTGCGTACAGATCGGGAACCGAGATATGCAGCTAGGCATTGATGATTAATGAACGAGACAAACTTTGAAAAAGGTTAAACGACTTGAGTATGCAGGCCTGCAAAAAATGAAAATGTGCTTATTTACAGTCGCAAATCGGTGTTATCATGCCCGAGCGACTTAGCAGTTACTCCAGGTCATTGGTATTCTTGTATATATTTGCTTTGTTAAACCTGCTTTACACATAAGCGAATCCGTTCAACTCATTCGCTTGAATTGACGCGTGCGCATATTGGGACGATATTTGTTTTGAAGATAGATTGTATGTTACGTTGAGTTGCGAAGCCAAACGAACTGTTGCTTATATATGCGAATGGCCAAGCGCAGCTGGATGCAACATAACTTTTCCCAACGAAGTTTAACCAAAATGTATTCGCCAGTTTACATATATAACAGTAATTCACTTGTGTATAGCGGGCTTAAACTCGTCAGTGGTTTACAACGTTTGGTACTTGAACTCAGGACTTTCTCATCATGATGTCATATCCATACTAAGCTCGTGAACATGATATTGTTTTCAAGGAAGTCGCCCCCGACGTCCCAACGATCCCTTTCCACTGCACCTGATAGTAATTACGAGGGTAAGTGAGTGCGAGTGTGAGTCAGTCAGTGAGTCAGTGGCAGTGAGTGAGTCAGCCAGCCAGCCAGCCAAACAACCAGCCAGCCAACCAACCAGCCAGCCAGTCAGCCAACCAGTGAATCGATTATCAATTCAGGCAGTAAGTCAGTAAATTTGTGAAAGAGCATGCATTGACCATATAAATGTAAAAAAATGCCACAACGCAAAATACCGTTATGTCAATTTGTCTTGCAGTATACAGGTACATATATGTGATTATGCGGCGTAGACTGTAGTACGTAGCATTGCACCACTGGAAGTAACTCCCAGATGTCTTGTTAAAAATAGTTATACTTGGATCTAACTCCTTGACATTGAAAGGATGTAGGCCCTGTTACTGAGGTAAGATGCCGGTTGAAAATGAATAAAAACCACAAGGCACCACGTGGTTGTCAAATTTCCAGGACACGTAATATCAGCGGCTCCCGCCATTTTTGATTTCATGTCAAAATTCAGCTTCTGTCAGAACTGTCAATATTTGAAAATAAGTTGTTATAATTTTTTGTGGGCCCTGTAATTCAGCGAGCAGTGCATTTGCCAACACGTCAAATCAATATGTAAGGTAAGGCCACTATGTTATTTTCTCTTTTTTAGACCATCGCCCTCATTAATAGTTTTACCTAGTCCATAACGAAAAAAATGTGTTGGGCCACTCCACCAAATTATATTGTTATATCGACATGTTTATGCGTTTTATATAATTAATGATTTGATTTGATTTGAAGTGGCAATAAAATTGCCATCAAGAGCATGTCAGCATGCATCTAGTCTAAATCAGCTAGCGTTGCTGCTGGTCTGTGAATCCTAGACTAGATATGTTTTTTTTAATCGCCTTCATTAGATTTTTCAGATATAGCCCACTACACCTGTTTTATTTAAAGTTTTTTAACATCCCCCTCATTAGATTTGTAACATTTTCTGATCTAAAACAGAGAAAAAACATAGTGGTCTAACATAAAACATAAATCATGTAAAACTACCACCCTACAAAAGACCAAGCGGCCTGTCCATATGGTGTTATCAACACCCCCATTCAGGCTGTACAGTGATGCATGGTTGCCAATCAGGCTGGCTGTGGTTCAAGTGTAGCCTCTGTGATGGTGCATTGCTGCAATCCCTAACTCCACGATAATAGTTGCCCTTTGATCCAAGTACACATCAAATTTTAGGCAAGCTCAAACACAACCAGATCAGTTTCTAGTTTATCTTTATCAATTGAACGAATATATATATATATATAATATATAACCAGATCAGTTTGTGTGTTTGTGTGTCTTGTGTGTGTGTGTGTGTGTGAATATATATGTGTGTGTGTGTGTGTGTGTGTGTGTGTGTGTGTGTGTGTGTGTGTGTGTGTGTGTGTGTGTGTGTGTGTGTGTGTGTGTGTGTGTGTGTGTGTGTGTGTGTGTGTGTGTGTGTGTGTGTGTGTGTGTGTGTGTGTGTGTGTGTGTGTGTGTGTGTGTGTGTGTGTGTGTGTGTGTGTGTGTGTGTGTGTGTGTGTGTGTGTGTGTGTGTGTGTGTGTGTGTGTGTGTGTGTGCCATATGTCTTAAAAGGAAGGGCTGTACCATATGGTGTTTTCAACTTCTTCTCATAATCCGATTGAAGCTTTGTCTTAAAAGTATTTACGTGTTATAATGGCATTCTAACTGTATACTTCTAACATCCCCCCCAAAAAAAAAAAAAAAAAAAAAAAAAAAAAGAAACAAAAAATAAGGTGAAAATGACATATACATCCACAATAAAATCCCAACATTTGTGCCTTTGTACTAAATACAATAGAAAATCTAAATTAGGATATTTGATAACGTAATGTAACGGAAAATTATTAATGTCTTGGAACATAGAATTGACTTCATTTTCTATATTTCAAAATGGTCACATAATTCGGATAATGAAAACATGAAAACACCAATGTATGTACACTCACAATTAGGCTGAGAGTAAGTTAAGAATATGGTTTATATGACAAAACAACTCTGACAATGTTCGCACTGAGACACGCGTGTAATGCCATGAAAAGGTTCCTCAAATATCCAGCATAAAGACAAAATAATGTATAGCAACAATGAGGTGTCGAATATAAACTTTTTTCTGAGTAGTCCAATATAGTAATGAAAAATAACATGTGACTACGATTCATTAATTCAGTTACTAGATATAAATGCATTTTGTTTCACTCTTGTCCTATCGTCACCTGCATGTCATAATTATATTGTTAGTCATAATCGTAGTAGAGTGACAATACCTAGAACTCATTGAATCCAGTCATACCTGAATAACATCATGCAATTATTATCGAATACTGATAGTTACACACAAAAAACAACAACAACATAATATTTAATATGCAGACAGGCACGTACATTCTACAAATAAGTACCATGACTATCTCAATCCGTACAAGACTTTTAAAACGAAGCGAAACTAAAGGAAACAAAACGAAACACCAACGGACGTGATATGGCGTGTAGCTCCACCCGACTGCAAAAAATATATATACAAAGGTCTGTGATGCAGATAAAAACTTTGGATAGTTATTTTCAATCACGCACGGGCAAGCGAAAATGCTTAAACAAGACCTTTCTTACATCTACAGGTCGTCTAAAAGGCTATCAAAACGGCTCCTGTATTTTTTCTTCACATTGGCTCCACCAATTATTTTTATCCTGAAAGTGTGATAAGCGCGACACTTTTAATTTGATATTTCAACCTGCGTTCAAAAATGGTGCTGTAAATCACGTTTCCAATAAATAACAAAAAGGCCCCCTTGAATCAAGGCCATCAATCAAGAGATCTGAGAAGCCTGCATACAAAGTAAGACCTTAGGGAATGGTCATAAATAATGATACAAGGGGGGGGGGGTCCAAAAACGTTGGGGGTCGTCCAACTTTTCTGATCCCCCCTTTATTTATTTATTTATTTTTTTTTTTTTTTGGGGGGTGTCGCTGAACGTTTTTATCACTCTACGGCATATTTTTTTCAAATACTTTCTTTTAGCAATGCAATGACTATAAAAGGACTTTTTCTTTAGCGTGGGTGTGGGTGTGTGTGTGTGGGGGGGGGGGGGGGTCACTCAACTTTTTAAAATGTTGATGGGGGGGGGTCGGTTAACTTTTTCTTCAAGCCCCCAAAAATGGACAACCCTCCAGTATTGTTATTTATGATTGTTCCCTTACTTAAGACACATTTATAATCGGATCACCTCACCACTTGTCTGGCACTTCCGCAAAAGCAGATCCAGGGGGTGTGGGGGTGTGGGGGCACGTGCCCCCCCATTCCCAGCAAAATACTTCATTTTGACAAGGTTTTTTACATGTCTGTCATCGATCGTGCATACGAAACCCATGCAATCCCTGAAGTGCGCCCCCCTTTTCTAAAAACCTGGATCTGCCATTGACTTCCACACTCATTCATACATAATATAAATGAACGGGTTAATAACACGAACATCTCCTCGATGGGGACACTTTCTTACACCCACTAGATGTCAATAATAGCAAGGTTCTACTGTACTCTCGCCTCACGCGGGAGTCTGAAGTGCTGTACATGCTGTGTCAAATGAGCTGAGCCATTTTTGCTAATGCCCTGCTCCCTGGGTATATTGAGTGGTCTTTGAGAAACCATCCCACGTAACGCAATAAGACTTTATCTGCTAATGAGCCTTCACAACTCATCAGCCTATTTTTCTAGTGTTAAAGCAAACAGTGATAATCATGAATATGAATTATGAATAATAAATTATGAATTTTAAAGAATTATAAATGATAAAACCAACATCTTTTTTTTATTCAGATCTTAATTAAACGTTTTCAACCTTGCAGTCATCTTCAGAATATAATGCAAAATGGACACACTTGAATTACAAAACATTACTGTTTTCAATATTACATATATAGAATACAGAACATGAATGACAACATAACACAATGATTAAGGATTAAGAGGTCAGCATGTACTGACAACATCTAAATTATAAAGAAGTTGCCAACGATCAGCAGACGTGACATTATGCGTGCTATTTACCAGATAAAACCCGGTAGGTAAACTTGCCAGGAAAAACAACGGCAGCATTAAAAATGCAGTAGAAAAGGCAAGTTACAACAATACCACATAATTATGTTACACAGTGTCATAACCTTCGTCCAGTTCATTGTATTGGCAACAACTAATCATGAATCCATGCTTTTGGCTTTGTTGTTTCACCAGTCACGTAGAAAATATCCTCTATCAATACGAGTGCAATTCAAGTCTCATTGTGTCACACCTGAATCCTAGATGATGTTTCATTGAAAACTAGCTGTATACCCGGCGCTTCTCGGGTTAAAACAGAAGAGATACGGAACACATTAAATCCTCCTCCCTCCCCATCCTTCCCTCTGTACACCTTCTCTCACACCAGCTCCCATCAGAATGCAGCTTCTACTACCCCTGGTAAACATGTGTGGAACAGATTACACGTTCCACCCTCCTCTACCCTTCATTCAGCCTCCACCCCCGCCTCTTCTGTCCCCAGCCCTCTCTACGCCATCCCCATATATATAGGTCCAGATCAGTCTAAATGCATCTCCATCACCCCCTTCCTAATGCTCGAGTTTGAAACGTGAAATCTGGAACAGATTAAATGCTCCTCCCTTCCCCTCCCTTCCTCACCAACATATCATATGCCACCACCCCTCAACAAATCTGGGCTGGAACAGATATTGATCGGTCCCCCTTCCCTCACAACAGCTCCCTTCAGTATACAGGTGTGGAACATCCATCACGTTCCTTCCATCGTCATATGTGTCAGACATATACAAACTACATGTATATATGGCAATGATTGATCCGTCTCTTACCCCCAGCTACTGCTCGGGTTGCAACTGATTAGATCTGGAGCAGATTAAATGCTCCCCCTTCACAACATTTCATCATAACAAACCATAACCCTTCACCTCCAACCACCACCACCTCAGCCCAACATGAACACACACAGCCTTTCTGCACCCCTCCACAATATAGGTGAATGTACGTGTGACGTGCAACCTACTTGACTTACAAAAACGTTTAACGTATTACGTACATTTAAAAAACATGGCGCTGTAAACAGACTGACGAACATTTCTGAAAGATTCTATTTTCCTGTTTTATCATTAAAACCAAATTATTTGGTTTGAAATGTGACATTATAACGACCACCAAGTTGTCCTGATTGTAAATACACAATTTGGAGTGTGTACGTCTTGTGGTTAAAAAGCCTTTTGTGACACAAAAAATCGCCTCTTCCTTTATATATATACCTGCTGTTTACCCGGCGTTGCCCGGGTTGAAACAGATGAGATCCGGAACACATTAAATGCTCCTCCCTCCCCATCCTTCCTCCTGTCCCACATCACTCGAACCAGTTCTCGTCAGTACACAGGTCTGTGACAAATTAAATACACCTCCATCACCGTCCTCCCATCGTCATATGCCACAGCCATTTACACACTAAATGTACTCAATATGACAACGATTGATCACTCTAATATCGCTCCCCCAGCTACTACTACCCTTTTTCTTGTTTTCATCATTAAAACAAATTTAGTTGGTTTGAAATGTGACATTATAACGACCACCAGGTTGTCCTGATTGTACATACATAATTTGGACTGTGTACGTCTTGTGGTTAAAAAGCCTTTTGTGACGCAAAAAATCGCCTCTTCCTTTATATATATAGATGACATTGGTTTGAAAGAACCTTCGTCACGTATTTACCCTGAATACAAGCGGTAGTCATAAACAACTTAGCAATATAGTTAATCAATAGGTTATGGTCATGTCAATAGACACTATACATGTAAGTTACATTTCTGTTAAAAAAAAAACAATGTATAAAAATGACTTCACTGTTTTGATTTAAGAAAGCACAACCCATAATATCAAATCCGTGCATAAATAAATAAAAACAATATATAAAAATGACTTCACAGTTCTGATTGCACAACCTGTAATATCAAATCCGTGCATAAATTATAATGTTCTCGACCATGTCAATAACACAGTTCTGATTGCACAACCTGTAATATCAAGTCCGTGCATAAATTATAATGTTCTCGACCATGTCAATAGAAAATATGAGTTGCATTTCTGTTAAATGAAAACAATACATAAAAATAACTTCACTGTTCTGATTTGAAAAATCACAACCTTTACAAATCCGTGTGTAAATAGAGTGTTCAGCTTCATGCGGGGGCTTGGAACCGAACATGTTTTGAGTATGTACAGAATTGTCGACCAAGTTCATACACATACTCAGGGAATGATCATAAATAACGATACTGAGGGGGTGGAGGGTGGGGGTGGGGGTCGTCCATTTTTGGGGGCTCGAAGAAAAAGTTAACCGACCCCCCATCAACATTTTAAAAAGTTGAGTGACCCCCCCCCCCCCACCACCACATCCGGGTAAGAAAAAGTCCTCTATATAGTCATTGCATTGCTAAAAGAAAATATTTGAAAAAAAATATGCTGTACCGTGATAAAAAAATTCAGCGACCCCTCCCCCCAAAAAAAGAAATCACAAAAGTTGGACGACACCCCCCCCCCATTTTTTTGGACGACCCACTCCCCGGTATCATTATTTATGACCGTTCCCTAATCCGTAACCCTGTGGGTTCATATCATCTTTCATTCTCATGTTCATTTTATCATAGGTCTGCTAATACATTTATGATTGTTTATAATTTTGATTTGACACATTGGTAGCTTCTTTCTGCTAATGTGTACACTTTCATTTCAATAGTTCACCTTGTTTATACTCTTACTTTTAAAGCAATAATTCTATATTTTCTCTCAACAAGACTTACATGACTATAGCTCGCAAATCATAATCACATTTTCACATTTATACTCGTTTTTAAATCATAATGTACTGTATAAAGCATTTGTAATACTGTCGTAAATAACATAGTTGTAGGAATGTGTTGAATCATTTGGTTTTTGATTTTGATCAAAGCATGGTCAATCAAATGAAATTGTAATAATAAACTTCCTTTTAAATGTGTCTACACGTGTTGTATCAGAGCACGTTACACTTACATGTATACGTTGGGCTACACGAAGTCAGAGTCTGTTATACTTTCGTTCAATTCTATAAGTAACGGTCATTTCAAGTATAATACTAGATTAGATCAACCTACATGTACATAGAGGTTCAACATCATCTTTCTTCTACTCTGAATACGAGCCGTGCATAATCTAGTCACAAGTTTGAATGCCTCAGTGTATGTCCATCCAGAGGACCCAAGGCACAAGTTTCATACTATATATAAAGTATGCCCCTACAAGGGATCCAAAATGATAAGTACCACGTTTGTCAGCCCAAAAACTCTGAAAACGTCCCTGACATAATCAGACATGATAAATAAAAAGAAATAAGAAGTGTGTGTGTGTTTGGTGTGTCCACGCATAGTTACAGGGATAGTCAAGTTTACACTTTCACGGCTCAACAACGCCGAATCACAGACTGCGCATGTCAATGGCAGATCCGTGGACAGGGGCAGTAACACACTTCAATGCCGACCCATTTAGTTGATCATTTTGAGCAGTTTCGGCCACACTGGTTAGCAGGGTAGTAGTTACAGTCAGGGTTCACTTAGGCATCCACACCTTCCCAGAGAATCGTGTATCTGTCACGTAGAATGGCTGTCTTTTGTACATTTAATGCAGATTTCAACATCGCCATTGTCACAAAATCACAGATTAGACACATCTCCGGTCGTGTTGCAGTGTTGACCCTACTACCCCGGCAAGCTTCAATGAATGCAAGCCGTCCATTACCCCCCAAAAACATAATGTTCATGAGCTACTTGTCGTTCTCCATGAGCTTCCGAACATTAGATGCCCACGAACTCCATTTATTGCAACCTCTTTCACTCCACATAAACTAACCCTGATGTGTCCACGTCCTCGTCTATCTCTATGCGTAACGCGACAGTACGTTGTTGGTGAGCATGAAACTCTCGGAGCGTTTGACAGACGACTGCTTGCTGAAGAGAACGGACGCCTCCGTCTTCTTGCTGGTGCTGATGCGCAGGGAGCTACCGCGGCTTCCGGCCAGGCCCGGCGACAGCAGGCGACAGCCCAGCAGCTCCCGCACAGTGGCCCGGAAGTGCACGTTGATGACACAGTAGAGCACGAAGTTGAAGGCGAAGTTCAACGCCTGAAATGTGGATGCAAAATATGTTAAAACAGTGTGAGTTTTAAAAGCTGATGAGAGGGCAGTGTATGTATGTGACCATTAATAACTATACTAAGACAGTTGGCCATTGGTGTGGTTGTTGTATAGGTCTAGTTGTATTAAAAAGCGTTATGCAATGACTGATGTTTAATATATAATAACTTGCTCGTCTAAGTTACAGCACCTGTTATTGTTGATGGGCAGTAGATAACTAACTTCGACAACTGCAATAAATAGGATATTGTAAGCATAAAATATTTACGATTTTATAGGCCCGTCTCCCAATACGTGCAGCCGACTTGATACAATAGCAGGGTATTTTTTATATTCCAAACAACGTTTTACTGAGTATTAATAAGGCATGCACAAAAAATAGGTGCAAATATCACATTACCATTGTTAAGATGTGTGACTTGACAAGTCTCTACAACTCTAGCAAGGTCATTATAAATGGCATGCGTGCCGTATCATATGTGTGCTGACTTTCTCAACTGTTACCTATACAACACCACATGGCAGGGTTGGTGACGCACCAAAGAACGAAGCTGACATGAGTTTCATTCAATTACAGTATCTGTCATCATATTAATCAGCAGTAGGCTCAGGATTTCATGTGAAAGGGTGGAGAGGGGATGGTCTGGGGCGGGGTCAATCAGTTATGTTTAGAAAGATGATTTTCCTACTGCTCAAAGAGGATAGAACACTCAAAGTCAATCAAATATTTACATGAAATTATATCTGAAAAGGCACAGATTGCAACTAAAACCAACCAATGTTGATATAATTAATGCATGATCTACAAATAGCTACAAAAATTTCCTTTGAAACTAGGAGAGAAATATGAACGTTCATTCAACTTTTTACATTCTCATTTCGGGTGACTCAATTTATCAACCAGTCCTTCCTACAGTTGAACTACAGTAGCTTTCTGATCCTAAGTAATACTGCTCATATGTAAAAGCCCCTTCTCGACCCCACCCCCACCCCTTTACGACCAAGCAGATGTCATGTCTCTAAGAATCCAGCTATTTATGGTCACACAAGACAATAACTTTAAAATCATTCGTTAATGTCAACCTAACATGGGAGAAGGTCACTCACGAACATTGGCAAACACGCACGTGCTATACACACCTGCCTGGCATAAAGCTTGAAAAGAACCGCGCATGGGTGTAATTGGGGCTAGGTATGGGGTTTCTTTGATATATCAACCTTAAACCATATAGATTTTATTACAACGTACAAACGACATGTTCTTTTCATGATACCCCATCTTATGCCCCCCCCCCCCTCGCACAAGTAGCTTACATTACATCCCGTGAAAATACG
>CM032661.1:16787611-16844093 GCA_019095985.1 Streblospio benedicti | reverse complement strand
ACAATATTGATTACTTGTTTTAATATACATTAAACACTGCACTAGAACAACAAATCAAGACATCTTCTAAAAGTATAACTTTTCTCACGGAGCGTGTACTTAAAAGCCACGTGATAGGCACTAGAAACATACAAGAAAGAAACATCTTTCAAATATTCACATGGTAGCCATTTAATGAAACGTACCATCTATTTCTCTGTTACTTAATATTGGAAAGCATGATAGTCCATTTTTTCTTCTTCATTCAATTTGGATCTTAATCTCTGCTGAAGCGTACATCCACGAAATTATCGTGTCAGACTGAACTGAGCCGAATTTTTTACGTGCGTCATCAGATCTTTATCTGCAAGAAAGAGCACAATTAGTGTGATAATCTGTGTCTTTAAAGTTTTATTGGCGCTTACTGCGCCGCATGGGAAGTGACAGAAAAAGGGCCCTAAAACAAGAGAAACATGTATAGCTGAAATTTTGGTATCAAAAACTCGTGGAATTCAGTGTTCACACTGGCATGGCAACATCCTCTCCTCGTGTACCTGAGTCAATTTCAAGACATTGCTCCTCCATAAACATCGTTACAAAAACATTGGACAGATATATTAGAAAGCGTGACAATACTTTAACACACTATCTTTCTTTCCTGTTCTCGACGTGACAATAACACAAGTGGTCATCAAAATAAAATGTGAAAGGTTATGACTGCTGATTGATGTCATATCATATCACGAGATAAAAAATATAAACATTAGCAGATTCAGTTTTATGGAGAGAGGAGTGGCGGTGCACTTAAGGGACCTCAGTGGTGTCATTCGCGAGATCTATAGCGGATAAGCCTATACTAAACAAAACCAACATGAACATGAAATATTTTGACGGTAGAATTGTTAGGGGGTGATTCGGTAAGTCTGCGATGAAGCACACACACGGCCCTAGATCAAAAGTGCTCAGAGAGCCTTGATTAGAAATTCACAATTACACTTTATGTAACCGGCCATAGATAATTTGTGGGGCATTGTCTAATAATACTGGCTACACATTGATCTTGCAGTAGTTCACAGCACACAGCACCTAGTAGACTTTTGCTGCTGCTGTAATACTGATTTTCATACTGCCTTCAATACTAGTAAGAATGTTAAGAGTGACCCGTAAATGACCCTGTGAAAAGCACACTTCAATTGGCAAAGGGCACAACATCCAAGCACTTCGGTGTCACCTCATACCTCGTAGTTGTGTTAAGTTTGAAGAAATGGTTCATTGGTAAACGCTCTAGCTTGTTCGGAGACATGCATACAAACATGCATAGTTAGTTACAAACAAAACAAACACAAGGCTTTGCTCCAGCAGATGAAGCGACGCAAAAACAAAAGAACATGTTAACAAGACATGTGGACTATGCGTCCAGTTGTACAAATTGATGCGTCTTCTAATGAGAAGCAGTTGCTGCCTTTCATTACTCACATGATCACGCCCTACCAATCTGGAACGTCATTAACACTCTAGCAATGATTATTCATAACTGCGTTTGAAGGCCAACGATGACACATGTGGCAATCACGATTCCCCATCAGTTACATTGACTTGTCCTCATTGGCGAATGTACGTAGCCACGAAGCAGCCCATTCTATTGAGAAACAAATATGCACAAAACACCAGTAGTAGCGAACTCATTTCTCTCACAAATTATGGAAGTGACTGATATCATTCAACTCCATTATTAAAAGTATGTCTCTTATGAACATGATGAAGTGTGTCATGTTCTTTGAGTCATTATGTGCGTTGTCATAGTAAAGCAATTTGAGGCCCCGAGAAGCACGCTCTCCGTCTTTATTTACCAGACACGCAGTCCCAAACAGCTCTTATTAGTCAGTTGTGTCTTTTTGCTTTCACTTAATTTCATTGTCAGGCATACGGTACCCACTCGAAAAACAGTGATGAATAGCCCCGGTTTTTCTGTACTCTTTTTGATTAGGCCTACCATAAAAGCAGTGCATTAAATCAAGGCTGAATCCATTGTCTTTTTACATACACTATATACACGTTTAATACATGAAGACAAACAATGAAATGAAAAGAAGTAACAGAGTATATTTTCTATGAGCCGTTATATAATTTCTCCACGCATCTAATATCTTTATAAGTCATTCTGTCCTAGAGAGTGGGCCTACTGTTTTCCCAGGTTACATATTATAACATGATTCAAACTAATGTTTCAGGCCTCTGTAAGTCAGGATCAACATAATCGCAAACGTTGATTCAACTTCCCGAGAATGCAAATTAGTCTTTACAGAATGTCAAGTACATGCAATATCCGAACACTCCTTGAGTAGCGTTCAAATTACTTCATTACTATATTAATCGGTCGGAGGGACTAGGTCACCCCATATCAGGCCAGTTTTCCTAATTACTTCATACACTCATAATCTCTTGTCACCAGGAGAAGGACCAACAGCATATAAAAGGCCCTATAAAATAGTCTATAGACTATGAATTTTCATGCTTTTAGTGGATTTCTGTAATGTCTTCAAGATGAGATTGAATAATGATCTGCTTTAACACGTGTAAAGGTCAGTATGAATCTTACACACGGTCCCATCAGTATACATTACCCTGTACATTAAGCCTTGATTGTGGCCACCAATCATGGTCTATACAATGGTACAGTGAAACATACGGTATTCACACAGAGCAAGTGTTCATTTTACATGAGACTATTTTTATAAGTATGCAGCATACCCAACAATTGAGACCATCTGTTAAGAAAAAAACACACTTTTATATCTATAGTACGAGCACTTTTTAAGGTACCAACCAATGAGACCAACCTGGATACAAAATAGTATAGCGAGGTGTCACTGTAAAGCAGATGTACATGTCCACCATGGGAATGGGTTCGCTATATACATACTGGTGGTTGCTATAGGAGACGTATTCACATAAGACTGGTCTGCCCTATAGAAATGTGCCCAAATAAGTCACATTTCTACTGCAGGCAGATCTCCATGTACAAATAAGGCGTGTTCACTGTAGTCAAGTGTCCAAATGGAACAAGAGTTCGCTATAGGCAGGTGTTCAAGATGACGATGTATCCACTTTGGTGAAGTGTCCAATGGAAACAGGAATCTACTAAAGGGAGTTGTCCACATTCAAATGGTCTCCACTGAATATGTGTAGACCCTACAAATAAATCATGGGTTCACTACAGGCTGGTGCCCGTATAAGGCAGTCAGCCAATTTAGAAGGATCTACCATAGGCTGATTTCTACTATATATCGGGATATGTCATGCACCCATTATACGCCACTGTCCTCTATAGGGAAGTATCCACTGCAATTATGTTGTATCCTCACCGGCCTTAAGCACCGACGGCACCATGGGAATCCGTCACCTTGACAACCTCCAATCATCAGCAATGTTTCCGGAAGTTGTATTGGCGATCTCATTACGGACGGCGGCTGCGTGGGTGCTGCACGAGTTTACGATTACGCCTGTTGAGAGTCGCACGCAAATCTCGTTTGGCACGAGAATTGCAACGATATTTGAGCACATTACCGAGAATCGTGTTGTGAATGAATGCCTTTCCACCAAGTGCAAACCACAGACATTCTTCACAATGATAGTATACTATTGGTGCATGCTACCCCGTTAGATATAGGCGAACCGTGGTGATGCGAAAGCTTTAGCGCAATGCAAACAGGGCATTTTGGTGCCAGGTCATGAGCCTTAACCACGCCAATCATGTTGCATCACCGAACTCAATATTCACGTTGAATCACAAAAAGTCAATTTTAGATGGTTGAGCAGCGTTTTCCCTCCCAGATATTGTGACTTTGTTTCCTCCACACCCCTACTTAACTGTATATACAAAGACGTAAATCCAACACTTTTAAGGTGTTTTGCACACCTTTCAATGGAATCATGATTACTTGTACGTATACAAAATCTACAACAACATGTTTACTTTACACTTTGACAAAAAAACATGCCAACACATTTTTTACACGTTGCGATTTTTGGAGGAAAGTGGTTGTGAAAAAGGGGCGTAAGTGTCGCTGGATCCACCACCAAGGTTGTAAATTAGGTATGATAATAAATTTAACCTCTATTTTTATGATGAAATATGAAATCGTGTCTCTTTGTAGAAAGAAGGGATCCCGTGCAGTGCAATCACTACTATTCAATGCAATATGAGTTGCAGCAAATATTTGAACAAGTGCTCATCACGAAGGTCTTGAGAAAGCAAAAATAAGAGCGTGCCCCTAATATCTTTGCGGAAGTGGAAATTTGGTGGTCGGAATGACACAATTCATACCACGTTTTTGTAAAAGGAAAGGGGCTATCCTATTTTCAAATTTAAAAGACGAGGACGAGGACGATAACGACGAGGACTACGACGAGGAGGACGAGGACGAAGAGGACGAGGAAAGCGATGACGAGGAGGACGACGAGGACAACGAGGACGACGACGAGGCCGCCGCCGCCGCCGATGACGGCGCCGCCGATGGCGGCGACGTAACCGAATCACCTGTGGTAATATCACGGTTGATAATTGACATGTTGTCTCCTCAAAGGCATGTTTAAAAAAGTAGTGGCATCCCCCTCGCTGCCCCCAAATCGTCCAAACTTGTGAAATCATTAAATGCGGGTGCATTCATCAACGCTATAGATGCACATGATTGAAATGCATGAACAGGTGTAAACACGTATTATATTCAATGCTGTTAATCCATCAATCACTTCTTCTTAATAAAAAGAAATCACAATTGAGTAGCTCGTTCTAGCCATTATCAATCGGCACAATTGTTTCGTCAAGCTTTAATAGGTATAGTATTTCTCATCGACAGCGCAGTGAAAATAACGAACGAATCGTCGTAACTGACCGTGGCTTCATAAACACCAAGATCATTAGCGTCTACCTCGTGAGTGTGTTATGCATAATCTTTTTCAGTGGTGAGATGCGTCCATAGCTGGAGTCCTTAAACACTGTTACCAATATCAAACACTTTTACTGAAATGAAAACTATTCATGGGTGGAGTATAAATTGCTCGGTGTCATTTCATCGTTCACATATCGAATTTCATTGGTGGGAGAGTTAATTGGCCAACGTAAATGTAAATGTAGTGGTTTTATAGTTCTGATCCAAATCTTACTCTCACAACTTTACACTTTACACGAGGTCATTGGCCCACTTATTGACCATCAATTGATCATTTCTCATATGCTTGCACATTGCACAGTAAGAGTACTTAACAATCCCTTTAAGTCTTCTACAAAGATCACCGTGAATGTAATAAATGGTGACAGCCTGCACATACACACTTGTATACACACCAATAGTGCACCCTTTATAGTAAACATTGATATCGCAAAGTAATGATTTCTTAGCATCCGCATTCATCATGCAATACTGTCATTAACCTAGTCAAATGTTTGTTGCACCGTCTGGACGTTTCAGTGGACCCTCCACCCGGTTCAGGTACAGTGCGCCGTTCGTTTTTGTGCACATCGCGTCCGTTCTTGATCATGTAGGCATCAAAGCCACAATGAAGTGGAAGGTCCCAAAAACGTCGCTTTTATAGATGATTAAAGAAATATGTTAGTATGAACTTTACTTTCATCTATGAAAAAGGTAAATATTAAGTGTATTAAATGCCCATTCGATGATATGACGCATTGACGTAGACAGTAGAACGGGATCTGATGTAACGCTACGAAGCAGAATATTTTGTACGTTACTAAAAACTGTGCCATGAATTTAACTATTAAGTTTGCAATAAATTAGTTGGCCTAAATCAAATAATTTGGGTATTGGAAACGGATCATAGTCAAATGGCAATAATATTGCTAATGGACGTTGAAAGTACATATGGTGCTGAAATCCGTGCACAGTTATGTCATAGAAATGTGCTTCCATGGCCAAATGGATAGGGAGTTGGACTCGTGCCGAGAAAGTCATGGGTTCGATTTCCCGTCGGGTCTGAATGTGGGTGTTGAGCAAACCTACCTACAGCAGGTTGCATACTGCTCTGTGGTATCTACACGTTAGATAGGTACAGGTCAGGCGAGAGAATGTCAATGTGAGTGATTTGCACGTCTGCGCTAGAGCACGACAAACTGAATTACGACTAAATAAGCACATTTACATTTTCATAGCATTATATTTGTATTTATGGTATTGTGAAACTTCGCATTATCCCGGTAATTGTATTGGCTTCAGACCATGATAATTAGATTTCATTGCCACTTTCACATTATTTACTCTAATATTATTCTATTTTGTAAATTTCCACAAATGGAAAAGTTTTCCCTTGTAGCAAATAATTTGATATTTGATATATACCTTATCTGAAAATCATTTATGTTCTTTTATCCTACTGTGTGAAATGCTTCAAAATATTTACAAAATATATAATATGCAACATGATGCACTAAACAGCTGTAACACCACGCACAATTTTAAGACTTTGAAGAACCCCTATATGGTGCCCCAATAATGGGTTATTCATGACAAATAGCTTGCACGAGTGAGTCTGTTAAGTTGTCATGGTGGGAAGGTCTGGATCTGTGCGTGCAGCAACATGCATCTTTATATGCAGGTTACTTCTCTCGCATCTAGTAGACTGTTGCTTACTTATCATGTGTCTTACTTCGTATCTGAACTGCATGCACTTACTCTTGATTTCATGTACCATGCATTCTTACACAGATAGAGAACAAATGCTGGTAGCAACGAGGCTACCTTTAAAGAGTATATGAGGGAACAGAAGTATACAGTGCACAAAGCGAGCAGTAGACTGCAGGATGACGCGCAATCCATCAAGGCGTCCCCTCGACAGCCCCTGATGGGCGGCTCGCATGTCGCGGCCCGTGATCCTGTCACAACGGACAGGAGATGTTGATTATCAAGCAGCAGAGGTTGACCCTATGTCAAGCTAGATATGATTAATTGCTTTTCCTTTTAGTTGTCTTATAATAAAATGGATTTTAGTTAGTTCTTTTTTAAAGAGATTATTTTTTAAAGTGACTGTGTCTTGAAAACGCGATTCTACAATTACATGAATAGAAGTCAGAGTTGTTATGAGATGACTTGAGATAATAGCTCTTTGTATTGAATGTGGCTGTCAACGTCGGTTCTTATTTATCAACATGCATTATGTTGTTAGTGCATGTAATGTACATCCCTGAAGGTGGTGTTGTATAATGTGAAATCGCTACGTGGAAATTTGGTCGCTGCGCAACTACGGGGTAGGCAACTATGAAAAGAAGCCGGACATGGCAAAATGATTAGTCCCTTATGTATGTTAAAATGAAATAGCTAAAGAAAACGAACCGACACATCTTACTCTGAACTGTTACAATCAGCCGGGGGTGCCTAGAATCTGCTGGGGAACGGCTGATAAACGTTGAATTTGAACCCCCACCTGCCCACCAGGGACCAATTATTTCGTAGACGCATCCAATTCACCGTTCTATGCGGCTTTTGAGCCAGCATTGAGCCACTGCAAAAGGGTTTCTTTGTAAAGTGAACGGCTGCAGATATCGCAGGTAAATGAAATGTAGAAAACTGGCAAAAGGATGTTATTGGTGTTTAAATAAATTTTAATTCAGATATGAAAAAGGGTTCGGCATGGCAAAATGCGGCTTGAGCCGTCTCCTTGTAGGAAGTGATGGGTAAGATATAGAGTACTAATGGCTATGCTCTAAAACAACCAATTATAAAATACACAAAGTAAACGAATGGTGATGGTGTACGAGGACATATTCTATTAGGTCTTTCCACTATTTAATACTCTCTCTCCCTCTCACAGAAATTCGTATGTGAGTATTTTTATCTTTAGTACAGCAATCATCACAATGAATACAAAAGGCCCTTTTTCAACATTTTAAAATGTTATGGATACTGTAACTATTTGCATGCACTTACCAAAGTAAACATGAGTCTACACATACATTACAGTGCGTTAATGGCATTTAAGTGCAAAGAATGGCAACATTTTACGTGCTATTTAAGGATTCATACCTGTCTGGCAGACACCGTATGGGCATCGTGTGTTTCCGTAGATTCCATAGAATGTTTCAATATTTGTATCATCATGCGCATATGCAATACATAATATGCTCATATACTACATTTGAAACAGCCTATAGTCAACAGTGGCGACGCCTTATTTTCACGGGATTTAATGTAAATCACTTCTGCGGGAGGCATAAGATGGAGTTTCATTAAAAGAACATGTCGTTTGTACCTGTAATAAAATCTATGGTGTAAGTTTGATGTTTCACAGAAACCACATACCTAGCCCGAAATGCACGCATGAGCGGTTCTTTTCAAGCTTCGCGCCAGGCAGGTGTGGATTGGCATTTTGTGACTCTTCTATAGCTTTCCACGAACACCTAAAAATTCCACAGGTGTACATTGCGTTAAGAACGACATGTACGAAATGTCATCCTTATTTGCATTAATTATTACACTTTTACTAATGAATAATTGCAGACTGATGTGTTTATGTTTTTACACAGTAGTCATAATCAGAATTCACGGAGAAATGTCTACATTTATGTACGTGTCAACATATTCGTCAAAATTTAATAATCCATCAACAGCGACAATGGAAGTTTAGAAACGATCGGACAAATGCAATAACACCCGGGGAGTGCATTTTTCTCATAAATCAGATTACATGGGATTTGTTTTGTTTTTTTGCAAATTAGCATTAATAGTCTACTTGCGAACTATGGTGCGAATACAATGGAAGGCGCAAAAGACAAGAATTTACCAAGAACCGCTGACACGTGTTGTTGGAGGACAGAAATGCAAACAGTAATCCAGAAAATTGTAAAATTGACTGAGTCATCCAAAAACGTTTCCCACATACGTTTGAAATAAAAAAACGACCCAGGACAATGACTGCTCCGCGGATGTAGCCAAAGCAGACGGATAAATGTTGGTGTTTATTTCATGCCAGCAGTGTCAGTGTGAAGCATGATGTCATTAGTGTGTCACATTGTTACAGGCGAAAGTCCCAGCAGTGGAGCCGAGCTGTCTGCCTCGGGGCATGGGACAGGCCGTGTAATCCCTCGCCCTGTGTTTGTAACAAGGTTTTACGTTATAGGCTAATGGCACGTTTGAGTGATGCGATAACATTATCTAAGCAGGGGCAAAAGCAGATGCAAGAATTACATAGCCCATGTAGAGTTACTGCAATCTAATGCAAATCATATAGTTCAGTGGTCCTTTTTTAAATGTTGTTGTAAATGAAGATATATTTACATCTATAGTTGTGAATGCAGGTAATAGTTTTACATTTCTATGTTATCATTTTACTCAGATGTTACAAGCCAACGTCGCAAGTATAGGCTTCCTAATTAATCAACTGCTGTCTAGAGTACGGCATAAGCTGTTTACCCGGCGTTGCGCAAGTTGAAACAGATGAGATCCGGAACACATTAAATGCTCCTCCCTCACTATCCTTCCTCGTGTCCCACATCCCTCGAACCAGTTCATGTGATATACAGGTCCGTGACAGATTAAATACACCTCCATCACTGTCCTCCCATCGTCATAAGATATGTCACAGCCATTTACACACTATATCATTTTACTCAGATGTAACAAGTCAACGTCGCAAGTATAGGCTTACTAAATAATCAACTCTTGGCTAGCGTACGGCATGAAGCCTCTTTTTGTAAGGGGAAAATGCGCATTTGAATTGGGAGGATTGTTTTTACTTATGAATAATAAAGTTAAAGTACATATTGTTTCTTCATAAGTTTTAAAAAATAACCTCAAGAATGGATAGTCATCAATACGTTCAACAATATAGCGACAGTGTCTTAGTTCACACAGCTCATGGAAATCAGAATCGACAATGAGTGCCAATATGGAAATGGTAAAATATCTCTAACTCACCATCATATTTGTTTTTTATCTATAGTTTGAGTGATATGTTGGTGTTGTGATTATTATGATCAAGCAGACCTAAAGAGTACTACACGTCGGAATTCATACAAGATGTCCAAAACTAAGTACCGGAAAGTGTATTCCCATCTGACGTCAATGCCAATGCAACACGTTTATTTTCTTTTTACCGTAGCTCCATAAATCTTGATAAAATAAATAAAATATAGTGCCTGTCTACCGAATTTTTTAAAATTCACAGTGCCCCAATCAACTATGGCACGGAGCTCCAGGCAGAATTGCCACCGGTAAAGCCCCCGTTCGACAGTCATGAATGTTCATCCCTATCATTTTATTGTGCAGTCCAGCTGATAAATAAAGGAAGAAAACAGATGAGTGTATCTGTTAAAACACGTACATGTATGCCGACACGTTATGCGAATCAACAAATGTATGGCTGATTTGGTATCAACATCCGAGGCGGTCTGAGCTTTAATATAACGCATCTCTAGCGGTATTGAGACGTCGCACATTCGGTCTATCCTGTAACTCTGTAAATCACGCAATGTGTGTAATGACTCAATTAGCAAGAGCAATAATTGAACAAGAAATTAGGAGTGCACAAAAATGAATTGAGAGTGAACAAAAAGAAATGGAGAGTGCACAAAACATATGCATTATGTAATCAAGCACAGATACATTACATACCTTTTTGCTAATAAACACATTTGCAGCTACATTTTTCTTTGAAGACACCACTCGATGAGCTAGCTCAACTACGCATTTCAAAGTAACTAAAACAGCGAAAACTAAATTAGCCTTTTTAATATATTTTCTTCGTTCCTGGGATATCCATTAAGTACTAAATCACGGAATATTCACAATCCTATATCCAATGTAGATACGTGGTATACACTGAGTTAATTCACAGCCAGTGTATGACTAGTTTATCAGTCTGGCAATACATGATGGACATGCACCCTTCATCAATCTCTTGCAGAGTTATTGAAAATCCCCGACTGTCAGATAGTATGATACGATATCCATCTCATTCAAAACATCGGTAAATCTCTATATCAATCTCAGCAAGAACTACCCTTCTACCTCAGTTGTTGAAGCACACTGCAACTAATGCATTGACTAACCATTCAGTTAAAGAGGTTACTTTGACCACACCCCACAGTCTCTAATGATCTCCAACACATCGTCTCCGAACAAGAGCGCTCCAAGCACTCTATCGTAAACAGCTCAATAGCAGCGGCGAGTGATTAGTCCCTCCTCGTAGCAATAGATGCACGCAATAAAAGTTGTGCAGACAACACAAGCCACACTCCTAAAAAACCCAAATGAAATTCACCACAAGCCATTGATAAACCAATTATTGATGTACTTTTTCGATCGGCGACATGGCTAAACTCCCGTATATGATATTGAGCCCGTGTTCGATATGTTTGGGAGCACCTGCTATTGACACTTGCGGCTCGCCACTTTTTGAGGGCAGCCAAAACAGGGCAGACGACTTTGGAATGTGGTTGAGGGACTCATTAGCCGTTACGTAACTTGTCACTGAGTAGCTCACTGCGGCGGATTTAGACGCCTCTTGACTCCCAATCCAGCAGACGACCATTTTTATTAGTCCATTTTTTTTGTAGGGAGTGGTGGCAATCACTTATACAATGTATCGGTACAAGGCCGGCATGATCAGGAAATGCAAAAGAAGAAAAGAAAAGAAAGAAAAGAAATGGAAGATGGTGCATGTACAAAATGAATGTAATTACGATGAGAATAGTACATAAATAAAGACTATACAAACAAAAAAAGCAAATTGCATTCTATCTGCACGTGCATTCACAGCACATTTGCTTTTGTTTATTTCAAATGGAAATCAAAACTAAATCACCACTAAACGTACATTGTTGATATAGGCTCGACCGCAAGTCGATGGAGTTCTAAAGCAGCTAAAGGTGATCATACAAATCCAATAATTGCACGGCTTGAATAACGGCCGGGGTGATCACTCATAGCCGTAAATGTCCCCTTACACACGCCACATTAGGCACTAGCAGAGCGAACAAGAAGCGTGGCGTCGTAACTTCCTGAGAGGATGGGTCTGCCGCCCTCCGCCACACACATGTACAGACTACTTTTTGTTGGACCAAACAAGCCAATACGTCTATTTCCGGTTCCCGTACGTCCGTCTGCCTGAGTTGTGGTCTCGCAGTGCGACCATTACACTGATGATTTTTTCCTGGTTGGACATGCGTTTCAGTTCTATTTATTTTATTCTTCTGAAGAAGGGGGGTGGGGGTAAATGAGCACAAATGCCCACGAAATCGCGATTTAACATAAATATCAATAAATATCACATAGGCAGATCCAGGGGCGGACGAAGGGGGCGCAGCCCTTTCCAAAAACATGGATCTGCCACCCAGTCCACTGTATCAATATCAATAATCAATTAAATGAATTTGTCTTATTGTCTAGCCTTCTTGATAGAAAAATACTGTTGATCCAGGTACACAGCAGGGGTCCAATAATCCCGTGTTTTCGCTAATACAGATTTCGTTTTTGCGACAGAGATAATGGATGAATTTAAGGGTGCGGCAACGGACGCCAAATGTACATAAAACTACTTGTTAGGGAGGGTATTTCTCACTAATCTTTTAAACTGTGTTTTTCTCTATGTACAGATTTTCGCAAACATTGTCCAAATATCCACATCAAATACTTTTACAATATTGCATAACATCAATTAAATACTAGTCAGAGAACTTAGGTCTTCGTTTTGCTGCCTTGAAAGTTGTAAAAATGAACCCTAAGGGCAGAGTCATTATTTAAGATGTGTGTGTGTGTGTGTGGGGGGGTCGGCAGTTTTTTTTTAGATATCGGTGTTTCTAACTTCTGACACCCCCACGGGTTTGCAAATCAAACATATAACCCCCAAGGGTTTGTAAATCAAACATATGACCCCCCCACGGGTTCGCAATTCAAATATATGACCCCCATAGAAATATATGCCTGAAATATGAACTTCCGACCCCCCACTTTAGTATATAACTTACCTAGCATATGACAACCCCATTTCCACATGCCCCTGCATGTATTAGTATAGCATTGTACTGTCATATCTGCTGTACAAATTTGCAAAAATATTTAGCTCTATGAATGAAACTATGAATGAATGAAACTAGTTTTTTCCCCGGCTTATTAAATGCAACAAACAAAATGCAATACAAATTGTATATAATAACTTGTCATAATATGAAAGAATTGGTGCTATTTAATTGAATTTAGAGAAAGCGATTTAATCTTTAATCTTATATTCTCTCTCTCTCTCTCTCTCTCTCTCTCTCTCTCTCTCTCTCTCTCTCTCTCTCTCTCTCTCTCTCTCTCTCTCTCTCTCTCTCTCTCTCTCTCTCTCTCTCTCTCTCTCTCTCTCTCTCTCTCTAGAGAGAGAGAAAATATAATTGTATCCACAAGCAAACTTGGGAAAAACACACTAGAAAAATCTTTCATCTGTTATTTTGAAAAAAAGTAAAAGAATTCATATCGTATTTTCTGCAAATAAAATTTAGTTGTATCGAAAGACAATTAAACATAATATAATTCAATCTTGATAAAGGGTTTCATATTCCATTTCATAAGTTGCTTGCAGTGACTCAGACAATTGCCCTAATATAAGAGCCGATTAGCTATTATCAAAAACTCTAAATTCAAATTATAGCACCAGTCCTTTCATATCATGACAAGTTAACTTTGATATATTTGTTAAGCAGTACAAATTTTTGGGGAAGGCATTTGTAACTTGAAGAAAAACTTTCCATCCAATCACTAAAATCCTCTGTCAAAGGCATTTTGGCAACTATTATCAATTCAAATGCATGTGTTGAGTGTTGACATATGAAAATAGGTACAAAATTAAAGATATTTTATACACTCAAATGATTGATCACATACCAAAAAATAGATCAGGACATTCTACCAACATCTATTACGAAATATAAACGCTTGGCATAGCCCCTTTCAGTAAATTTACAAAATTTGATCAGTTGACCCCCCAGTAAAATTTCAAGAATCTGTATATTTGACCACCCATATTCTTCCATTTTATACTTCTGACACCCCCACAACTTCCATTTTGAAACTTATGACCCCCCCCACAACATTCAAATTCAAACCTCTGACCCCCCCACAACATTCAAATACAAACAGCTGACCGCCCCCCTGCCCCGTTTTTTCCCGACACCCCATGGCTTAAATAATGACTCCGCCTAAATTCCGAAAATCTTCTATAGGGTGAACATTCTTCATATTTGGTTTATACATAAATAGGCATACTATATACAGGCCAGTTAAAAAACGAAAAACACCAACAACCGTGATGAACTAATTTTGAAGTGCTAAACTTGCTACATTTATTATACACTCATGTATTACTTGTTACTGTCATCTGTCATCATTCAGCAAAAATGTTGTGTTCTTGGATCATGGTACTATTTACTTGGAATAAGAATAAAGATAAGAATAAGAATACGTTTTTTTACCTTGGATTTACATTCAAAACTGTCATTATTAAAAAAGATTAAAAAAAGTAAACAGTTACAGTAAATTTAAAACCAACATGATATAAATTACATACATAACATCACACACACACACACACACACACACACACACACACACACACACACACACACACACACACACACACACACACACACACACACACACACACACACACACACACACAGGTCACACAGGACTGTTTAATTCATTAAAGAATCATCAGGAATCATCACTAAAGCTGATGATTCACACAATGGATGAAACAAACAGTCCACACAACACACACACACACACACACACACACACACACACACACACACACACACACACACACACACACACATAAATTTATTGTTGAAGAAAAATTCTCTTACAGGACTGTTTAATTCATTAAAGAATCATAGAATCAATATACAATGATTCCAATTTTATTGTTGAGCACTGTGAGAACAAGCAATTGTTTAAGAAAATTAGTATATATATTTATACATATATAATACAATTATTGAGATCTGAATTCAGAAGGAATACACGTGTTAATTTTATCTATGAATGTGTTCATCGTGTTGGAGTACATAAATGTTTACAAAGTTTATCTTGTTACAACACAATACATTCTTACATTGATTGCCAGTTTCGACAACTGATGTTGCCAATTTTCAAAATCTCTCTACTGGGCATGTCAATGTCACTCAGCACGACTTCCGATGGTGATGCTGTCCGAGACGCATAGAAACGCGCACGTCGTACGTACAGCCATCGATAAATCAATATAAACACAACAGATGATTGAAAATCAATATATACTATAGTACTCTACTGGGCTAGTACTATGCTAGTCTCGATCAACCAGACTCTGTAATGGCGGCGCAGAGTCTGGTTGAACGAGGCTAGTACTAGGCATGACTTGACAACATCTAAAAAGCCCGCGAAGATTGTTTAAATAACGCTCTTTGGTGAAGACGCCTGAAGAAGAAATTTCAAAGTATGATGGCTTCTATTGGTGCATCTGGCTCGATGACAAGCGCACCTTCTGGAAAAATTCAGGTAATATTTGGACCCATGTTTTCGGGGAAGACGACAGAATTGATGAGACGACTGAAACGATATCAAGTGGCAGGTCCCGAGTGCCTTCTGATCCAGTATGCGAATGATGTACGATACGACGAAGATGTCATTTCAGATGAAGATATACAAGCATTACCTGCTGTTTGTTCAACTAGCTTGACGCCTCTTATGTCTAAAGCAATGGAAGCTGAAGTTATTGGTGTCGATGAAGGGCAGTTTTTCCCCGATATTTTGGAATTTTGTGAGACACTGGCAGATATGGGAAAGACCGTCATTGTTGCTGCACTGGATGGGACATTTCAGAGAGAGGGCTTCAGAGAAGTACTGCAGTTGGTGCCTTTGGCTGAAAGTGTTGATAAGCTCACTGCTGTGTGCATGATATGCCATGGTCAAGCCTCCTTTACAAAGCGTAAAGGGACTGAAACAGAAGTTGAAGTCATCGGTGGTGCTGAAAAATACCTGGCTGTGTGCCGCGCATGCTACAAGCCGCCAGGATATACCTCCCCGATGTGCTTCCCAGGCAACCGAGAGCCCACCCACAACTCTTTCTTCGGAGAAGAGAAAGCTGTTTGGCAAAATCATGAAAATGACGAACCTAGACGCTAGCTTGACATCTATGACAGCTAGCACTATGGAAACGTCGTAGCAGTTTCAATTATTGTAGTATGTAAAAAGTGAACTTTTGAACTGGGGTTCTAAATTGGTCATTTGATTACCGAGTATTTTGATAAGAGACTATTTTTAATGTGGGTATGTTCTAATTATTTCCAACTCGTATAATCAACGAGTAAGGATTTGAAGCAAAATCTACAAATACTTGAAGACATGTTGTAGAAACTTGAGTGCTTATGTACATAGAGTAGGTGATCAGTCTCACATGTGTCATAAAATAAGTTAATTGTGTTGACAATTGTGTTGATATAATCACTATATGTTTTTTATTTACATGTTATTTGGATATAATGTTCCAAAAGTTTCCATTGCAACGTGTTATTGTTCTTTGAAGTTGTTAAAATTGTTCTAAATTACTGAGTTTGTTGTCTTATTATTTACAGCATTTTATTATATATTATATACCGGCCTTTACCCGCGGGGACGATAAATCAGCAAATCAATAACAGGGAATATAGTCACATAAGCTATTTCTGAAGGAAATAACCCAACAACAATTACCTATTGAACAGTATCACTGGTCTACGCCTTCTGCACTGTCCTATGAGACCACACCTCGTCCTGACAGCAACCACCACTGTCCTAACAACCTCCCTCGCCCCCTTCTGCATCATCACTCTCCTAACAAAGCCCATTCCCCATTCTAACACCAAGTCAAAGTCAAGTCAAGTAATATTTATTTAAAAGTCTTGACTTGTTTTGGTGTTAGAATCCGCCCTTGTCCTTACAGTATACCGCCATGTCCACATTCCTCCTCGCTAATCAACAGCAAATATTGCATAGCTTGGGTCTACACCAACCAGATTGTTTTGACACTGACACAGATCGTCCTGACAGCACCCACCATTGTCTTGTTTAGACCTAACAAAGCCTGTCTACATTATGATACCATCTGCCCCTGTCCTGATAGCACCCTCCCTATCCTACATCTATACTTAGAGCAAACTGAGAATCACCTGGAGTCTCTATGCTCGTAAAAGTAGGTCTCATCTAGGACTAATAATCCTAGGTCTCATCCCGGGAGGCGGGGGGGGAGGGGGCACTAACAGAATACAGAATACTTTATTGATCAAAGAATCCATTGAAGACATTTAAATAATTTGTTACAAACAAATAAGAAAAATGTAGCACCAATATACAAGACATGAAATAATAATCATGTTGATTGTACAAATTTAACCTACATAGTGTGCTGGGAGGGGGGGGCTCCACCGGACATGTGATATCTTAGGTGAAATGGGCTAACATTTTGCAAAACATAACTAAAGTTTGGGTCGAACACAATCGTAGAGGTGTGACCGTCCTTAACTAGACATCATTCGACTACAGCATATTAGTTGTGGTATTGGGTAGAGAGCGTTCACAATTGACGTCAATCACATTTTGGCACTTTCTGACCCCCCACCCTCGTCATCTTTCGTCAATTTCATGACACCCCCCCTACCCCACCCCCCAGTTCAACTTGAGGACACCCGCCCCCAAACGCTCCCCATTGCCCCCCTCCCTGTCAAGTATGGTAGTTATGTCAATTTCATGATATCCTCACCCAAACCCCAAACCCCTCAGTAAACCATCTACTCTAGCCAATATTTAAGATAAGCCTTATTGAAATTGAATCTGTTTGCAGTTTGATCAGGTTCTGTTATACAACCATTGTGTTTTTGGTAATATATGAATACATGATTTATAAACAAACATTCCAACAAATACAAAGCATCTAATTTATCTCATTCTTTATACTACAACCTTAAATATCAATTTACCTTTGATATACCCTAATGCAGCCGCCCCCATGTCAACTTTCATCAACGTTTGCTGACCTTTTAGTGCTGAAAATGATGCTGTCGGCTATATATTGGCATTTTTTTAAACAAAAGTTGCAACGATGGCAGTCATTTTGTCGTCAATGGCATCATTAAGGCGTCAAAGGAGTGCTGAATTTAGCTACTTACGTCATGATGTGTTGATTTTTAGGGGTGAAATTGAGACCCATTCCGGTTGTGTCTCCACATTCTCAAAATGTATTAAGTGCCTCCCCCCCCCGGGGGGTGTATGTTTCTCAAGTCATTTTTGTCACACACCACGTTGGACCACAATACACCCTAAGATCAAACAAGATGTCTGCATATATAATGGCTTCATATTCTACAGATTTGATGCCAATATTTTACTCATACACAACCCACGCAAATGTAGCAGTAAACTTACATATTTTAAACTAGTTTTAAACATTATGCACTCGAGTCTACCCTCTGCTGTAAAGAATGTGCCATGTAAACTGTAAAAATGAGTAGTCGGCAATTTGGTGATTTTCCCCACAAACTAACCTGCTGGTTACACTTTGGTTATATTTTGCGGCAGTGGTTATATTTTGCATCACCAGGTCCATTTTTATCGCTTTTTATCGCCAAAAATGTTGTGGTTTGATTTGTTAAGCTGTTGTGGTTAAATGTAGATTTGTGAGCATCTGAAGACTTTCCCGTGAATATTGATACCGGAACCTTATAAAAAATATATCAATTTATCTTCATACATGTTTTTCGCAATATATACATTTACAAAGCCTCATCTTTATTTTACTGTCTTCTGAATCCCATAATCCTATGGTTTAATAAGGGCTCGTCTAACTGGTAAAACTGGTGAAATATCACGATGGCAACCTTTCACAATGTGTCTAACAAAGGATGTATGACACCGAAACACTTTGCTGCCAACCTACACTGATTAGATTGTCAATAGAATTGCTCTTGGGAGTTTATAGAGCAATAAAACCGTGAAAGTGGGTATCAAAATGACACATTTCAAAGAGATAAGCAGCCACACAATCTAGCCTGACTGTAGTGTGTTCCCAATACTGTGTCAATGTTATATTTTGTAGATGTTATTGTAGAGTTACATGGTGTCTGGGAAGATGGCAGATAACATAAAAAGTTAAGCACTAGTAATTGGTGGCTGCAGCAACCACGTGACGTACACTATGGTACCAGAATCACATTTCCCTTCTCTGAAATAATAAACAACGCCGGAAAAAAAGAAGATGACAGTTATGTGTCAGTATGAAATACAATTTGTAAAAGTATGCTGCCATGCATTCCACTAATAAAAGTAATGGCTTCTATCATTCCTAATTTACCATTCTGTTCATTTTGTTACATGAGCATGCTCGTAGGTAAAACTCGCGTCACAATGTTTACCGATTCGGGTATACTATAACTGAACATTTTTATCTCGAACTCCAATAGGCCCAACTTCCGCTGTAGCTCATCACAAGACGTTATAGAGTTGCCACATTCTAATAACTATTCTACAATAGATGGACTATTTCAAGTTTACTTTTTGTGATCGGTTTGAAATTTAAATTCTTTTTAGAGCCGTTTAATTAAGTTTTAAATGGCTCTAACTAAAGAAAAAAAAGCAGTTGACTGCACCAAACCTCACTTTTCTACAAAAAACACCTTTGATGAATTATTAATATAGTTTGATGGAGGTTCATTTATCCTGGATTTGATACACAAACATACATAGTTATATATTTTAATCAGGATAATAGTCAATTTCATACATTGAGCTTTCAACAGGAGCTCTTGTCTTGTTCACAATGCGTGCCCCCCCCCCCCCAATGGGTCAGCACGTTGGTCCATATGTCCGGTAGTCTGGGGAAAGAACTTGTTCACTAGGTTTAGAAATTGCTTACCAATGTTGGTTTGCACAGTGTCACTATAAGGTGGGTTATACCATATTATTTTCCCTTTTCTATTTTCATTTCTTTTGGTTTCCTGGTCAGTCGCATGTATTATACATATGGGTTTTTACAAACGTAGGTTCAATAACCTTACCCACACATTTATACGAGAATCTTACGAACATGAAAATACCATGTAAATGTAATCAACATTAGAATAATACGAAAAGCGCAAATCCACATATTTCACGTCCTCTCATAACCCATATATCATTTTGAACGCTACCTTGAAATGCTTATTACAAAATGGAACGCATCCATTCTGCTTCACACATTTTACTTGACTTTCCCTTCCTATAATCACGCCAATTGTTTGTGGTCTTATCACGTTCATGCCCTATTCCATCATGATGCATAATTGTGTAATAAATCAAATAATGTACGCGTATACGAGAAACTCAAACTTGATTGCAAGAAAGTGTGATATAAATGCCTGATTAGTGTTTTGATTTTTCCCATTTGTCATAGATATATTTTGCATATACATTGTACTATTATCGCGGAAAACTAAGTGAGGTCTCGGTGCAACGGTCAAAGCCTGCGAATTATTCCCAGAAAAATGTATAAAGATCTGGCAAATGTCTATTACTGTTTCCTATAATGCCCTATAATCTATCTGATAATATATATCTGCAGTTCAGAGTGGCATGCTGTATGATACACGATGTGCAAGAAACATACCATAACAATGGCGCTTACATGGCAGAAAAATACGGAATCGAACGGTTCCAATGCTCGCCCTTTCGGTTCATTCACAGCTGTTTCTTCTGAGATGGTTAGTGACAGTATTTCTATATGAAATATGTTTCATAATTTTCAACACGTGACCAAATTAAGGAGCATGACTGTAGTATGAAAACACAATTACACACATTCATCACGTAGAACTCGGAACTGTCAAGAAGCATCCTGTGAGGTTGATGGCTGAGACTTGTGCACATTTAGTACAAAAACGGATGGGGTATACATATTTAGTACTAATGCCATCCAGGGTAGCCGCATCTTGATATCAAGTCTCTGCACAGTGGAAAAAAATGTATGTCTCTTGCGTATAGCTTTGGACAGTTTATAATGATTACACACTTCATGGGTGCGAATCTCATATTGATGATTTTTAAAATGAGGGGCTTGATGTGCCAACAATGGTGCGATATTTAGAACATACATGTACGTCAACTTCACTTAACAACAGCAACTGACGG
Source organism: Streblospio benedicti (assembly GCA_019095985.1). Taxonomy (NCBI): domain Eukaryota; kingdom Metazoa; phylum Annelida; class Polychaeta; order Spionida; family Spionidae; genus Streblospio; species Streblospio benedicti. The sequence continues at coordinate 16,822,950 of CM032661.1, read as the reverse complement.
TATTTTGCGAGATTCAGTCATTTGCTGCAGAATGTCTGAAATTCAATCAAAATTTCCATGAGTTTTATTTTTCTGATATGAATCTCGCTGCAATTGGTGATTTCTAGAAACATAGATGGACATAAAAAAGCTTTATTGCAAAGACTCTCTCAAACAAGGATATTTCATTCATTGATTGTCATCAATAAGCAGTGATTGCAGTACACGTATACACGCGTGAAAGTTTCACTCACGCATGGCCGACGGGGAAGGTAAACCACATTCAAGTTCTAAAAAAGATATCATGGTTTTGTCAAACATAGTATAAACAAATAATTGCACTAGCGACAAGCATAAATGAATTAACTCTCAATTTGGTTTGTATGCCAATAAAAGTCATTGGAGTCAACAAGAACAAGCGCAGACAACACATAGACAAGTTTGCAATACCACTCAGGAGACCAATATTATGAGATATTGACTCACTGTGGTTAATCAATGTAGTTAATATACCCCCTACCGCCCCCCGTGGGGGGCGTTATTACAGCCAAAATGGTAAGCATGTGGAACCGGGGTGTGAAATCACATAGAAATATAGATATAGTGCCACCACTGTAGATATCAGATCCATAAATATAATGAGGCTCTAAAAATATAATGTCATAAGCAACCCTTAATTTTTTTCATAATGGTCAGTCATATTGTCACAAAAAGATGATGAGAATTAGAGCCAACAAAATGTCATCACCTAATAATATAATGATTTGTCAATATTTGCAAAAATGTTAAATATGTGACCCAAACATCTATAGAAGTTTGAAAAATTATGTTTTTATGCACCGTTATCTGTTACACAATGTGTTTTGTATCAATTTTTGTGACTGACGTTGTTTTATAATACAGACATATGTGAGCTATTAATAAGGTTTATAATTATAATAGTGTACAAACATGTCTACCGCTGTGAACGGGGTGAGCTTGTTTTTTGAAAAAAGAGGCAAAAAAACGAAAAGTATACATATGTGAAATTGTCAACTCCCTTCGCCAGAGAGGACTGGGCGGAGTTGACGTTTTATTTTCAAAACAGGTGGGGTAACCCGACACGAACTGTCAGATGAAGTCTGCTTTAAAAACCTCAATCAAAACCTCACTGGGGAAAAGGGGGAGGAAAAGCATGACATACCACATGACAAATGTAAAAGTGGAACATTAAGCACATCGTAACATGTATATAATTGTATATACATGTAATTGATAAACACATTATGCTAAAATTAACATGGAAATAAAACATTATTAAACAATACATGGTAGAAACAGACTTACTACATTACACATAATAGAAGATAAACATAGAAAATACAATAAAATTGAATAAATAAACCACTGTACACTTCAAAAATATAAAAACCACCAAAACGTAGGGTGGTGGCTGGGGTAGAGGTGGTTACTAAGACACAGAGAAAACTAACGCATGTTATCCATAGTAGCTTTAAGGAACTAAAGTAATGAGGTCAAGACCGGGAAATAGCATTAACGGTCAGTGATCACAAAGAATACCTAACAGGTCAAGGTCACTGACCACAAAGAATACCTAAAAGGTCATTGACCACAAACACAATGAGCTGAGACGCTTCTTTATTTTGACCAACTGGAACTACCATCGTCTATATGAAATTTGGGTATGTAACATAATTTATTAACTGGTATCTTTGACTATAGCATTGTTCCGTTGAATCTATACCTTGCATTTCTTCAGCGTATTTACTCATTTTCAATTAACATTTTGTGAAGGTTAAAGGGGAAATAGACCCACAGTGTTTATATATAGAACAGGGACGTTCAATCTGTCATTTTTATCTAATGAACAAAGCGACATTTTGTATGCCACAAGCATGTCCTAAAATAAAGTTTTAGTAAGACTTAAATGTTTTATGTGGTGAAAAACTTTTTTTCAGTCCATTACCTCACTCTTGAGTGTCGATACTTGTACATGTCTTTAGTCCTCTTAGATGTTTACATTGCATAGATATACCTAATAGCAGGTAACCCTACTTGTCAAGATGAGTTTGACATGGACGCATCCCATTGAGAAGCCTTTAAATAGAGGGTCATCATGATTTTATTCACACTAAAAGATTATATGAAGATAATTTCTGGGCAGAAAGGTCACCAGGATTCTATTTAAATTTAAATTACAATGCCATTTACTAGTTGTATGATACGTTGTTAATTGTATATTGTCCAATTAAACTCCAATTTTAACTCCTATAGCCCAACATCTATATATTGTGCATAGTAATTGGATTTGCCATCTTAGGAGATTCAATTGATGCACAATTTGAAATAAGGTCACAAAAACACGGCTACACAAAAATGGTATAATTAAAGTGAACAATGAAAAAAACACAGGCTCCAGCTCTGATGGGTATATTGTCCCTTGCTGAACGTTGGCATTGACTGTCACTCGGAGGAAAGCTGGATTAAACTCCCCTTACTTTGTTGAGCCATCTCCTCCATGTCCCGGTTAAGGAATCCCTGATGGGCCCCACATTCCACTGTCTGAGTAATGGGGTTTAATATTCATCCAAATGACATGGATTCGTTTGGACTACTTTCAAATAGGAGTTAATGGCACTCCCCATATAATCTTTTTCATTATTAGTGGGAGCCAGGGATAAAAAGGGTCACTGACATCGAGGTCTCTGGGTTGGCAGTGGAATGGATGAATTCAATAAGATACTCACTTTAAATGGCGGAATTTTATTATTGCAATTGCAAAACGCTATCCATATGGACTGTTTAAATGAAATCCTGTCACTTGCAAAAGACAATATATCACATGATCCTAGTTGGGAATTGTCATTTGGGTGCACGTGACACAGTGCGTCTAGGAGTGACGTCAGACCTTCAGCAAGCCCACTCAGATTCTGATAGAGGGAGTCAGAGGCACAAGCCCATAGAAGCTCAGAGATAATATGTAGACAGTATCAGAAATGTTCAAATAATATGACATAACCTGATGCTGGAGCATTGTTTCCCAATATGTAGGGCAAAAATTTCTTTCAATGGCAGTTCCAGGTTTTGGATTTTGTACGCGCGATCGATGGTGGACATGTAAATAACCCTATGAAAATGAACCATTTTGGTGGTGGTGGTGGGGGGGGGGGCTGCGCCCTCTCCATGGATCTGCCTATTATGTTTTTGGCAATGCAATGCAGAGGGAAGGGAAACCAGAACTCGTTCATTTAATACACGTAAAATGTAGGCCTACCTGGTTAGATGATTGGCATAAAATTATAGAACTAGTTTGATATCACCATGGCATCATTTGAGCATTTGGGCAGGCTGCTTTGACAGAATGATGACTGTAAAGAGCTGAACGTCCATTATGGTTATTTTTAGGAAGTCCCAGAATACTTGCACCAGAAACATTTATCCAGAAGATTTCTAATCTAATTTAGCCCAGTTACCGAAGCTTATTACATGATGCATTTGGTAAAATTGCAACACCGATTATGGAATGGCTTCAGCATATTAAGGATGTACGGAGCTAATTTTCAAATTATGTCAGTCTGTCACTATAAACGGTGCATGTTTTTTGTGTCTATTTCTGTGTGCAGCAAAACTAAGATTAAAGACCGGTTTACAGCAAACGATTACGCTTTTTTCTTGATGGTATCCTATATTTTATTTGCAAATCTAGTGTCAGATAGTCTCGATTATTGAAGCTGAATAGTTGAAACTATAAGTCAGGTAGAAATGTCGAAACTTCATTTAGAACGTCAACTAGAATCCTCATTTTAGAAATATCAGACAGTCCGTTTTCAATTTAAAAGCATGGAAAAAAACATAAGTGAAATGTCACCGACGCTTACTGCTCTAGCTCAGACTACCGAAATAAAGCACTTACGTCGACTTCACTGTAAAACACACGCATAATGGTGTAACTTTAAGCTAATGAAGCCTTGTAATAAATCATGTATTGAAATAATGTTAAACCGTGGTAAAATCAGATGAAATCTAATTAATTATTTGTGATAAAGTATGTATTGCTGTGATGTTAAACTCGTCTGTGCCATATCATATGAGATGTATTGACACCCAATACATTTGACTAATGCTCAATGCAAGTGCTGTTTAGGTTTCACCATAATCTCTTCAATATAACACAAAGAAACTTGATATAGAAATTGTATGGAATATTTGGATAGGTACGTAAATCTTTGGAAGGCCGTTGAATCGAACTCTCGGTTTCTTGTTCACACCAGACCGGTCATATGTGCATGGACAGGTGCCCTTATCCGTTGGACCAACCTCCCCACACGTTTAGAAGAGTCACATTGCCATACCTGGATACAGACAGCCCGTAATCCCCCTCAGGATTATCAGTTCTGCTGAACTCCGCTGGCAGGAGGCACTGTTGCCGCTTGGCGGCGCCACTGAACCCTGTCTGTTCGTTAGCCCAATTATTCCTAATATAATCCGTCAAGTGCAGTGCAATCTCAACAGGAGGTCACCGTGCCTGGGGACACTTTGATTACAACAGTAACTGTAGGATGAGTGTTCACCGTCATTTGTTTTGTACATCCAAAACCACATTTTATTCACACTAACAAATGGTTATAATGCATTTTAGATTGTATCAAATATCATAGATATATATCGCAATGCAATGGGATTGTTTACAAATGTTCTTTTGACCTAGACTTTCGTGCAGTGTTTACAATCAACCCAACAGCTGTAAAGCTACATTAGAAAGAAACAACGAGACGTAATTAAATGCTTAATAAACTATTTTGCTAACTTTCATAAACTGCACTGTTGTGAACTGTTAAGGCTAGGGCACATTACGCCGCAAAGGCTGTCTACAGCCAGTGTAGGACCAAAAACGCACGGAGATCGTAAAGATCCGTAAGTGTTAAGTGCGATAAGCGCAGCGTTTTTAAGGTCGTAGGGTGGCCGTAGAAGAAGTTTGGCATGCCAAATTTCCTCTACGACCACCATACGTCATGGTGTGACCGGAAGGAGGCAGTGCAATAACCTTCCGCTAATCGTCGTATACTCACAGAGGATTTACCCGCACTTTGCCTGCACAGATACAGTACAGGCACAGTGCGTTCTCTGTACCATGAACGTACGAATGCCCTATACGTTAGTAATCACACCGTGCGTAGACAGTAAGTTATACGCGAGTACAACGCACGTTCGGTGCATTTTGATATCACGGCCACCTCCATAAATTCATTCCCTTTGCCGAAACACTCGTAACGCACGGAGCCCTGCGTATGTGCCCACAACTGTACTTTTGTCAATGCATGCGGAAAACGCCGTAGGCGCCGCAGACCTCAACACGCCTTGCGGCGACCATGCACCCCCCGCAAGGTCAATTGTGCCCCTCGCTTTAACATGTACATCGTAAACAGAGCGATTGCTCACTTTGTTATTTTCTTGGGACATTTAAATCTCACGCGATTGGAGCCTAAAACTGATAGAATATATTTTTCTAATGCAATCTTGAATAAAAGTCAAGTCAAGTCAAGTAATATTTATTTAAAAGTCGGTACAACGAATATAACAAATAACATGAGCTGTACAGAGCTTTTAAAACCGACAATACAGACATATACAATTACACACTATACACTTAACCTAAATTTATATAGATGAGTTATTTACAAAATGAACATTTACAGCTATTTCTTCCTTAAAGCGGTGATCGTGCTTTGGTTTATTTTTGATAAATTATTGCCTACTTGGTAATTAACAAAATTTAGTGATTGTGGAACGGTGTTGGGTGGATGGCTTAAAGTTTTAGATTACAGTGCACACAACCGCGAGGGAGTTACATGTAATTAATTACTGCAAGTAAGCGCCTATAGTGGGGTGTTTTATTCTTACGTGTTTTTGTCAATGTTGATTGCACAAAAGCCAGAAAAAATGGGTCATCAATATTTTCCGTGCATGCTTACAGCAAATAAACATTAAAAAACACACGTTTTATCAAATCAATAACAAAATGCTCTTTTACTTTTTGTACTTGTGATGTTTTGCCACAAAACCATGATCATGCTGCCATATGAACATAAAATTAATGAATAGACGTCCATCAAGTATGAGATGCTATTTGGCTATGACAATCAACAATAATGACACGTGTTGATGATTTCCTCTTGCATACATACATGTACATGTACATACAGCGGAACCATCCAGCGGTTTGGTCTCAAGTGATCTCAATAAAGATGTGGTCGCTGTAATGAGATCATAGTGGTCTCAATAGAGAGGTAGTCTTAATTGCAGGTACCACTGTAAATAAATGGTTTTTATGATGACTGGTCTGGCTGTTTAATAGCCATTAATTGCATTTGTGTAGATAATATGCCGGTCACTATCTGATCTGGATTGTAGTGACAAATCAAACGAAGAAGCTTCTCTAGAAACCGTTTGCAAGAAGAAATATCTGATTGTCATAGTGACCCACAAAACAAAATTAGGTGCTAAAGAAATGTGCTTCACTCCGTATGCTGTATACTACAAGCCTGAGCAAACACGTGACCAATAACAGCTCGTATGGTAGTCGAATTACGTTTCCCTGCGCAATGGATTTGGCATACGAGCTGCTTGACGTTGCGATTACGATTTCAAGGGGTTAGTGGATTTCTCATTACTGATCATATAGTAAATAATCTAACCTTTGCTGCTAACTTATGACATACGATGTATCTCTAAATATACTTAAATTATCTGTAACCTACAGTTTTATGGTGTAATAATTCAAGACAGTTATCAAATTATATATCAACTATAATACTGTTATATAAACAACTTAAAATGAACAAATGCAGGACAAGAACATGAACAACAATGTTGGCATAGAAACAAACATACAAACAAATGGGAATTGACTTAATGTTGAGAAAGGGTTTGCTTCATCACAAGTTGCTACACACCTTTTGAGAGTGCTTACTCGTAAAGCCCTGTTTGTTATGCCCCATGTGTTACCAGACAATTTATCTTGCTATTTTTCCAACTAGATGTGGACACATTTTCAGGCTTAGGACACCACACACCAAATGAGTCGGTGATTTGTGATTCTAACCTTGCAGTTTGAAGCCCCAGTCAGACGACACAAATGTTAATCCACGAATCTTGCCGGTACAGTAGATGTGAAAAAAAACTACATGTTGAAATCGAGATCGTGCGACCTGGGCAAACCGGCTGGCCGACTACAATACAACTGTTGAGTTGGCTCCACTCAAAGGGAATGTTTTACCATGCCATTGCCTTTTTTGTATAATAGAGCTTGTGGCCATGATCGTTGAACCATTCAGGTGCTTCATTCACAGTGGCCATGTGGATGAGCGCAGATATAGCTCACCACACCATCTTAATAGTCCAGGCATATTTGGTATCAGATGTGTTAGCGCTGCGTCGGACAGTCTAGAATGTGGATGAGTATATGTCTTAGTATTGCAATGGTTGCAGTTTGGCACATGGTCTCGTTAAATGTGCGGAGATCTTTCCATCTCTCCTATTTCTTACACCTGCCTCACCACCGTTAAAAAAGAGAAAAAAATCCGCGAACAATTGTGATTGTCTGATAGGGCCTTTACATTACTGCTTACATAATAGGAACAGCACTTATATATAGTAGAAAGAGTCACCGGTATTATCTGTGCAGTATATCTTTCAAAGTTTAAAACATTGTTGACAAATTGATGTAGCATTCGTGGGAATCTATGACTGTGATCTAGTCCTATACATGCATACTCGGAGAAAGAATCATCTGTGTTAATTGTTGGGTTTTAAAAAGCTGAAAATAGAATTATTTTTTTCTTAAAGCTCATCTTTTTCACAATTTTTGAAATTCATGTTCACTGTTGAAAACAGGATAATGTATTTTTTCGACATTGGACTTTAAATCCTGTTTGAAATAACTAATTATGTATGAATGACAACAAATGATATACAGACAAATGTACAATTTAATGAATTTTAAATTCAAGATTAAGATAGCCCATTCCCTCGCCTCCCAAGACTATAATGCTGTATAGGATTTTAACATTTCTTTCGCAAAATACAATGTAGATAAACTTGGACAATGGCACAAATTGTAAGGTGCAGAAGAAACATACAAAAACACAATCAAACGCCCACATTAGATCAAAGCAGAATTGGCTACTTAAATGTAGCATAAAATATGAAATGAATCCTATCATTCTAGTTAATTTCTTATGTCTTCTAGATCTCTTGGGGGATTTTTACGCCATGACTGTAATCTCACTATTTGGATTTGCAAATTGTTGAAGTATGGTTTGCTTCTTTTGACAACATATAATGTGAATGATGCACGGAAATTCTTTGTAGTAAGCGTGTTCACAGTTGGGTTAATAAACGCATTCAATGGAAACGTAATGAATGAAAATACCATCTCAAAAGTGTCTGACACGTGAAAATCTGACATGGAAATGATGACAAGTGCTGTAACTGTCATTGACACCAGGAAGTTTGACAGCAAAACCGCCCCCAGTCTGACGATTACGTTGACAGTTTCGTCTGCTGTTTTCCGTATTCTAAAAGAAGTCTGTTTCAGATGTTTGATTATTGAACAGTAAATAGTAAGTACGCACACAAACGAAAACAAGTGCCAGCAACCGTAAAAGATCGAAAAAGGTAGCGACAAGAATTGACCAATCATAATGCAAGCCGAACTCGTGATGTCATTTCCTGACAACAGGTTAGCAAGAATGGGAACTGTTATTCCGACCAGCCATCCCAAGCACACAAATGCAAACAATGGCTTTTTCAATGCAGTACCACCCCTTGCGCGGCGGCGGCCGCGGGAAAAGGGGTCCAGCACTATGCTCAAATATCTGTCTATGCTTATTGCCAACGTGGTGTGGTTTGAAAGGAACACTGAGATGGCCATGCCAACTCCGGCGAGCCTGCAGCTGACACTCTGTTTCCACAGCATGGCGATGTAGGTAACATCGTCCTGATACTTGTTGAAGTAGATGATCACTCCCAAGTACACAACGATTATAGAATCTGCAATGTTAAGCAGACAGTGCAGTACTGCATCATTCTTGTCGTGAGTCGTAGACACACGCCACAGTAAGCTGGTGCAGTTGGCCAGTAGTATTATCCAGATGTAGACGTTGATCAGGTACACCAGTGTCGCGCTGTCGATGATCATGGTGCAAGAAGAGAAGAGAGACAGTCTTTGCACATCAGAAACACAGTGTGAATCTTGTGTCATACAGCAGAACTCATTCTGCGGTACATATACCTCCTCCAAGTATACAAAAGAATGGAATATATAGATATTGCTGACAGCTTTATATGTAATGGCAGTTTTAGATATATCCAATGATTTTATTTGTATCAGTTTACCAAATACCAGATGAGAAAGAACATTGATAAACGTGTGGCTTAGGTCCAGATGCTCCAGATTGGTATTGTTTTCAAACAACCCTGGTTGAAGCTCTCTGATCAAGGTGTGAGAAAGATCTAAATAGACCAAGTTTTTCAAGTGGTTAAAAGGTGTGCCGATAGACGATAGGGGATTCCTCGACAATACTAGATGAGTTATTCCAGGTACTAAGTCAAAATCATTACCAAGTAATGATGTCAAAGAAGAGTTTGTGATGGTCACAGATCTTATCACATACAGCCCAATGAATAAATCTTCTGGAATCAGGGTAAGTACAGAGTGTTGGATGGAAAGAATAATAAGTTTATTGCACATGGAAAATGGCGAAATATACATTGTGAGATTATGTATTGCTGACAATGTCAACGAAGTTGAGTATCGAAGAGACGGGGGACTAGTGCCTAATCCTTTGCATACAATAGACAGGCCCCTTCTTTGGCATGTGTCAGGAATGTCATAATCAAAATAAAAGTGCAAGATATCATCTCGAGACAGTGGACACACTGATATTCGATAATGAACGGCTCGTCTGTCGACAAACCGCTGATCTCTGGAGCATCTAATGGCGTGCAGCTTTGTAAATTTGAAATAGTCTTTGAAGCCGCTAATACGGCTGGTGTTGTCATTGGCAACCATCATGGACATATCGAAGCAGAACTCGGAGTTTGATATCGAAGCCACGTCTGCTATGCTGAAATTGGGATGGTTGCATCCATAATGCGAACATAATTCATAACGTTCGTCCGAGCCATCGGAACAGTCGGAGAAGCAGTCGCATACCTGTGAGAGAGGAATACACCCGCCGGAGTGGCACTGGAAATAGTGATCAGCACAAATGCAGTCTCGCCTCTGGCAGTTACGGAAGCAGTTAATACCATCGATTTCCATCTTGGCGGCGTAACTCTGACAGATGTGCTGGCAACGTGCCTCATCCTCGCCATCGGGACAGTCAAAGACGCCATCGCACACGTGGTAACTCACAATGAATGACAAGTCAGCGCATTGGAAAAATGGACTGCCGGCGGATGTTTTGTTTACAACTAAGTCATACAATCTAGTTTTTAAAAGATTCACATATTTCGGACCGCGGCTGTTGTGTGGTGTTCCCAACACACGTTTCAAATCCGCGCGTTTCAGCTCCTTGTCCACATTGACAATGCTCGTGCTGCCGTCCTTCGAATACTTGCAGAAGAACCCCACAGTATGCAAGGTGAAATCACAGGGCACAAAGATTATCGTAAATTCCCAACAGTAATCGCCTCCGTAGATGATGGGACACAGATGCTTTATATTAGTTATCTTTAGAGACTGGTGGCAAAAAATGCCTTCATTAATGTTATACACATAAACTGGCAGACGTTGGAAAGGTTTTGTGTTGATGTGCAGAAAATCGTCATGGACAGCGTTCCTTAATGATATTATATTTTTGCAATTACTACTGAAATCCACATGATCAAAAAAGTTTTGGTCTATGTCTATTGCCCAGAATACGATATCATCATATTGTAATATTCTGAAGGACGTCTTTATTTGGTAATCATCCAAGCCAAATGAGTGAAAACTGATTTTGAACAAATGAGACAAGAATAACGTCGGTGATAGGAACGTCATTAAACTACCATTTCTTAGAGCACAAAATTCTTTGACTCTATCTGATGAACTATTCGTGAGCATATTGAACCTGAAGGAAAACTCCAACGTTTTACGCACGGATACCAGGGACAAATTGCTGTATTTATATATGTTACACCTGTCGGAAGTGAATTTGTGCTTATAGGTGCATCCGAAAACAGAAATGGCAGTGCGATTTATAGAATGTTCTTCTGCGCACCTATAGGCATAGTTCTGTGTCAGCATGCGATGCTGATAAGGACACAGAAACATTTTGAACTCCCTTATAGAAACCGTCCAATAACGCACCGCTGTCGTCGCATAGTGCTCTATGACTATTTCCACAAAATCGTCTGCGCTGGTCGCCCAGTGTACGAACCGAACATCAGCCACCACGTACACAGCTTTGTCCAAATGGTTGCCCCTGTTCTTGAGTACTGTAAATCTCGGACAGTGGTCAATATCTCCTGTTCCAGTTAGATGGAGATTTGTGATGAGACTTCGCAGTATGAGCATGGTTAATCGCGACGCGGATAGACGTATCACTATTTTCCCTACATAACCTTTTTGTACGATGGAACACGGAATGTGCAGTGTACCGTTGTAAGTAGCTACATTTAAGCGTGTGCCGTGGCTGAGTGTACACTGTTTTGGAGTGTATGACGTATTCGTATACGCTTGCAATCTATGGATGCCGTTTTCTAAATGAATGATTTGGTCCGGGATCATTTGAGGATACGTTTCCACATAGACGGTGTTTGTCAAGCAGGCCGTCGTATCTAAACCGCGCTCAACGTTGACGGTTACCTCGCAATAGTCGGGCACCACCACACTGGTGTATGTGTCAATCTCAACGCTAAAGCGTCGCCCGTCTTTTAACTGTAAGTGCATACTAACCAGAGTGTTACAATCAGTGGTATTGTCCTTAATCACATAGACGTCTATAGCGTGATACCAAAAATATCGCAAGTGCAGAACGAGGTGTGGATGTTCACGGTAGTTTTGGGTTGGGAACAGCATATACTGCTCAAAGGAAAGCCGAGTAAGATGGTCTATGTCATTAGGAATGGATGATGTAGACTGTGCTACTTCTAAAAATGTGAACTGGAATTGTAGTTCTGCCCAGCCGGGTAAAGAGTATACGATGAAGATGACTGGGTGTTTCTGTGGAGTATAGCGCCCCACAGGCAGATGAGAGGAGCCGTCATTGCAGTAGACCTCCAAATGTCCAGATCTGATGATGAGAAGACCAGCAAAGGGGCACCGCCCTGAAAGAAAATTGTACACCGTAATCATTAAAGTATTAAGTGCATGTTTTGTGACAATTCAGGTCATTGATTTGAATTCTCCGTCTTCAATGACGAGTAGGCTGAATTCATATAAGCAATTACAGCAATACAATAAAATGAGAGATAAAACGAAAAGACAAAAGATGTTAAACAGGAAGTCATGTGTAATTGAAATACGTGTAGTAATGAAAATGTAAGTAATTGTTGGTTTGCATGCACATATAAGTGGGTGTTAGACCGCAAAACTAGTCGCAAATTATAATCAGTTATGATTTGTGTCAACGTAAATTGTAACCACACCCCCCAAAATTGTCTAGCTAACGCAAAATGTAACCACTGACGCAAGTTGTAACCAAGGTGTATATGAACCACACAAAACAACAGAGCAAGTTCCCATTCAAACACACAAAGAGTCAAAAGAGGGTTAATACAAGAAGAAGACTGGTTGGAGGATGATAGAGATTCATGAAATTGTGTTACAGTCCTTCCACAGAGACGCATTCTTAATTATGTAGGCGCATGTCAAATTGTGCGCTCAACATTAGCATAAACACATCATTATCATACTATGACAGTATGTGGAAGTGTTGGTTATCTGTAATTCTCAACGTTGTTTCTCAGAAGTATGTTCCAAGGTTCCAGCTCGATCCGAGCTGTTTTGCGGCAGGACCAGCCTGATCCTCCACACGAACCAGCATGCTCAGCACTAAAGGCACGGCTTTTGAGGTCCAAGAGATGGGTAATTAGAGCCTGCCCGAAAACACATTAAATGACTTTATTAACACCAAGCAAAACGTGGTTGATGTTTTCATGTGAACATATCTTTTTACACAATCAAATGCCAGTTCTTGTCACTCATTAACCCCTCAATTTCACATAGACGATAATAGGTACAGATGCTCCACAAGACACCAGGCATGAGAACAAAGTAGTATTCCCAGTCATTTTATGGTGGCTGGTGTGCGTATTTCGTGGCCTGAACTAATAGGATCGTTTGGAATAATGGTCTGTGACCTTTCACCTGGACTGGATGAGAAGGCAGTCTCATGAAATCAATTGGAAATATCACACCAGTGATCAAATTAGACCTCCAGACGATCCACATAGGAAAATAAGATGGTCCATATCAACAACCTAATTTTCTATAATGATAGCCCACAGCCCAAAAAGAATCACAATCACTTAAATCACTTCTTCTGAGAAGTGATAACAATTCTTTGGCCAGATCTAGCAGATATATGCCATGCCCTCTAGGAAAATAGCATTAATCATGGAGCATCGTAAATAACCGAACTGTTGGAGAAGATGCTACTGTTTCATGGTTTCATTCTTTTAGATTATTATGGCAATGGCGGCACTTGCGGTTTCGTCTACCGACCATACAATGTACATTAATCGTCTCAAAGCAGCAGACGAGGCCACAGTTACTCAGAGAGACCCAGAGCCAGCAAGGAGTGCCCCAGTTCCAAGGGAACCAATCAGACCACTCAATGTTTGATGCCAGACTACAGACGATCCGCCCCGTAATGACCCTAAGCTTCTTCTTGAGCATCTGTAACCATCATCGTCTATGTGAAATTGATGGTCAATTCAAATAAAGCTAGTATGCAGTCACTAGACCCATCACCAGTCTCTCCGTTTGCGAAAAAGATTGCATAACTCGTGTAAACATAACTGATATCATCGTAGGTTAGTAAAACAAAAATACTCTCCACTACTTGTTAGAAATAGCATACATTTGCCCTAGCCATAATTTGTGGCAGTGTTTATATTTTGCGTTAGCAGGGCCATTTTTAGGGCGGTAGTTATAATTTGCGTTTACGCAAAACATAACTGGTTACATTTTGCGTTGGTTACATTTTGCGTCTAACAGGAGGGACTTTGGGATTTACAGTTGGTGGCGTGTGGGGGAAATTATAAATATAATTATATTTTGCCAAAAGAAGTTTGATTTGGGGCTACAGACACCACTTCCTTCTATTTGGATTGGTAGTCGTACTAAGCTTGTGTATCAAGTTCTTTAAACCTTCTTTACACATCAGCGAATGCCGCCTACGTAGCTCTACGTGCAATGGCGAACTGGCACATTCGTCAGAAAATTTTGAACATGTTCAAAGTTTCCTGACGAATATACTGGTTGGTTTAGGTTCGTTAGTACTTACAAATAGTTATGTTGCGTCTATGGATCGCAGAACATTTGCACATATAAGTAACACTTCGTTTGCCTCAGAAAATCGTCGCACCATGCATTTTTACTACGTTCAATGCCGCCTCAACACGCCCAAATTGACGGCTTTACACAAAACGTGTGCATGCGTTGCACAGACTCGCATATGACCACCTATGTATAAAGCGGGTATAAAACCACGATGTAAAATTATAGGTGCTATGATAAAATAACGTTGTGAAGTAAAATAGATAAAATATAGGAACCATGACGCCATAAACCAAATAATAGCTTTCACGCTAGAAATAGAAGGGTTTGTAATATTTCAAGCAATCAATCCTACCATTGCATGAATCGCCATCATCAGAAGGTAGCAACCGCATCTTCGTGTCAGACGGCATAACACCCACATACGAGAACTTTTCTATTAGCAGTCCCACGGGAACGTCTTGTATCTGACCTATCATCACTTGGCCTGGTGCCGTCCGGTACATGCAATCCCTTGAACATCCGGCTATTCCTTTGACGACCTCCTCATATTCATAATCAAAGTCTAATTCCGTGGTAATAAACGAGTCCACGTGTTGGACAAGAGAGACAGTGATGTACATATGGTAAACACCGAATACACGGCCGTTGTCACTTGTGTTACATGGATGCCTGGCCAATGGGTCGACACGGCTACGATAATGTGGAGAAAGTAGACCCGGGTGGATGACTATGTGTTCTGCTCTTAGACTGCATATGAAATAAGCCATACGTAAACTTAGATACGATATCGTCGAATGCTGTTTAGTTTTACCGACGGCGATTCCCTGGAAAAACCATGAGTATATAGTATGGGGATGTCGTGTTATAACCAAAGCTAGATGCATATTGTTGATCATAGATTTCTTTGTAGAGTTTTTATGAGAGTTCCCGACGGTAGCCTCAGTAAGGCCTGTCGTGTAGGCCTGCTCTCTAGGGTAGACTTCATAGTTTGCTTCCATTCTAATGAGTTCTTTGAACTGTTCTTCTGCAAATATAATTATCTTTGCCTTATGTTGAGACATACTTACAACGTCCATGCTTATGAAACCACACATTTGTGTAAGCAGGTACGATGTAGTCGGTCCGTAGTCAGATCGTACAGAACTCCTATTGTACAAGTCAGACCTTTCTTCATAGATGTTAATCGAAGATTCATCACAACGATGTGAGTAGAAAGTGAATGCTTTAAACACGGTTAAATTGATGGCAAATGACCGGTGCACTGTTATGGTCCACGTAGATTGCTTGAATGAGGAGTCTAATTTGAAATACTGCAATGGAGCTGTAAAATTATTTACTGGTGTAACCGACGTTAATATCTTCATTGCTGACATGCATTTCCATCTAATGAAATTAAGACAGGACTTGAAGTCTAGTAGATTAAACCGTTTATCCAACTGCAATATATGATGCAATAGGTGTAAATTATACGGGCTCCATTCATCGGCGAGTTTTCCTTTATTGTCAATAGTCGCAAAACTACAGCCGAAGTAATTAGATGTTAACACACCAGCCACTATATAAATTATCATCCAACTGGTAATCATAATGTAAAGAATACAACTACAGCTAACTATTGGTCACTTCCCCAGCATGTAGGTCCTGATGACCAGTTTCTTTCTTATATACTCCAAAGATGACGTTTAAAGGCCACCGAAAAATATTCATTCATTATTAGTGCACTAATCTGAAACATTATCTATGCCTACCCAATCCTCTTGGTCGTTCATTGTTGTAATAATTGACATAGGCTTGCAAAAGGGCAGAAAATGTTATTCGGCAATACTTCCTAAATTGACAGATATTAGTTTCTTTGTTAATCACAATTTTGATTATTAAGACCTTCAAGGTTCTCTGTAATATTGATGAACTACACGTACAATTACTATTACTGCAGGCAGATTTAGTTGAAAACAATAAATGAAACAAACAGAAGCGAGGAAATATTTAGAAAGTAGGTTTCTGTGATAATCATTTTTAAATGACATAATAATGATTCATCCGAGGAAAAAATAACAGAACATACAAGCAAATAAAACAAATACAATGGTAACAATGGTTCACTCAACACGAATAGTACAGTTGATATACTTATAAATGAAATTAGTTTGACTGTACGATTTTATATCGTATACTCTCTACACTGTTCATAATATTTGAAATATTAAGATTTGGGAACATTCAAATATTTTTGGACCTATTGTTTGATTCACACATTATTGACACTGATAATAAATTATGAGACAATGTAATTTCCCAGAGCGATAGATAAGATGACTGGGGGGCTGTGACAGACAATGCTTTTTATTCCTAACAATCACAGAACTTCAGTAACAAAATTGGGAGAAAAGATAACAAATTTAATATAAAGACATACATGCACAAATGAAATAAATAACGAGAAACGCTAAAACAACAAAACGAAGATTACATTCCATTTTTCGCAATAATTCACCAAAATATCTATTTGTGCGGATTTATTACACGATAATTAATAAAAACACGCTATTTGACAGATTGCTTGTTATTTCCAAATGTTTCATAACAAATGAATTTGGAAAAAAAATTATATTTTACACATTCATTAATTCTGAGTAGTGGGTAATTTGTGTACGTTTTCATATAAAGGCAATCATAGTTACATGACAGATATTTTAAGATATAGAGCGTGATATGAAATAGATACACACCAATTAAAGGAACTGGAAAACCTTGACATAAAGCATTGAAGATTTGAGCAGTGTTAGTTCTCATGATTATTATTGTCATTTGATACCTAAGGGATCGTTCATAAATGACGTCACCTGATTTTGGCATTTTTTTACCGCCCCCGGTCACCTTTCGTCATTTTTGAAGCCGCCCCCCCCCCGGTAAGTGACGTCATCCTTGACTGCCCCCCAAACCACGCAATATGGTTTCATGCTGACGTTTAACATTTATTTAACTGTACCAGTATATAAACACATTTGAACCTGTTTTGAGGATGGATGTTGGCAGGAAGGGTGTGTGTGTGTCCATATGGCGAGCGGGGGGGGGCATGGCTGGTGTCCATATTGGGTGGGGGTATGGCTGGTGGTGAGGCAGGGAGGAGTATTTAAGCTGTTCCAGATCTCATCAACCCGAGCAGCAGCAGAAAGCGGGTGATAGAGATCTACATTGAATGGTCTGCACGTGTGTACCAGGGATAGGTATAACTGGAGGGAGGAATATTAGAGGGATCTTGTTATTGCCACATACATGTAGTGTGTGTATGTCTGTCACATCTGACTGTGGGATGAAGGTGATGGAGGTGTATTTGATCTTTCCCACACCTGTATAGTGACGGGAGCTGGTGTGAGGCATGTGGGACAGGGGAAAGAATGGGAAGGGAGGAGCATTTAATATGTTTTTATCTCATCCGTTTCAACCAGAGCATTCGCAGGAAGAGGGTGCATTAATTATAGACCTGTTTAGATAGTGATGGGGTAGAGCGGGTTGGGGAGAGAAAAGAGGGGGGTTGGAAGGAAGGATAGGGATGAGTGGGACATTTAATCTGCTCCGCACGTGTTTACCATTGGTAGAAGTAGCAGAGGGAGAGATATTAGAGGGATCAATCATTGCCATATTTAGTACATTTAGTGTGTAAATGGCTGTGACATGCATGTATGACGATGGGAGGACGGTGATGGAGGTGTATTTAATCAGTCACAGACCTGTATGTTGACGAGAACTGGTTCGAGGGATGTGGGATAGGAAGAAGGATGGGGAGTAGCAAAAGTACTTTATTGTTGACTGCTGATATAGTACAATAATAGTCTACACTAGACTTATATTATATTATTCTTTATGTTTATTTCAGACTCATCCATAATACATTAAATACATAAATTACAGCGGTCCATAGAATGTATTAAGAAAATTTAAAAACAAATTAATACAATTTATATGACTAGAAAAAAAGAAGATAACATAAAATATAACATTAAAAATAACTACATCTACGGCACCAAGTTGTTAAACTCGTGGTGAACAAATAGTAACTTTATCCAATGTGATCTAATTCTTCAACTCCATCTCATGTCAGAGTTCAATATTGATCTATCAATTTGATTTCCTGAGAGATCAAGTCTCTTTATAAACCTGAAGACAAGGTTTCTAATCACAGCTGGACAACTCTTCACATTATTAGGATAGTTCTCATTATCTTGCTATTTAATGTGTATGTATGAAATAGTACCAGCATAATTGCATCAGGCTAAGTCTACACGTACTAGTAAACATTTCGAAGTGCATGGAGTCATGGCATGAGGCACATGAAAACATGAAAGTGGTTACTGATGACTTCATGGTCAATAAAGACTAAAATAAAGTAAAGTTAAAGTAAACTTTATTTCATTGGCTTTTTACAGAATTTGTTGTAAACACGACATAGTAGTTATGTTTGAGGCAGCTACTGCGCAGCGCCCTGATTGGTGTCGTCACCGTCTAGTAATGCTACTGTACTGTAGCAACACACTGTGTGGAGATCAGCAATCCAGTGGAAGAAATATGACGTAACCTTTTTGGTGACACTAAGTCTGCCATGGCCGGGCCGCGAACTCACAACTCAAGCAAATCACGTTTTGAGGTCGTACGCTCTAACCACTTAGTCTTGTTGGCAGATTCTCTCACAACTCACCCTCAACTTAATGAAAAGGCCCTCACACTTATCCATTTTTGGAAAGGAACTGTACATATACATGCATTTAAAAAAAAGAATGAATCATTTGGTTGCAATATATAATAAGACTATAATAACTATGTAATTCAATACCCTTTGAGCTGAAGTAATCAATGATTTTAATATCCTTCTGTACTATATTTTATTCTCTCTGGTGATTTCTTAATGGATGAAACAGTCCTGTAAGAGAATTTTTCTTCAACACACACACACACACACACACACACACACACACACACACACACACACACACACACACACACACACACACACACACACACACACACACACACACACACACACACACACACACACACACACACACACACACACACACACACACACACACACACACACACACACACACACACACACACACACACACACACACACACACACACACACACACACACACACACACACACACACACACACACACACACACACACACACACACACACACACACACACACACACACACACACACACACACACACACACACACACACACACACACACACACACACACACACACACACACACACACACACACACACACACACACACAGCGTGATCTGACTATGGGCGAGCGATAATTCACGATACAGACAGGGTAGTGTTGCAAGTTATGTTTCTGATGTTTTCCTTATATAGCAGACAAAGTCAGCCATGTTGGAGTCATTGATGCCACGAAAACGCCAAAGGCGGCACATGGGTTTAACTACTAATCTGGCAATGCCCCTCATACGGCCACTTTCCCACTTGGGCTATGTGTACAATAGAACCTTCAATTAGGACCACCTCTGCAGAGAAAACACTTCTATATTGAGGCGGTTTCTTACATGCCCAAGCCTTCATAAACAGACCATTGCAAACCCCCATAAAACTACCTCTCTTTTCAATAAATGTAGGGCGTTTGCATATACATGTTGCAGAGTATAATACTTCTCTTTGTGTGTATATTTGGTTTACTTATTTTGTTATAAATCATTTTGAAATGTTTTTATTATATACTGACTTGAAGAAGCGAGTACAAGGCAAAATATTGTAAAATTAATAAATTAAAAAATTTAAAAGTAAAATTTGAAACAAGCATCTACCTATATCTACTCAATTCGTTTATATCGTTTTTCAAAAGCATCCATTACACAACTTTATGTTTTGCCAGCACGTTTACAGAATGTGAGTAATTTTATTAGTTACCATTTATTGTTGTTAAATGAAAAAAATGGAGCATTTCGGTTCCACATTCAGTTAAAGTTTGCATTATGATTTTCATCGGCACAGTCTGCTACAAGTACAAAAACATTTATGAATTCTGTTCTACTTTACATTTTAAGAAAGTTAAATTTTTAGATGTTGAGTCCAGAGTGAATTATCTCTCACTAAACTTGATGCATAATATATATTATGGAAAATCACCAATTAGAGTATGTAATTTGATAAAGACTGAAGATGTACATCACCACAACGCTAGAAATAGTGTCATGTCTTATGTTATTCCCCATGTCAATAGCCTAGATCTCACTTCTTTTTGTTCAATTTAATGGTGCAAAATTATGAAACTCTCTTCCAAATAGATTAAAGTCATTAGAATGTAAGAACTCTTTCAAAGATAGATGTAAATTATTCATATATAATAAAATGGTTTCTTCTGAAAATAGTGAATTTGTGAGGTAATAGTCATTTGTGATATAATAGTCAAAAAATTATTTTACTAGTCATTTTGTCACTGTGATTAGACAATAGGGTCCACTAAGGAAATAAGTTATTGTTCATAGCAAAAACGTTTAGTGCTTCCTGTTTATAATCTCATTGTAGTGTTTAGTCATATTTTTGTTATTATTCAATTTATCATAATAATTATTTTTTGTTGCTTTTATTGTAATGATTTACTTATTTTTGTACAATGTTATTATAAATAAAAATCTGAATCTGAAAAATCTGAAAAAGTTCATCTACACACTACCGAACACATATCTAATATAAAGTATTGCAGTCGTGCTTTCAGGCTATCGGGGGTGCGCTAGCGCGTATATGTGTGTGTGTGTGTGTGTGTGTGTGTGTGTGTGTGTGTGTGTGTGTGTGTGTGTGTGTGTGTGTGTGTGTGTGTGTGTGTGTGTGTGTGTGTGTGTGTGTGTGTGTGTGTGTGTGTGTGTGTGTGTGTGTGTGTGTGTGTGTGTGTGTGTGTGTGTGTGTGTGTAGCACTTCATCGTGATCTGTTTATGTACCAGATATGTATTTTATCTTTTGTAGGACAATTCTGATTATCTCTCATGTTTTAAACCATTTATCATGACCCACAAGGCGTACATGAACAAACCATGGGGTAAGGTGGGGCGCTGAAAAAAATCAAACCGAGGGGGTGACATGAAAATTTTGTAAAAATTATAGCTGGCTGGGACCAGGACAAATTTAGAAGGTACCTGATCGAAAAATCCAAACCATAATCATTTCATTTTTAATACCTATTTTTAATACACCCTATTATAAATTAATGATAGACTCCTACCTGAAGACAATTTTCCATTTTGCTACATCCAGTCGCTCCGACGGCATTTGAACTCATGACTCCGTGTTCATGAGACCAAAATAATGCCATCATACAAGCCAGTGACTGTCATGGTTTTGATTCCCTTTATGAATACCTCTAGAATAATACCATACAATAGTGGAGAGTCAAGCAGGTGTTTATCTTTTCACCTCAAGATGCAATCCTATTCTAACATGCACTATTCAGAGAGTGAAAAAAATAAACAAAAAAACTCCCCCATTGACGTACCCCACCTCCTTCTCCCAAGCTCCACTTACGGAAAGAGCGGTTCCATGACAGGCAACAATGGCGTGTACATTACCGCGTGGAGACCCGCCGCTACCACCGCCGGGTAATTTGGCCGTCATCTTAATGGAGAACCACTACTTGGGTAGCACATACGACACGGTGACACAGCTCTTATTGCTGAGATTTTTTTCATCAGTGAAAAAGGCAGAAAACTTTCACTCTTGAAATTCTTATTCATAGACACAGCAAAGAGCGCGATAAGCAGAGACAGCGAAATAATTGATAACTGACATAATGCACGTAAAGTATACCTTTACATTTAAGACACACCTCCCACACAGTTGCTGACCCTTTAGTGACCTCCTTAGAGGGGTGGTCTCTGTATGGAGGCACAGTGCACGCGATGGGCTTCTCATGGAGGCAAGCGAGCACGCAAGATGCCCATATCATAGAGGTTGTCTGTTTATTGAGTTGGTCTTTATTAGAGGTTCTATTGCACGCCCAATTTCTAGTGGCATTTACCTCAAGGTGACAGGAGTAATAGTGAGTGGACGGGATGGTCGGATGAGGCAGTCTAGTCTCCATCTTTCTTGCAATTTGTTTATCAATTAGACCAGGCCCTGAGCCATCTATATTACAGGTGTCTTTGTTCTAACCAACCAAGCAATTTCATTACATTGTCTCTGCTATACAAGAGCATAGCAAATTCATCTTCATTGCTATTATAGTATGATGATTAGCATTCAGTATCCACAGTATCTACACACCTATGTGGCCAGTGCCTTGTTGCAATCTGCCGGGTCATTACAACCCTTTGAGAGCAACAGTTTCATTGGTCTGACAGATCTATTATCATTGTTATTACTTTAATATGTTATTTATGGTGTTTGCACAATATATAACAGGTATATGTGTAGAAAATACATGTTGCAGACAAGCTGAGCTGGCTGGCACATTTCATATGCACATACAGCTAGTGACTGTCATGGGTTTGATTCCCGTTATGAGTACCTCTAGCAGACTACCATTCAAGAGTGGAGCATCAAGCAAGTTTTTATCTTTTCACCAAGATGCAATCCTATTCTAACAAGCACTATTCAAAGAGTGTTAAAAAAAACCTCCCCCATTGACGTAGACCACCTCCTTCTCCCAAGCTCCACTTACGGAAAGAGCGGTTCCATGACAGGCAACAATGACGTGTACATTACCGCGTGGAGACCCGCCGCTACCACCGCCGGGTAATTTGGCCATCGTCTTAATGGAGAACCACTACTTGGGTAGCACATTACAACACGGTGTCACAGCTCTTGTTGCTGAGTCTTTTTCATCAGTGAAAAAGACAGAAAACAAACACAGTTGAAATCCTTAATCATAGACGCAGCAGACAGGGCGATAAGCAGAGACAGCAAAATTATTGATAACTGACATAATGCACGTAAAGCATAGCCTCACATTTAAGACACCACCTGCCAAACACTTGCTGACCCTTAGTGGTCTCTTTAGAGGGGTGGTCGCTATATTGAGGTACAGTGTACGCGATGGGCTTCTCATGGAGGAGAGCGAGCACGAAAGATGTTCATATAATAGAGGTGGTCTAGCTGTTTATGGAGTTGGTCTTTATTAGAGGTTCTATTGTACCGGCACGCCCACTTTCCAGTGGCATTTACCTCAAGATGACAGGAGCAATGGTGTGTGTAGGGGATGGTCGGGTGAGGCAGTCTCCATCCCTTTTGCCATTTATAATCAATTAGACCAGCCATCTGTCTCACAGGTGACTCTGCTATACATAAAATTACCAAATTCATCTTCATTGCTATTATAGTATGATGAAAAGAACCCATACTATCTACACACCCAAGAAACCAGTGCCTTGTTGCAATCTGCCGGGTCATTACAGCCCATTTAGAGCGACAGTTTCATTGGTCTGACAGATCTATTATCACTGTTATTACTTTATTATGTCATTTATGGTGTTTGTAAAATATGTAACAGTTATATCTATAGAAAACACGTGTTGGAATCGCAGACAAGCTGAGCTGACTGGCACATGTACAGTTAGTTTTGTCATCTGATGCGAATATGATTTTTCTGAGCTTCCAGCCAACATAAAAGTATGCTCTGCACCTTTCTTGAACATCCCCCTTTCATTACTTCCCCTTTGCTCACATTTGTGAGATCAAAGTCACTTGCAGCTATTTCTAGTTGAACCATTATCCCCAAAATGACTTCCGAAATTCAATATACCTGACAAAAGGAGTTTGATTAATATTACAAGTACAGGAAGGAAATATTTTAAGTCACAAATTCTTTTGAATTCTCACCTGTATGCGGAATAGTTGCCTTTTAAGAGTCATGCAAGGCTGATATATGTTTTCTGCAAATGTCTTGTAGTTTACTACTAACACAATTTGTAAAATTTGGATAATGCTCTTTGAATATGGGTAATTGTTGCAAAATTCGTACAAAAGTGTAAATGTATTAGACATGTAGGAAAGAGCAAGAAGAAATATACATTACCAAATCACGTCGTCTAACTACATGTATATATTCAACTTAAGGCTCATAATTTGTACGCAAATTTTTCTTTAGACATTTATCATATTCCTTCATCTTTCTCTGCCACATTTTCTGTATCCCACAAAATGTGTATGTATTATTGGGTTTCTCATATGCATGTAGTTTCTTGGCCATTTCTCTATGCCCTAATATTTTAAAGACACCATCACATAAGTCTTATTACTGGGTTCAATGCTTCTATCATATAGCGTCATTGTGCTTGATAAAAAATGATGCTAAATATATGTAAATTTAAATTCAAAGATGTATATGTACTGAATTTGTTGTAAACAAAAAAAAATAATGCATTTAACATTATATCAACTAATGAAACACGTAGATCATTCATGAGTTTATTAAACTACGTTCTAAAGTCCTCATAAGACAGAACAATATGGCATATAAACACTAGTACTCCGCACACACAAAGGGCATATTATAAAAGACAATTACTCATGAGTTCTCTCACAGGAACTACATGGTCAACAGGCACTGACACAATACACACTAGAATAAACAAACAAACACAAACAAACACAAACAAAAAACAAAAACACGCCTCATTTTGAATGTAGAGGATCTGCTTGGTCTTGTTGCAAGATTTCCACAAGGATTTTAATGTAATTATTTTTCAACAGGTTGTATACACTTAAATATGAACTTTGAGCATTCACAATATGATTAATAGTTTAATATTTTTGACACATTCTTTTCTGACAACATGATTATGTATGGTATTGAAACTATTCACTGAAAGCCAGGCAGTCAATTACATTTCATAATTTTTATATGCACCGAGTGAATATGCAATTTTGAACAAATCAATGGAGACGAATCTTCAATCTTTACAAGACGTAGAAATTGCAAAATGCATGTTCACCAAAAAATTATCTGCATAATTGAAAAACACACACAATTACATGTTAGTAATTTCCTATGATTACACTTCTATCTTATCTATTGTTATACAATTTTTCCATTTTCAATATCATAGCTGTGTTCCAATAACTTCCTTTTTTGAATGTAAACAATGATATAGTAGAACAAACTACATGTACATAGTCAATCTCAAATCGATTATAGGACCATACACAACTATTGAGAAAGATTATAAGGACATAGTCATATTTGTATCAATTACATGATTAGTTTCAGCAAAACTGAACAAATCTTGCACACACTTAAAAAAACAATTTAAATTTGTACTATTGTGTCAAAGCATCTGTGACAAGCACTTGATTTCTATACAAAGTTATTCCTGCATAAAAACAATCACAAAGAATACATCATTTTCCACTCAGTTAAAACCACAATATAAAATCCACGTTTATGTTGCATCATGTAATCAGATAAATTCACTGACTTCCTATTTTCTAAAAATCAACTTTACTCGATTGTTTACTACATATATTGCCCATTTTCTCTAAAACAAACATCTAATTCATCTCAAAGTAATTGATAATTTCTACAAACGTTGGAATGTTTTGCCATGGAAACAATAGCATGTCAACAATACATACATCCATTGCTTTTGCAATTGCATAATAAACAAAAAGTACATGTCATACACATCACATACACGTACATATGCATCATAAAAATGTTACTACTTCTGTATTAAGTAGCCGCTACTTGTTGGCATTCAATCCTTACTTTGGGATGCTTCACTTCAAAATGGAATGTTATTCGTTGCAATAATACCCTGTAAATTCAATAAATACACATCAACTTGCACACATGTGATATTGCCATCTTTATTTGATAATACGTTGATTGTTTGTGACAACAATAGCCCTTTACCACACAAAGCATGCAAAGCTTCAGCAACTAGTGGAAAACATGTTCCTTAAAATCTGTTGTCATAGGAATGTGACTGACTTGTTTGTTGCCGTTTCAACAGCAATGGAAAATAAAAGTTCATTTTGCAAAACTGTAGATTGATATCTGAACAATGTCATTCGTGTATTAAGAAAGCATATTGCCAGCCAAGATTAGTCACAGATCTGTTTGTGTGGGGGTTTATATTCACACAACATCTGTCCTTCAGTCCATCATTCCATCACCACCAGAAAATCTGAGCCCTAGAACTAAATAAAAAGCTGTTTGTTGACTCTACACACTAAAAGAACCTTTGTTCTCTGAGCCAACCTCTAAGAGCACACCAATTTCTCGGCAGGTCCGAGTTCTAAATGTACCTCCGGTCTTGAGCCCATGTACTAACAAAAGGTCCTCTGTTATTATAGTCTATTACTATACCCAAAGCCCCTGTTTCTTGAATAGATCCCTAAATGAACATCCTAGCTCTGAATCCTTCAGTAAAAGAACATCTGTTCATTGCTTTTGTTCACTATGAGAACATATGTTCCTCAAATCTGTTGAGTAAGAGAACCTCTGTTCCTTGAAGCAGTTCACCAACAGATCGTCTGCTGCATATATCCATTTGGTAAGAGAACAGTTGTTTCTAAAACTCCTTTCACTAAGAGAACATTTGCTCCTTGAGTCCGTTCCTGAGGAACTCCTGGCTGACTGTCCTGTTGTGGCGGTGCTTGTACCTGAGTGCCTTGAGAACGTGCGCCTCGCGGTCTGCCACGGCCGACAACTCCAGGAACTTCTGCAGAGACATGAGGCCTCGCAGTGACAAGTTGATGTCCAGACCTACAGTAGACGAAGAAAATACTGTACAGAATCTCACTATCAAGACCACTTGTGATGCCACCTTTTAAGTGGTCTCAGTGGAGAGGTGGTTCTTATATGGACGATTCGAATGCAATCATTTTGAAGGATTGGGACTTAGAAAAGTGGTCTTATTTTTGAGGTGGTCTCATTATAGAGGTGGTCTTAATTGGAGGTTCTACTGTATCAAGTCTCACGGATTTCCTGTGTTAATCATCGTGGATGTAGTCAAGTTGCTATGATCAGTTTTCATAAATATCATGACGATGCCTCAAATTAGAAAGGCTCATATATTTGATAGATATTGAGATGACAAGTTTCACTCTACGATGTTTTTGACTTGTTATACTGATATAACAGTCGTTGTAAAATGTCAATCCAATGATGTATATTGGTGTTTTGTAATCACTTAGGATATGTTGTTGTGATGGAAATGCAAACCTAAGAGCCCATGTCTAATGTTCATGAATTATAGTTTAGCAGGAATCGTATACAATAGTATATGCCATGAGTCTTACAAATAGTCCAATAAATAGCCATATGTCCATGTGCATGTACTTTAATCCTCATGATATCTACTACGGTATTTCGTAACAGAGGAGATCTGCTGTAGCTCAGAATTTCTTTGCGACACATAAAAATGTATGGATTGGAGGAATGGTAACGATAAATGATTAATTTGACTAAAATAATAGCCAAAACCTTTGTGCATGTAGTGTAGCACACGTGATGGGCTTAACGGGCCACTTTCATATTTGTCTCCTAGGCAGTTTGTTACTAGGAACCCATCAAATGGGGTGAATATATCCAAATGCATGCGCATGATGTCATTTTAACAATAGAGCATCGTAAATTCGTAATTGGCAAAATTTTATAGGATTTACACAATAATTTACCGGTACACTTAATTCATCATGATAACAGAATAAACTAGTACCGAATCGTATTGCAGGCTATCTTTTCTGCAATACAATGCACTGTCACCAAGGCCTGATATTTTCCTACCATCCTACATAAAATGGTAAAAATGCTGATAATCTGATTTCTCCTGCTCAAGTTTTCTTTCTGTCCACAGCGCTAATTACATGGACGTGAGCAGAGAAAAGGTCCAAGGAAAACGCCGGCAGCTAAAGTATGTAATATAATGCACTCAGAGAAGTGAGGTGTCTGTAAATTAATTTCTTTTTTCAAGGGTAACAGACCGTCTGCTTAATAAGTGGTGTGTGTATATTTAGAGAGTGCCAAACATGTACATGTATATTACATTGTATGAATGCAGACATGCAGAATAAAATGTAGACTTCTGTTCACAAATATACATCTATGGACTAACGCAGATTAACTCGATGCCTCTAATATAATTTAGGGTATGGTTAACATGCATATACAGTATAAGCAGAATGTATTTGAATATAGAATGATTTTTGGGTAGGATATAACTTTTATCCTATTTAGGTTTGAGAATATTTAATGGCACCCATGCACATGAAGAGGATATATTTGAATATGAAACGAGTTTTTGGTAGGACATAACTTTTATCCTATTTAGGTATGAAAATATGAAATAGGCACCCACGCACATGAAGAGTGTGTGACATGAGTCTGAGAACCATGGTAGAAATGGTAGAAAAACATGAGTGAGTGTAATGGGTCTGACAGCACATGACCTTACAGGGTTACTGTCACATCTGATATTGCACTGTTTATTACTTGTCAGCGGGCATTGGACACTATATCGAGACATACGTGATCTATGTTATACCCGGGACGTGGGTAATTCTAACTGGGTTTGGTTTTCTTGAGAAAAAGCGTTATGCTGCTGACTAAAGAAGAAGAAATGAACATTTTTATGTAATGATAAACATGACTTTTTCTCCTATCTGTCTGTTGAGTGAAAAACATAGGACTTTGTAAAGGATACTGAGGGACATGACACGGCTATGGCTGTGTGTGCAAAATACACTGACTGGCAGATCCAGATGTATTTTTTGTAAAAATGAGAGGGGCACAGCCAGAGGATTTCGGAGTGTTTATATGTTCAAAAACATGAAAATGACATACAGTATATCCTCAATCTCAAGATATTACTTTTCTCGAATCATCTGTTGTATCAAGTTTATATCGAACATTGCACTTCATCCATAGATTCATGATAACGAGTTTCTACCATAAACATTTTAGAAAAGGGCTGGAACCCAGCACTCACCTTCGACCTGTCAGTGAAGGATGCGGAGGTGCAGATGTTGTGGACAATATGGATAAAAGTGGATATGAAGGACGAGAAGCATGGCGATATTGAGTAGGATAAGGAAAAGGATGAGGTATACAAAGGGATGAGCATAGAATGTTGAAGATGATTAATATGCAAGGGGGTAAGATGATGAAGATGTATATATGAGTAGGAGGAGGAGGAACATGAGGACCCACCTGAATGGAAGTTGCTGTATCTGGCCGCCTCGCCCTCGGCAACCACGAAGATGTCACAGTCCTCCACGTACACCGCACTCTCCACACGCACGCAGAACTTGATCTCAAACAACCTGAACGGGAAGAAGAAAACCATCTTAATATTTGAAGGCTTTCTTCTTAGATAATATGGTGATAAATATCATCTTGGCACAGCAAGGTATCATCTATCAAATGTTATAGATAGATGTATATATGGTTCTGAAGAGAACCCCAAACTGGTGAAGATGATAAATATGCACATTAGATTGAGCCTATATTCCCAAAGATGTAAAGACAACAACACCCCACTCTTGGGTTTATATGTGTCTGTGAATGCCTCTTGATTAAATGGGAGCTCGTATGCAAATATGACCTCACACAGTACACAACTGCTGTGTGTTCTGCCTCTATGTGTTTGAATACATCAAACATTTATTTGCAGCAAACAGCGAAATTGTCATAAACCTGTTTCATCGCATTGTTACATCGATGGGCTCTATGATCTTTTACTCCCCCATAAAGGTAACAGAGAACAGTATGGGTGCTGCGATGTACAATATATGTTGTGTAGCAGCAATGATAATCAAGATAAAGAGGAGCACAAAATATAATATCCATTGCTGGAAAAACAATATCACATGGATATAAAAACGCTGCTTTACAAAACGTATTTCAAAGCATGCAAAGTGTATTTATAGGTTATTTCAAAGCATGCAAAGTGTATTTATAGGTTGTGGCCTGCTAAAACCTGAGACCTTCCCGTTGTAGGGCCAATAAACGATAAGACGTGACAAATAATATTCACCATCATAAGAATATCAACTTAGAAAATGAAAATGTAATTTCCAGAGCATATTTTGTTTTCAAATGTAATGCTGGGGTCTGACATTCCCGAATCAGGCGTGATTTTGTGGCAATACATTGCTATTTGAATACCATTCGCGATTGTCAGACAGGGGCTAAGAGAGGGTCTTAAGATACTTTTCGAGACGTAAGGTACGCCACTGACCTTGGGCTGAACTTCATATGTCTGATGGACTCCTTGTCAGACAGCGGGGGCTCGCTGTCTGTCTTGTACGTGTTGAAGCACACCTGGAAGATGTTCCGCATCACCTGAAGAGAATGGGTGTTGTGCAGATGGTTGATTAATAGCTGAGATAATAGAATTAAACCATTTACAAGTTTTTTTTCATTATTATACATTTTTGCATGTATACGGTACACATGGAGTTACGTTTTCGTTTACGCCCCACCAATATATTATGAAAACCCTTATCGACGAGTGATACTTAGTGTCTAAGCAAGTACCATCTGGCGATACCCAACCATAACAGACTCAGTACTTACCGACTGGTCGAGGACCACCTTGAGAGACTTTACCAGACTAGACTCACACTTCGGCACTGCCAGCGCCAGATAACGGTTTCGCACGCTACCTGCAGGACAGAAACAAGTACAAGTTTAGGGGAAATGGGAATGGTACATGCTAAAAAGAATGTACGTGTAGTGGCATGCCGTGATCTATCGTGGCCCAATTGTTAATCATTTTGATTTGACCATGCTTTTGACTCGATGATTCTCAGTGCACATGGCTTTTGTGTTTGTTTCCACCAATGAAGCCCTGGATCTGTCAGGTTTGCTGGTGGTCCGATTAAAGGAGATTCTTCACACGAAGTAGTTATCGTGCTATCCAATGTCATAAAATTCAATCTGGTAAGGATCAGGGTTGATAAAAATCTTGAGTATGCCATAAGTTAGAATGCAATTCACGGATATTCAATGGAGAGTCTTGATGCCTTGATGTTTATCTTTCATGCTGATGCAATGGCTGCCAATCAAGTGTTAGAAACTAATCGAGACTCAACAAATAGGATCTCATCTGTTTTATCTTCTTGACAAATGAGATTCCATCAACATAAGATAAGGAAGCCCCAGCGGATATTTGATCCATGATTAGACAGCAGAAGTAGGCTATGTATCGAATGTGTTCTTTGCCATTACAAAAAACATGCAAGAGTTCCTTGAAATCAAAGCAGTGCATAACATACATTTCAAAGTCACTTGTATCAATGGTTAAGGAGTCGAACACATACCACACGTTTACAACTATCTAAATCTAGTCATACACGTATGAAGTACCGTATATCTTGAGATGAAAGCCCTTTGCGGCATTGGCGGCGGCAGCATCTTTGTGGTTGTTGCCGTAGGCGTTGAGGTCAAAGGTGAGGTTATGTACGCGGATCTCGGGGGCGGGCACGGAGCTGACGTCAGCACGATCCAGGGCCGCCACCGCACCATAGATCCTGCACACAGAGGTGGAGGAGTATGAGGATTACTAATATTGAGAATTATTTGTGAAAGTTGAGATACTGAGAATAAGCAACCATTATATACATCAAAAGATATAAACATTTATAGTTATAAGGGCGGAGTCATTATTTAAGGCGTGGGGGGGGGGGGTCGGAAAAAAACCTGGGTCATATGTTTAAATTTGAATGTTGTGGGGAGGGAGTGGGGGGCGGGTCAGAAGTCTGAAAACATATATTGTGGGGGAGGGGGTCAAAAGTTTGAATTAAAAGAAATTGGAAGGGTCAAATGTTCTGATTTATGGACTTTTTAAGGGTGGGGGATCGGGGGATCAGGGGTGAAATATTTGAAACTGTCCTTACGTTATGATCAAGTCTCCAGCACATTGGACATGGATGTCTATGGAAAACAATGAAATATTTTATCAAAAACAAAAAACTTCAAATCTATTTTTCATAATTTCCCTCTAGTTGGGGAGCATCTTCAGAATGCATATACAAATATTCCATATTCATGAATGTTGTCAGCACAGCTTTCTTTTGGAAATAATGAACCTTTCAAGCTGTACCGTTTCATTTGTGGAAGAAGATACCTCCATGGCCCTCAGTTGGCATATAGCATGTACAGATTCTCGCCATATGCAAGAAAATAATGACAATTTTCTGATAAAAATCCTCAAAAGATTAAGAAGCTTTATACTCATAGGCAGATCCATGTTTTTGGAAGGGGGGGGGGCTCATTTAAAGAAAAAAAGGGGCTGGGGGCGCACTTAAGGGATTTCATGAAAAACCCTATGAAAATGAAGTATTTTGGAGGGAAATTGGTAAGTGTGTGAGGGGAGGGGGTGTGCCCCTTGCGCCCCCTGGATGTGCCTATGATACTGCTTATGGTGGCCAGCGAAGACTTCCCATACATTCATATTATTATTAGCCATTGCTCCCCTTTCAAAATCCTACATCTGACCCCACAGCAAGCTACGGTACATGGGTTCTTACAGTATTGCCTAAATAAACTCTTCCTTTAAATATGTGGCGCCCATCCCATCACCCTCCAACGAGTTGCTCCAACCGATCCCGCATAACACTTTTTATTTGCTTCATATGCCACAGAGTTTCTATTTAACAAAGATTTTCTTATATGCATTAAATCTGGATGTCCTCACATTGCCCCATTATTTCTTTTGTAAAGTTCATATCATTGTATAGGTACCAGCTAGGACATAAAAATACATCTTTGGGAACGATGTGTTGTGTGGTTATGGGGTATTTTGTTTTGTTCTGTCACATATATACAAGTGTGTGTGTGTGGGGGGGGGGGAATTCATTGTTGCATTGTTGTGTGTGAGTGTGTGTGTGTGTGTGTATGTGTGTGTGCGCGTGTTTGTTGGGGGGAGGGGGGTCATGTGTTAGATTTGCAAACTCGTGGGGGGCATATGTTAGATTTGCGAACCCGTGGAGGGTGGCATGTTTGATTTGTAAACCTGTGTGTGTGTGTGTGGGGGGGGGTCAGAAGTTCATAATGCTGTTGTCTAAAAAACTTCTGAACCCCGACGCCTCAAATAATGACTCGGCCCTAACTTGATTATGAATATACCTTATGTGGGGAGATACCCCGCATTTAGTGCACTAAAAAAATCATCAAAAATTCAATGAATATTAAAAACATTTGCTTTTACACAAGAAATGGCCTTTCAAAATATATCAGCTCCCAAAATTTCCATTCTAACTCAACGGAAAGTCCATTGGGCTAATGGTACCTTAGGTGTAATGAATCAAAACATAGCGACAGTCACTTAAGCATGTTATAGTGCATTTTAACCTCCCATAATCCCCCCAAAGCTGTACTCAGGAGACCCTAATCCCCCGATCAACAGGCCAAATCTCTGCCTTCCTCTCCCCATGACAACGAATCGAGGTAAGCTACCCTTTATCTCCCATTATCTTATTGTATAGGCCGACTAAAAGCCCCTATAAAATTGATCATATTGCATAAACGCGCCGGAAGGTTTTAGTGACATTAGCTGATAATGCTATTGGACTTCATCCTGATGTTATTGGACCGTGATTATGTGAGGGCATTAGACGTTTTTGCTAATAACTGTGAGCTAGTTTATAAAGTGGTTGTTAGTTAATGTACATCCTATGTGGGTGGGGGTTTCAAATCTCTGATCTCACGTGCTAGACTATCTCCAGTTCTAAAAGTGTTTCTTATCTTATCAGAATCCAGCTGAGTGTAAGATTTCAAATGTGTCTATTCGGTCCATTCATCATATATTTTCATAACATCTACTGGCATACCCAGAAAACTTATTTTTACCATCAAAATTATCATTATAGTTGTTTGCTCTTCTCTGAAAGCTTTTGTGCATACGAAACCCATAAACACCATTGGTAGAGCCATATTTTAATGGAATACTGGATTTTCATCACTTCAACCAAGTGAAAGAAACGTTTAGGTGCGTATCTATCATACTATGTAGTTATTCTAGTTATTAAACTGTACAAAGAAGAAAAGAGGCAGGAAAACACACAGAGAAAAAGTTCTAAACCAAATACAAAACCCTTCAAAGAAATGAGGCAGGCATATCAGTCAGTCTCCATTAGTGGTAATGTCCCGCATTCTGATAGCGAGCGAAGTATATCTACCCACAGACTCAAAGTCTATGATTATGTCACCAATTCGCAGCATTCATATCACATGTGACATGTCACAAGTAGATCCAGGTTTTCCGAAAAGGGTTTCAATTCTGTATGCACAAAAGCTAGCGTACATGCGAAAACCCCATCATTTTTTACATGGTAAAAAGGATGGGGAGGACGTCATCGGTGGTCCTTGCATTCTGCCTGTAGGCTATATATGAGTAAAACCAATTCCTTGTAACAATTAGTAACTTTAATTCTACACAATTGCATACATGTATTTTTGAATATCAATGTAACTGTGCATTTTTTTCTATTAGACCCTGTATCACTAATATGTTACTCCATTTTTGTTTTATTTTCCCCTATATTAAGGTAAAGGTATATAGGAAAAACTACTCCGTGACAATTTTTTTTCAATTCCATATACATGTATATGTTAGAACAAAGTATCTTCTTTCATAAAATATAATTATTATATTGATTGAGTCTTTCCTTCCATCTTTTTTACTGCATAGAAAAAAGTGTCAATTTTATATATGAATAATAGGGGAAATCGGTACCATTATGTTTAAAACCCAATTTTAAAAAAACTTCTCCATCACTTTCCTCCAAAAAATGATATTTTATAAAGAAATAATGGCTTATCGTGAAAATGTTAATGAATAATCATTTGAATCATTCTTTCATACTTTTTTTTTGCTATTTGAATTCATAAACATG
>CM032661.1:16712611-16782611 GCA_019095985.1 Streblospio benedicti | reverse complement strand
CTGAAAAACCTGGATCTGCCATTGAGCTGATTTTACTTGAAAGAATCTTAGGTCACAGAAAATTTTAAAAATATATTTATTTAGATCACGCACATTTTCATGTGAGCCTACGACAAAAATGATGGCCAATGATGTTGATTTCTAGCTGACCAATTATGCAAGGCAGATTTCTAGCTAGCCAGAACCAGTTGGCTTTCGCTGAGGGTCACCCTGCATACCATATGAAGCAGTAACATGCACCTCACACACAGCCACACTGCTATGGCCAAGTATTATTGTATTTTTATACTATTCATCTAGAAGAAAGACTTGTAGTCAGTAGCTGAACTTCAAGTATGCCCTGTCCCTTACGAGACCAAGTCTAATGTTGAGCACACGCCCGGTTTGATCTACAGGTGTATTAGGACCACAAGGAGAATGCTTGCCAATTTGTTGGAAATGTAATCGGACCATAATGCACTGTAGCACATAGTGGCAAGAGCATGCAACGGTGTCCCTGTGCAGCACTTGACATTTTAGTTCACGATGCAGGGATCTTTGAGAAAGCGGTGTGTGTGTGTGTGTCAGGCGAAGAGGCGAGACCTAAGCCATTGTCTGACATCAAGGAATGTTCATCCGCCACTGTTTACTGTGTGTGGTGGTTGATAAGATATCTATGGGGGATGATTCTTCAGAGAGCCAGTAGACAATAGTTATAAGCAAGACTAAGCATGATTTGGGTTCAGCATTTGTGAATCTCACGAATTTTTATAAACTGTTTTTATTGTCATGTATTAGCAGATGATAAATAGATATGCCCTGTACGTGGGTTCAGGTTAGCTCAGTTTTAAAACGTGTTTGTGACGAGACGTTCTGACTAAAAGCAATGGGCAACGAGTAGACAAACTGCCTATACTTCATCAACATTCTCAACTGTTTCATCCTAGTTTTAACTATATATTTTAGCATGAACGTGGCAGGCGTATTACTTTTATAGGCAAATAGCATGTTCAATTACTTTTATTCGAATTTTGATCGTTTAAAACACTTATCTATAGATTGATTTGTTATTTGCATGACAAATTGCAGCGAATAGGCGCTGAATGCATACATGAGTCTGTGTAAAGCTCCTGCTAACACCAGTTATATTAGGTTGCATGTTGCCAGTTAGCTTCATAATAAAAATGCTATAATGATACATAATATCGATATCAAGCATCAATTCTTTCCTTTTAAAATCAGTCGACAACATTGCTTCTCTATACTCTATGAGGACTCAAGATGCTTGTGCGGCTAATATGTGAACAATCAGCATTATGAAAGAGAAGAGGAAAAAAAGAAAGAGATTAGCGGAATGAAGAGGAATGTAGAGAAGAGCAATAGACAGGAAAGAAGAGAAGAGAAGATGAGAAAAACAGGTCAGAGAAGAGAAGAGAAGAGGAGAAAAGACAGGTGGCTGTCAATGGAGTGAGTGAAGTTTTTTCCCATTCTTTTCTTGAAGCACATTCTCAAAGAAGTGAACGTGCACTTGCACCTTCAGTTAGTTGTGATTCGGTCGCTATTTCACAGCCTGTGTATGTTATAAGAGTGCCAAACAGTATTGCAGTTTGAGAGGAGACTCATTTCCTCCACACCATTCACAGACTGAGTAAAACGTACTTCTGGCCAAAACAAGATTTTTGTATGTCATTAAGTGGCTACAAGCAGACGTGAGTTGCGCAATTATTCAGATTGGCCAGTGTGGATGTTGTGCAATAACATCGCTATATAGTGTTCTGCTAGACCTACACATGTAGTAAAGCTGATGTGGGCGGATGGTTGGCTTAAATGTGGAAGGCGACCCCTTCACCCCCCCCCCTCCCGCACGGGCACGTACCACGAACAGCATTACCATAAGTTACATACGAGATGATCTCTACTAGTATTGGGAAAAGAACTAGCCGTTACTCTACACGCTCACCTTAGATTTTTATCTCTCTCTCCCAACTGCCGACCGAATCATAACAGTTATAAAACAACATACCACAGCCATTATACATCACACCATTGACTTTGGAACCAAGAGCTATAGAAAAAAAGCGAGTGTAACGATTAATGTCGTGAAATGGGACCGTTGCAACTTGGGGAAACTTGTAAATACGTGTTCAGATGTGAAGACACCAGCATCGTGGTCTCTCACCCCAGTGTACTGTGTCGTTTGTGAATGAACAAATCTAAGTGATGTGACTACCTCGCATTTTACTGTTTGTTTGATCATTGGACTGGTTTAGATTCATGTCGGAGTAATTGATGTCTGTATGTTTTCACCGTACACAAACCTCTACAATATATAGTATATACCCCAAAAGTCGACGCAGGTACTCTTGGTCAAAAATGGCGGCGGAAGCACAGCGATGGTTGATTGCATAGTCACGAATTTAAGTGCATAATTAATACCAACAATGGCATATACAGGTTTTTAGAATGGGGGTGGGGGCGCACTTCAGGGATTTCGTGGGTTTCGTACCAGCGATCGATGGTGGACGTGTAAAAAAAAACTAGAAAAATGAAGTATTTTGATGGGAAAGGGGGCGCCCTCTGCGTCCCCGGATCTGCCTATGACAAAACAAACACCCGATAATTCTAACCATCTCTAAGACTATTTAAATCTACTGTGTCTGCTGATCACTCTGCAGAGATCACATGTATGTGGTTTCACAGAATGCTGTGAATGTATGACTGTCTCGTTCCACAGAACCCTACACCGTAATAGCTGCGTGTACACTCTTCGGTGACACGTATGACAGACACGTATATTTTAACACGTCAATTATCGCCACCGTGTCTAATTACACTCCATCTAGTGGCTGTAACAACCAGAGACGTGACTTACATCCATGGCCACATGTGGAGAGACATCAACTTTCGTAGTGCTTTATTATGTTTCTCTTTTAGGTTTTAATGTATACTAGTGTGATAAAGTCTTAGTGTGCACATCTTCAACTTTCATGGTATGGGCATGTCCGACCGTTATGTCCCACTGCAGTGACTTTAATGGCTACATGTTTAGCGGCATCAACTTTCATGGCGTTTGTTTTATGATTCTGATGTTAGCTTTTGATGTAGTGTGCTAAAGTTTTGATGTGCACATCTTCAACTCATGGGCATGTCCCGTGCTCTAATATTTCGGATGCATTTCTTGTAGAAAGCATCTTGACGAATAGGCACACCAAAATGTTCAAAAACGTTTAATTTTCTATCCATATAGAATAAATGTGAGCGTATCTTGTGACCCACGCAACTAAATTTTGGGCATAACCTTTACAGCTGAAATTGCTTCAAAAACAGCTTTGTCACACTTGATCTATATACAAGCCTAATTATGTCGTCTGCAGGCTTGCCGGGAACCCCAAATTACTCACAGAATTGTCTGGAAATTGGCAAAACCTGATCGGACTTTAAGATACCAGCAATAAGAATACGATGAAATGATTTCCCGGAGCCAATACACCATGTGTGGAAAGCCCTTCACGTGTGCACCTCGAGTGTTTACACACCTCTCGCGGAACCTGGTCACGTGAGTGCATCACGTGATTTATTGTCACTGTATGTGACTAATCACAGCCCATGACCAGGAGACAACAGCTACTGGTACATTTGTACTTATCAAGAACTTTGTGAATTTGTTAACGCCAGTAATACACTCTGTGCCTAGTGAATGCGAAGTCATTACACATCACCACTAGATGGCGCTAATGATTGTTCCTCCCAGTACACTGGACAATAGAAGTGCCGTGAGGTAAATATAAGAGGTGACTATAGATGCATGTGACTTCATTACGATGTGGTTGGATGGTCCATATAATATAAATAAAGTGTTTGTGTATGACATCATGCCATATAAGACTACATTGTGTTACGAATATTGCCTACTAAGTATCTCGTGGATGTAAATAGAGAGAAACGAAAATGTAGACTTATTTATCCACATCATATGTACATGTATGAGGAGAAACGAAATTATGTATAGGCTATCAAATAGATACATTAAATATTTCAAAGTTTGATCCGAGGTTTCAATATCTGCTACAATGAATACATATACAATAAGCAACACTAACACGTAGCTTATGCACCGTTATGAACTTCTGAAACGAAAACGAAGGCCACCATCACCATCTTCGTTGTGTATAGGGCTTCGATACCATTAGGGAAAACAAAAGGACAGTTTGGATTCCATTATCGTTCCTTTGACTGCAAGTTGTCTGAAGACAAGGCATTCCCGATTCGCGTATTGCTCCACGTATAGGTTAGGGTACCAAGCAACAGTAATAAGAACATATCATTCCAAACATCATTCTCAACTGACATAACCAAAATGGAGCATCCCTGTCTCTAAAGTCGTGACCTGGAGACCGTCAACAATTGGTCACGTGTAAAGGATCCAAGATATTATCATTTTCACATGACAAACCACATTAAAACACTCTACTAGCTCAAACAGTGTGAACTGTGGAGGTAAACAAAACAATCCATGGACTGTAGGACTCCAATATATAGCTATCGATTACTTTTGAAATTAACAAAATAGCAACTTTAATATGCTATCCAACATGTCGTAGTTCCACACCGGGCCAAATGTTGACTACTGTGATAAAAATTAAAGTACACGTAACACATATTATTATCATAACATGAAATGGTCATGCGATAATAAGAATGTGTGAATGCTTCACGATACTTCATAAAATGACACATTGCAATGAATTAATGAGAGAAAGCATGAGTTGACGCAAAATGAGTCTGGGTAACTCGACCCTGCGCACTTAGTGTACTGTTACCACGTGGCCTACATCCGGCGCACCTGCTCATCACATGACTCACTGCGTCATGTGATCAACATGTTTGCATATTTTCTAATTTTCTTGGCTTCCCTTTCATGTACAAATCTGTAAACGTAGGGAGTTATTATATACAACGCTACCCTATCATAACCGATTTAAAGCATTTATTGAATGGTGTTGGCTCTCTCATTTATGTCCATGTACAAATCTGATTGCAGTCTCATTTTTGCATTTATGTGTTACTGTGTTAGGCCTACCAGAAAGGGGAAACGAGAACTGCACGCAGAGAAAATCAGATAGTTAGATTTTGCTGATTACTACTCACGCGGCATTTTGACAACTCTGATACAAAATTGCTTTTCTTCACGTTTCACTACATACCTCTTCTGACTCAGTATCTATCATGCAATAGGCCTACCCGTTACGCCAACTTCCTTGTAGAGTTGATTTGATTATATGCACACTATTCCACACGGTTAAGCAATGCACTGGAATATCTTTATAAGTGTCATAATTACGTAATAAGCACGTCGATAAATAAAGCTAAACTCACTAACAGACACACCATTAGGAGTAGCAAAAACCTCACCTTATTAATTATGCTAAGTGAGGTGTTCCTATTGGTATGACAACGTTTTACTGCATATGCTCACGACATTTGCCAAACTATTTCAATAATCATGTTTTCCGGCGAAACCTGGAGGGGCAAGTACAAGATTAGGCCTACTGCGACTTTAAAAATACTCGAGTGCTGACTGTGAAACTCCCTGAGTGGCTCGGACCTAATAAACAGTTGCACGAGTTGAGCAGCCAAACGTCATTAACGTCAACTGCCGTCAACGTAAATTTAGAGAAGTCATTGTGCACGCTGTACTCAAATGCTTCATTGCCATGACCCTATTACAGGAAGGCCACGTGACTTGTGCTGTATGATTCTGCTGCAAATATGAGCCTATTTCATATTTTTCTTCTAAATAACATTGGTCATTATATGGAAAGTTATAAATAGCTAGATAGATGGGTAGATTTATCACATTCAGCCGTTTTCAAACTCTTTGACCATAAAGTTGTTTTATATGAACGAAAATAGTAGGCTGTGTGAGTTGCTAGCTCTCTTAAATAGCAATGTTACAGTGAATATTTTAAACATACACATGAGATTATAGTGTACTTTGTGGCCATTTAATCGATTTGGCAATTAACGATGTTAGTCGGTTGTTTTGACGTGGAAATTCGGTATGTTCTGAACTCATGTGATACTTCACATAACTATAAATGATGTTCAATAATAACTTAGAAATACAACAGCTACAAAGTCAAGTATCAGTCAATCAGTTCAATGTCAGGACAGCGTTCAATGTCATAAGGCTTTGCAATAGCCTCATTCAAAACACACCAAATCAGCCGAAAACACAAATATGGCAAGTTGTAATATTGAAATTGTGTGCAAATGATTCAATCTACCAATAGTTTCCAGAAAGTGCACATGTATATGACATCATTGTGTTTGTGAGATCCGGGCACTGCGCTGGATAAATGCACCATCACGGTGGTTCAACAGCCACACTGTGGTGTGTGAAACTACCCTTGCGTCGAGGACAAATGAGGAGAGAATCTTGAGTTTTTTTCTCTTCTCTACATCTTAGATATTGTTTGATGTCACAGAATTGAACCACATGTTCACTGCTCAAAGAGGTGCATTCTTCTTCGCTAAGATACATTTCTACAACCCAAATATTTCCATGAATACATGATAATTGGCCCATACATATTAAACGTTATGAATAAATTACTATTTCAAGTTTTCTCTCTCCAGTTCTGCTCTTCAAATGATAGTGTCACGCCTTGTTCTATAACAGGTAGAACAATGCAGCATTTACTAGCATTCAATGGCCTTCAAGTAAACCGTAGACTCCAGAAGGCCCTTGCTAGCCGTTGCTGTGACCGAGGTGACCCCCGCGCTGGGTGGTCGTCATGGCACACACCCATACATCGCAGTAACGCTCGCATTAAGCTCTATAATACAGTCCATACAATCTGATTCATTGCTCATTAAACTGATTGCTCGATCTCATTATAGTAGGCAGCCTGTGCTGCTGCATTAATAAAACTGAGGTGATCGATCGGTTGATCTGTGCCTAGTTTGTCGTGGTTATACAGCCACATGTCATCAAGTTCTGTGCATGGACATCTCCGCATTAAAATGATTGAAATGCTTGTTAACTACAATGTACTTGTAAACAAAGTATGATCGGTCAAAGTGCAATAGCTCCTATCTCTTATATCAAGAATAATATCCCTGTTAGCGATACATGCTGTGCAATTCAACAAAAAGGCAAATTGCATAGTGGTCTTAATGATATTAATTGTTAGCTGTGTCTACTTGTTAGGAGTTATCTTCATGAAGACGTTTCACAGTAAATACTTATCAAGAAAAAACATGTTTCCTTACCAATTCCACCAATCATCTCACGTCATATTAAGGTGGAACAGAATGCCAATGACTGTTCACGTGACACCACAAACGACACCTGATATACAGACGACTGTTAGACCGCAAAATATAACCAACGCAAAATATAACCAGTTATGATTTGCGTTAACGCAAAATATAACCACAGCATCGAAAATGGAGCTGGTGACGCAAAATATAACCAGACGCAAATTATAACCAAGGTGTATAGCCAGTCACAATTCTAATCTCGTCAAATGGTAAGTTCAAATCACCGACTACTCTGTTTTACAGTTAACATGGCACATACCCATATAGAGGAGGGTCACCTCGAGTGCATACTGTCTAAAACTGGTTTAAAATATTTGTTTACTGCTGCATTTGTGTGGGGTGTGTATGAGTAAAATATTGGCAACAAATCTGTAGAATGTGAAGTATCTGCATATGCAGGGATGTTGTTCGACCGTGGGGTGTATTGTAGTCAAACATGGTGTGCACATTCGTGGTTTTCAATGTGATGAAACACAAGAATATCTGTAGCCTTAATTGACCTTAGTATATAAAAAACTATACACACCCAACACGTGTACTTCTTAGAAGGCAGCACATCCTAGGCGTCATGCTTTATGTTTGTTCCACAAAACACCAGAAATGAGAAATAAATATTGCCAGTCTTTTTATGGTGGTTCTTGTGCATATTATGTGGTCAGAACTTATGGGATCGTCTGGAATAACGTTCTGAACCTTTCAGATGGGATGACTGAGAAGGCAGGCTCATGGGATCATTCGGAAATAGCACACAATCGTCAGCATGGCCACTTTTAAGCAGAAAAAACATACAGATGAGCAAGTTAGTCCCCCAACCACCTCCGAGAGGAGAAAAGGATTATCCAAATCAACAACTCAATAATCCATAACGGGGGCCCACAGTATGAAAAGAATCAAAATAACGTTTCCCGAGAAGTGATAACAATTTTTGGGCAAGAACCAGGCAGAAGTGTGTCCTTTCCTTCAGGAAGACAGCATTAATCATGGTGTCATTGCTTAAGATTGTAACGGTAGTG
Source organism: Streblospio benedicti (assembly GCA_019095985.1). Lineage (NCBI taxonomy): Eukaryota > Metazoa > Annelida > Polychaeta > Spionida > Spionidae > Streblospio > Streblospio benedicti. Next base: position 16,774,293 of record CM032661.1, on the reverse strand, counting down.
GCGGCACTTACCGTTCATCTGTCGACCATACATCTCCGAAAACAGCAGACGAGGCCACAGTTAAGTAAAAAGACCTAGAACCACCAGCCAGAAGTGCGCCATTACTAAACGAACCAGCCAGACCACTCAATAGTTGAGGCCTGAACACCCATGACCCACCTCGAAATGATAAGCACCTAACATTGGATAGCTCAAGACAAATATTTATTTGCACTTTAAGTTCACATTTTGAGCTTTCGGCAATCGCTCTTATCTTGTTCACAACAAGTGATGACGTCATAGGTCGTCACTCTTGACGCGGGAAAATCCCCAGATGCGCCCCCCCTCCCCCACTTGAGGGGTCAACACGTTGTTCCATACGGTGGGAAGGGTGTGTCTGCCTCCATCTCTGTTGAGAGAAGGTCTCAGTCTCCTCATCTGGGTCGCTACATTCACTCCACGTTCAAAGTACTTTGGTTCGACAAAAGTGTAAATAAATATTTGTCTATTAGTTCCAGGATACATGACCTTCTATCATACTATTGGATAACTCGTGTGAAAATATCTGATACCGTCGTATGTTAGTAAAACAAAAATACTCTCTACTGTATGTTACACATAACGTACATTTGCTCTGGTTATATTTTGCGGCAGTGGTTATATTTTGCGTCACCAGGTCCATTTTCGGGGGTGTGGTTACGTTTTGCGTTAACGCAAAACATAACTGGTTATATTTTGCGGCTGGTTATGTTTTGCGGTCTAACAGACGACATTGTTCTGGATTTTTTATATGCGTCTTCACCTGCTGTTAACATTAACGATTGAGCAACGATAAATATACGCACGTCTAATACGTGTACGTTGTTATACCAGTATAGACACCATAATTGGATGGAGCAGTGCTTCCATCCACTTGCAAACGTTTGCATGGAAATACGTACTCATGAATAATCTAGCCACTGATTTAGAATGAATGACTTATCAAACACTGCAATCGACCATCATATACACTGTGCAGTGATTACGTTTGATTATGGGCTTCGCAAATCCTGATTACAAATGCCACATCTCATGGACAGAACGGTCATATCACACTGCCGTACTTAATGCCACACAATCAACCGATCCATGCGTACTTCTAAAACGAAAAGACGGATGATGGAATATTCAGTAGCTTCTAGTACTATATTCTATGGTATAATTCAATTGCTGTCCGACAACACGTATAGGAAAACATTGGAACATAAGACCACGTATGTCACAAATACATGTTACATTGCCTATTTTTCGGCGCCTGATGATTACCTCCCTCTCTATGTATCTACATAACTAGTATCGTGCTTGTCCACCCAGCTACTGACCACCAGTCAATGACCCTATCCCCCCACATTCGCGCGCACGCAAGCACACACACACACACACACACACACACACACACACACACACACACACACACACACACACACACACACACACACACACACACACACACACACACACACACACACACACACACACACACACACACACACACACACACACACACACACACACAAACACACACACACACAAACAAACAAACAAACAAACACACAAACACACAAACACACAAACACACACACACAAAACACACACGCGCACACAACCCCCCACCTCCCCGGCCACGCACCTTGTGTCCAAGCCTGACGGTGACGGGCACCTCGCCCTCGCTGCCGCCTCCCTGCATGAGGCGGTCGAGCAGGTACTCCTGGAAGACGCCGATGCGCGTGTAGAAGGCGCCGCCGGCCCAGCAGCCCTCGATGTTGTCGAAGTCCACGAGGCCGCCGAGCTCGGCCGCCAGGAAGCGCACAGAACGCGCGTCCAGGGCGAGCTGCTGAGGCCGAGATAGCAGGTCATGGCGTGACCGCGACTCGTACACCACCACGGACGTCACCTGGCAGCAGACGATACGTGTGGGTCACGTGTGATTCCTACTATTACAGTGGAGCCTTTCTGTTAAGACGGGCCCTGGGACGGGACTTTCGTCAACTGGACCAAATAGAGAGCAGGTCTGTTACTGGAGGTTCATTTGGGAATAATATTGAACTTTTGGGACTTGCAGAAGCGGTTCTATCATAGAGGCAGTCGCACTAGAGAGGTGGGTGTAATTGGAGGTTCTACTGTATATGGGTAATGGTACTTTATCAATTGATAATTATTACAAATGCAAAAATGCGATAGACCATGTTAAGAAGTCTGAGCTAGAGTCAGACAGTCCAGAGTATTGTAGGCGAATCAGTCTACTGGCAGACATAGTTAGCGGACATAATTTATGGTCTCCTCACATGTACGTTTTTCTTTCCATCTTCCATAACAGAGTAAAATCTCAATCATAACCATTCGTGGCTGTCAAACTGGAACCTACGTTGAAATCCTACTATGATACAGGATTAGAAAGTGAACATGGACATGAGCCCCAACATCATAGGATGTGGTGTGTGGTGTGTATATTACTATGAGTTACAAACACTACACCATACACATCACTCCCTAAAAATAGTTGTAAGGATTATGACATAGTGTTTGTTACTCGTAGTAGTGGTATATATGCCCCCCACTCCATCCTCCCAAGACGCTGGAGCCCATGAACACGTTGGTCAAAAAAAGCGCAAACTAGCACCGCCTCACCTTTCCCTTGCAGCGGGCGGCGATGAGAGCGCTGAGCAGACCCACGGGCCCGGCGCCCACCACCACCACGCTCACCGTGGCCCACGTGCGCCGCACTCGTTCCCACAGCGTGCGCAGCGCCGAGAAGGCCGCCAGCACGCCCACCGTCACCAGCGCCGCCTGCAGGAGCGCGCAGCCCGGCACGGGCGGGCCAGCCGAGGCCGAGTCGCGGTAGCACGTGGTGATCGTCATAGTGATTGTGGAAGGTGAACGGCTGTGGCTGGAGTTGGGTTTGTTGTATTCATTGGTTGGTAGTTGTTGTTGTTGGTGTTGGTTGTTGTTTTGATGGGGATTGGGATTTCAAGCTTGGTGTTGGTGTTCGCGTAGAGAGGCTATTGGAATGAGGTTTTTGGTGCTGGTTTTTGGTATACCGTTGTGGAGAATTTGTGCTTTTAGTGACTACCGTCATATATTGCACACTTTGTGCACAAATGGTACAGTCGATTTTTTTCTTTCTTGAGTAGCACTAATTAATTTGAATTCTATTCCACGATGCGCAGTGCTAAATGTAGCACATAGCAGTAACTCTAATATCCACTTTGAACTCCATTTTTATCATATTTAGCCACTCTAACTGTATACTTTATCATCCACCCATTTTGCAGCCTGTCTTTCTCAGCCGTGTGCCCCTGCATAGGAGGAATGAATCACAAATGCGCTATAGCGTACATGTACACTAATTCGACACTTTAATGCCTGGAGGTGTTACCTGACGGTATCGCGTTGCTACCGTAATGGCATTTTAGGAGATGTGTGTCTGATTGAATGCCACCTCATAGAATATATTTGCACGTCCAAGCAGTATAATATACCTCAACCCATACGGCAATTAGTTGATGTTTGCTTATGGGTTTTATTATAATATATACTTCTCATTTTAGTTCTAAATATCACATGTAATGTTATCCTGAGTTCCTCGATTTAAACTGACATTTACGAAGATACCATAGCTAGTTTCCTATTTATGTATATTCTACACTGCAGTTCACGACATTCCCCTCTAGATGACAAGATACTGTTATCTACTTGTATTCAGCTGAATTCTGACAAAGTGTCCCTTCAATGCTTCCTTATTCAGTTCATCAGCAAGGGATGGCCCAAAGTCTGAAACAGAAATCCGCACTAGTAAAACATGTTGATGTAAACTACATGTAAGTGTCTGTATATGTACGTGGATAACCCTTTTCACACTGCGTACTGTGTTGCTGTATGGCAGTCACATATTTAGTCAATGGTGCCGTTACACCCACACCGCACCTATGCTTCATATCAGCCTCACTATGGCCAACAGATGATTAAAAATTATGTCAGACACAGCAATGTACATTAAAATCAATTATTTCTTGCACCTCTCTATACACAAAATCTTTACTTGTTAAAAGAATAAGGCCTAACAATGCAACTATAATTGGTTTAGTCCTTCTTTAAACACTCGTAAATTCCACATCTTCGTGGAAGCATAAACGGATTTGTGGTGCTATTCTCGAGCTATTGCATAAATGACTGGCAACCATAAATCCATGAATCGCCTCATCAGATTCGCATGTTTATAACAAAAACTCCCAAGCACTGTCTGAGTCTGTAATTATGACAGCAGGAACACCAGAGGATAAACGGATGAGAATAACAAGTAGAAGAATTCTAAGAATAGTTAGGACAAAAAAGATAAGGAACTGGGAATGTAAAGAAGACAAGGAATAGGGCTAAGGCAGTAAATAAAAGCAATTAGAATAAGAACAATAAGAACACTACACTAAGCAGAACACAATAAGAACAATACAATACGCAGAAGGCAATAAGAACAAGAATAAACTAAATGGTGGCAATGACTTCAACTACGATAACATGTAGACCTACAAAGGCAAGAAGGACGCCAATAGTAAGACCAGGAAAGCTAAAAAAGGAGATCAATAATAAATAGAACAGTATCGGTACATGTAGAATATATGAACAAGTGAAGGATAAGATGTTTTCAGGGAGTAGAAATTTGGTGAGTCAAACACCTTCCACCAACCAAACATCAGCCACACCCTGCACTGTGTGCAACCACTGCCTTCTGTGTTAGTGCCCGTAATTTGACTAGAGACGTAATCACTCTAAGCAGGGGGTGACAGCGATTTGCGATGTAGCAAGATGGCATTGACTACATACATTGTATGTTTAAGACTGTGCAGTGTATGCATACGTGTACATAGCACACTTGCACTGTTTCACACGGAGAGCATTTACAGTGCAAGTAAAGGCACACTTTAAACCAAAATACTCGTTATATTACCTTCCTCTATGTTATTATGAACAGTATGTATTTTACTGCAGGCATAGCAATAATTGTGAGGAATATTTTTTAATAAATAAGGTGATATAAATCATTAGCCTTTGGTTACCATCTCTGTGGACTGCATGGATGGTCAGCTTGGTTAGAAAATAATATGCCAGGTGTGACCCAAAAGCAAAACCAAACACTGAACATTGAAATATTATTCAAACTTAAACTTCCTTGCACATTTTATCAACTGGTCTGCATATTACAAAGGTGTCTGCACATCATGATATTGGCCTGTAATTGGTGCATATGTCAATACAATACAAACGTCACCTACCACCAAGCGAGGCATGACAAAAGAGAATAGAAGACATGCTTGCTTTTACAACATTTTAACTTCACAGGACATTATACTAGACATTGATCGCACTCGTAATTCACTGGTGCACATGCTAACTCAATTTGTAAGTCTGCTCTGAAATTGTACCTCGCGTTAAGCTAAATGTAACTTTGAATGGCCAACTTGCGTGGCAATCTTCTGTGAGGTTGTAGGAGCATCAAATCAAAGAATATGAATTAAATAAATGCGGGTCTTTTATAGTGACCCTTTGGTAGTGTAGTGGTTACGGAACAATATACATGCATGCTTTGAAATAAAGTTGAACTTATTCACGATGAGACATTCCTACAGTGAACATGAGCCTTTAGTCTCTTTTTGTTGATTTGGTTTTCTGTTGTTCATCACCTCTTTGTAAATCTGAATTTCACGAATGCCTAAGCAAACCCCTGCGTTTTTTCTCCAAGACTGGTCCTTATATATATTACGTTGAGACATATTGGGAAAAACAACAACTTGGTGGTGAATGGGGTGGTATTCTGTATTAATAGGATCACGTCAAATATATAGGAGACTTGCTGAAAGAATGATAATCATGTAAATCCTTATTCAAATCACATATAGCTATAATAATCCTATACGGCATAGGCTTACGCTATTTCAATAAGACTCCCGTTGAAAGTTGATAGTATTTCTACCCGTTACTCTAAATTGACCTTCATTTGCAGATTTGCTCTTCACAATTGTTGTCGCTCCCATTACCTAATATATCGTAATGTCAGAGTGTTCATCTATGCAATACAACAGTTGAATGAGCTTGTATTCTACAAAGTCCGAGCAGAGTTTGTCTTCTATAATTCAGGTTTGGGCAGCAGATGTTGACATCTTCTGCACCGGCAGGAAAGCTATTTATATGGGGAGACAAAGCAAGTATTTCTTGTACTTTCCCTTTGAAATTTTTGAAAATCCAGTCGAAGTTACGTGTGTACCTGCACATAAAGATGCAGCTTAGCTCTAACTTTTGTAATAGCCCTTTCCATAACGTTTGTAAATCCCGCTTTCGGAGAAACGTAAATGTAGATTAGTAGCAACATCCATAACTTTTCCATGTAATCAGTTGTAGCCTTATTACAAGCGCTCCAATGAAACTCTGTCAAATACACGGTCATTTGGACGCGCAAAACTAACAAGCTTATTTTATAATTGAACGTGAAGTGCGAGAACATGCTCTCAAAGCTTGTAACATTCTTAGTTTGGTTACACCGAGTAATTGTAATTTGTAGCAATGAAAATTTACCGAAGTATCCTTGTTCGCAGTCTTCAAGGCGCTGATAAATCTTCTGACAGGGACACGAAAAAGGGGGCTAATCAGTCACATTAAAGGGTGCTGGAGACATATAGGTACACAATACATGACACGTGCACACGACACAACAGGTAAGATGGTGCCATCCGTTGTGAATGGAGTCTGATTAACAACCTGAGTGGATGCTGGGGTCAGCAGGCACACTACAGTATCGCAGTGTGCATCCTCATATGCTTCCGGATTATCATCCAAATCACGTATTTGTCTGCAAATAATACCTCATTCAGGGGCCTAATAATTACGAACATTGTTCGAATGATTCGTCAAATCAAGCTGCTGACTGAAGGAACCTTCGTTTAATGCTTAACATTTAAAATTTCATGGGTCATATTGAAACAATGCACATATGTGCAGTTTGATGAGTTTTCAGTACCGAAGGCTGGTTATAAAGGGTGAATAAATATCACATTGCTCATCCCCCTTCCTGTAATCCAGCCTTTTCACCACAGCCCACGCCCTTGAAATCCTCTTCCCACTCTCCCCCTCTTTTTCAACCTTTTGTTTCGCACATCGCTACTCATTATTGCCCGCACCCCAACACCAACTCTGATCATCACCAACAGTACATTGTGGCATGCACCTGGTGATAGAAAAGTCACTTCCGTTCATGGTATTCATTGTGTTGATAATGTAGTTAGCCAAGTAATCGTGTGAAGGCGACAATATGATTAGTGCCATCCTAATTATAATAGCATGGGGTCATTCGCGTTGTATGGACACATGCGGACTCTTGAAAGGAAGCAAATCAATCTGATTCTGACATTGTTATGAATGGTGCATAGAGAGTTCCACTGAGCACTCTTGTCACAACTGTACCCACACAATATAAACTAATGATCTCACCATACGATGAAATGCAAGTATATAGGTTGAAATGAAAAGATGCACGTGTGTATGATTTAATGATTTGGTAGTCCACTATCATAAATGAGAGGAGCGCTTACAGAGAAGCAGGTGTTCACAAATCAATGCATATCATATGTATCATTCCACCCATATGTGTACTTTTTAATTTATTCAGTAAAAGCTAAAATTACCACAACTGAATAGGTGAGTTTTTAAGAAGACAACCATGGTAGTCCACGCGTACATTCAGTTATGTTATTGGTGACCTTACAGGTCATACAAGGCAGAAATTACCCACCATCTGCGACGTGATGAAAAAGAACACCAATTGAGACTGCATTATGCACTATTGTTCTCGTTGCTTAATTAAAACATTTGCTAACCTCTCTATGGCTATGCATTGATCATCCAAGTCACACGCCAGTTGATTAGTAAGTCCCCTCTAAAATTGAGCCACACGTCAAACTTAATTTATAGCCTTCAATGAAAGACTTACACACGACGTTTCTTTGAAGAAATAAGAGCATCAAACACGAGAATTGATTTTAATCCATCAAAGAAGTGACATTTCTTTCTATAGGAATGATTTGCTCTTGGAGCTCAATACTTATTAAATGATGTAATGGTAGACCTAATCGAAAGCGTAGAACACGTGTACATAGCATTTATCAGTGTGTTGTCAAGGCAAGCTAAAACTAAAAGTCTACTTGTCCTACGTATGAAGTAAGTACCCAACAGATATACATTTCATACATGTACGTCAATAGCATGTAGTTGGGGCCGTCTTACCCCGAGAAGGTGGTCATACCACACCAACATCTACATATATCTATAAACAATTGATAGATGATACTTTGCAGTGGCACAGTGATAGTTGGCTGAGATCAGTCAGGGCAAGCGTGAAGCAGAGTTTTTCCTATCAACCCTGGTTGAAGTTATGACATGGTATTTTTGGATTGGATTTCCAGGGCAACGTTAATCATGATGAGCAGCGTAAACAGTATAGTCAAAACGGAGATTTCTCTCATGTAAACATGTGACACACCGACAGATCCTTGCATAATAAGTAAGAACTGCCTATAAAGATCGGTGATAATAACGCTACATTCATATTACATGTATTGGCAGCTTCCCTCTATACGCCGTTAACACAGTTCATATTACAACACAATGCAAGCTGATCAATTTCATTGGCAATGAACGAGTTTGCACAGACACACAATGTGGCGTGGGAAGAATAACAAGTGACATTACAGGCTTCAGGTGTACGTACAAATCAGGCCCGAAACAGAGAGGCATACAAATTGGATCTTAAAGACTCCTGTGTATTGCTTGTTACTTATCAGAGGCATATACAGGCTTTTGTGCGGGGGTGGGGGTGTGAGGTTGCCCGTCGTTTAAACTAGGTGCACCCCCAAATCCAGTAGGTCCAGGAACTGGTGCAAACTGATAAACGCTTAGGCTGAAGCGGGTGTGTGTGTTTGGGTGGGGGGTGGGGGTGGGTGGGGGGTGGTGGGGGGTGGGGGGATTTCCCACTGCAACTGCGTATGACAGCTGGTTAGATCGTAACTAATAACCATGTATTACTATCTAATTATGTCAATATTCAATATGAATTCTACAGAGGAGAGCGCTGTAGTGTTAAAAGCTCAAGTGACGTCACCCCAGAAGGCAATGGTGGGCTGATTCGAGTGAACTTGCCCTATGCAGGTGGCAATGGAATCAAGGGGCTGAGAATCAGCAATTAACGGCTTTGTGCAGACTCATTAACCCTCAGATACCTCATTTGGTCTGTCAGACTGTCATGAAGATTTTAATTGCTCATTAAAAAACTTTAACCTGGCTAACTACATTTTATGTACTTGTTTGGTTGCATGGGAGTATGGTTATTTTGAGTTGAGTTATTTTATTTTGAGTTGAGTTATTTTAAGTTAGGTTGTAATTCATATTTCCAGCGTTAGCTTGCTTGCTATAATCACTGTTCAGTATCGTAGACATTGCAGGCTACCAGTAATTGTGTTTTAGTCCCAGATATTATCAATATGCAAGAGTTATTCTTGCTAATGAGATTGCCTATTTTAGGCGTGGTCTTGTTGCTTTGATACCACAAACACATGTAAAAAATAGAATACGATGCACATGTGTACCTGGTGTTATTATACACATTCTTCCTTAGAGGCCTAATTGCTACACCTTATGCACTATAATAACACAAATTGAATAAGCCTGTCAGCATGCAACGTGTTGTATCATTATTCACCGTACAAAGGAAAACCAAACACAGAACACAATGGAAACTATTTTCAATAGAGCTGATTGTGCATGAGTTTTTTAACCCATTGATCCAACTGTATTTTGACAACATGATTACTCAATGCAGAGACATTAAGTCTCAGGAGTGTTTGTTACAGTACCGTGATAGCATCATCAGAGTCTGGCGTGTCTGAAAACGACATATGAAATATCCCTTTAGAGAGAGCAGGAGATATCAACACTTGAGAAAATGGGATTCATATTGTTAAATTATCTTGCATCCATTTGATATACACTCGCAAAGTATTTAAAGCTAATGTCTTCTACTATGTTACCAGAGCACATGTATTAAAATGTCCTAAAGGAAAGGTCAAACTGGACATGGTCATGTGGCGGACAGAATAAATATATCCATGGCCTGAATGCAATGAAATTCATTCCCAAGAGCAAGTCTTTTCAAAGGCCTTTGCCCTGCATATACAACCTTTCAAAGGCTGGTAATGCTGCCTTCTCCTGTAAAACGATCGGCAGTCATATTGGATATGGCAGGAAACTGGCATGACATTAAATGCCTCTTGGCCGATTGGGGTATTCATATGTAAACTTTTTTCACTGTGCTTTTTCATGAGTACTTATCGCTTGAGGGGCGCAATATCAACATTCAACAGACCACCGCAGACCAGACACCCATGATACTCTGCCAATGGTGCACATGTTTACATGCAGCCATGTCGACCTATCATCCCTCTTGCCTGATAGAAATTAATGAATGGGCTATACAGACTCCTTCAACTAACCACGGATGTTGGCTACCTATTAGAACACAGAATGTATGTGACAGAATGTATGTGATCATTGGTTGTTATAAGGTCGAATCATTGCGTAAAGTTAAAAGAGAATTGAACCACCATGTGTATTTATAATCATTGCCAGTTAAGTTTAAAGCTGACAATGCCCTTGCTCATTCCATTTACTTCCATTTGGTATTATTTATTTCTTTAATCTTGTGACGCATAACTAATAACATGTTTATTCTCTGAAGTATTTACAGACGTCTGTCATCCAAATGCAATTAGTGTCAATTATCAGTTGATCACAGCTATGTTGGAAATACACAGAATATGTGCATACATGTATATTTAAAAACCGTACGACTGCTAAATGTCCCACATAGATATATTTTATTGTCGTAGTTTGTGAGCTCATATTTTAAAGGATTAAAGGACATATCTGACAGTAGTAAAACCTAATATACTAGTCAAATTTTAGAACAATGTGTCAAAATAAGCCATTACATGGCTGGAAGATATTCTTTTAATTTGATCAATTGCACAATTATGCTATGTTTGAATATCTTTACGACACGTTAATGTCCAAATACATAGTAACTAACTTATTGTCGTAACTGTGAACTAACTTTTAAAACTATTAAAGGACTATCTAACAAGTAGTAAATTCAGACCTTGAAGCTTTCAGCTTTCTCTGCGATCCCTTGTAAACATTTATGTCAGGTGATGCTGGCATTACATCATCAGTTATATAAACAAGCCAACTCATTTAGATGGTCCACACCTTAGCATTGGCATTTGTGTGTTCAATAAAAACTGGTAATTACTGTACCAGAAGGTTTGGGAAAAACAGGAATTGCTTAGAATGGCCAAATACCAATGGCACACAACTGTAACATCTGGATAAACGTTGTATGCCCTTCGCAGTCCATCCAAAATATCACCGAAAAAAGCTAACACATATGTTTAACTCCACAAATACTCAATTGCCCAACTACACACACTGGTTTCGTGTTACATCTCATGTAAGTAAGAAGACCATAGCGCCTGTTATAACATCTAAATCCAACCAATTCATATATGTACTTCAACCCAGTCAACAAAATACCCTGTAGCAACTCTGAGGCTGAATAACACTATGATAAACGACGGCGGCCAGTATATTATCGCTAATAACGCCCAATCCTAGGCGAATGCGAGCCGGCCGCCACTCACACCTCGCCATCACCCATGACACCCCGCAATTTGGCGGCGGCCACGGCCGAGTCCTTGTATGACATAGTATCCGGACGGTGTCAAGTTGTGTTTTTATTACCAGTGACAGCCATATCTGATAGTTTCATTGGTATTGAGCTTGATATGGCTACTGTAATCTGATGGTCAAATTGTAGTGTGACAGTCACTCATGAGATGCAAACATCCTCATTTGGCACAGCATTTATTCCTAGACAGATTCACTTCTCATCCCGATGTTTTCATCTTCTTTTGATGGTAGTTAGCTTTTGCGCATAGTAAGGAACCCATTATCACCAGGAGTAGTGCCACCCCATAACCAGTTTGCCGAAAACCTGGATCTACTGATGTAATATAAGGTCAGATCATAGGTATTATATAGGTAAAATGAATGGTTCCCTTTTTGACCGATGGCGCGCTGATGCTTGCTGCTGTGTTACAATACACGTAGATTATCACCGAGTAATTTATGATGTTACCATCACTTGTGTTATGCACTGCGGCCAGGTCGCATTAGTCTCTCTAATGTGACCACACATGAGAGTCCGCGGATGATCCATCTCAATCAGGATCATGTTTACGACATGCAACCTATCACGTCCTCCATCACGTGACCTATCACGTGCTCTTCAGATGAACACGTGATTACAAATAGGGGAAGATACAACATGTAGGAATACATTGCGTAGACGGATAAAACAAGTCGTTGAGCTGACTTCGTTTACGCCATTGATTTAGAAAACAACGTATCGGTGGTTTCCCGATTCATAAAGCCAGACCCATTCCCCGTTACTCACGTTTCGGGACTTATGGGGTCATTTTGCGCAGAGCTAGCGTGTATTCTACCCTCTGATCATGCGATAGAATACGCCCTAAGAAACTTTAAGGAGCAATGTATTTTCAAATATAGGTAATGGTTGCACTTATAATGGTTGCTATGTACATGTGTTAAACAATAACCAAAAACGTATCAAAACATACATACACACATCCACATACGTACAATAATAAAATTTTCAAATACATGTACACACCAGAAGATATTGTACCTAGCATTGTCATAATTTTCATTCTGCTACAGCCAGTTTTTTCGGGACTGGGTGTCGCTTGTTTAGCATGGTTCCGTTTTTAATAGGAGTGATACCAGATCTGCCACCGCTTTTGGAGCGAACCACGAGAGCATGCTGCGTGCCATAATCATAGACCATAATGTAAAAAAAAAAAAAAAAAAAAAAAAAAACGAAACTCACGCAGTCATGGGGCAATCAATTAAGTACACAGCTTTGTATGTTTGTTGTAGAATCGCTTGCAGGTATTCTTACCACTGGTCAATGGCTACTACGATGTATTGCATCGACAAACATGATGGTGCAAGTGTTAATATGTATAAAGCAGCCATTAGGAGATTGTCAGCACACGACGAGTGTAAACTGACACAGGAAACTACAACTTGCCAGTAATTGAAATAATGTCCTCTTTTCGCTTTGCTTTGCTATGCAAATTCAGGGGTGCAGTATACACAGGATTGATGGCAGTGTTCCCATTTTGATTCTCTTTAGTTTTGACATTCTCTTTCTTCAACCCTTTTTCTTTGGGGTGGGAAATTGTTTGAATAAGCGACCTTTCGTGTCTATTTTAATAGCAAAAATGAATGCTACACAACAGAATGCACACATTTGAGGTGTAGTGAGTTCAAGTGGCAAGGAGACACACACTTGTGTTGCATTGCACTTCTCCTTGAAACCAATCCATAAACAAGCATTGTTCCCACGTGTGAATAGTTTATGAAGCAGGGTGGAACATGGGCTGCTGTTTGCGAGAAGGCATCGATTGTGGTCGGACCGCTGTGTCGCCAGGAATAGGCCTACATGTGCAGGCAGCATCCAGTAGGGGGCGACCTGTCACTGTGGCTTGGCCGCCTTATCAAACATCAACCCCATGTAGTTTCAGTTTTAAAGAAAAACAATATTAAGATAGATGGGGAATGCCATAGCTCAGCCAGGTTATAATGATAGTCATATTTACAGACCCACGTGGGTTCGCCGAAAATCGATGTGGGGAGCCTATTGGTTTTGAATTGTGGGGGTGATAGAGGGGGTGAGGTGGATAGGCGATGCGGAAAGCTGGTGACGGTGTGTGTCCATTTTGAGGGAGGATTTACACACCGCCGTTTTGCAAAATGGATATGACTGCTCCTGGCAATCCCTGACTCTGGGCAGTCTTATATTCATTAGTATATTACGTTTCGCGGGATAACATTTGTGAGTAAAAAGGTTAAAAGATGAAAATGTCACAAGGGAATCCCTTGCATATCATGCAAAACAAATAAAACTTGTCCTGCCAAAAGCTAAGTTGGCCTCCCCTGGGTTATCAACAATTTAAAATTCGTAAATGGACTATGAGACTGTTAGCGTTCCAGTCTACTATGGAATGGTCTACTCACTTGAGAAAATAACAATCAACATCCATATATGGAAATAGTACGCTTATCGGATTAAAAAACAATAATGAAAAAACCCATAGACAGTACCTAACAAGCAGCAATTCAATCGATTATTCATAAAGCAGCAGACACTATGCATTGCATTTACCTTTCGCAACGGTACACCACACTGAGAGCAATCAATTACGAGTAACTTAATATCCGCTGGTCATGCACCAGTCCAGCCATATCCACGTTTGGCAGCGCTGATATCCCTCTATCCCAAATCCACGGGCTAAATTCTACAGAACAAATGTCAATGTTTAAGCGGGGTTCGCCTCATCAGTGATGTGCCTCGGGTCAACTTTTTTCTCCCACCCAACAAGGTGAGCAATCACAGCGGGATTAATGCGGAGTGGCGGGTGCCGCCGCCAACCGTCCTCGGGAGGTGAGAAAAAAATCAACAGCAGGCGACAACACGGTCTGTGTCGGGCAGGTGGCGTGGCGGCGGCCGAGTAGACTTAACAGTGCAGCAGGCTTTGCTGTTGTTGTTGTTGTTGTTGTTGTTGCTGTTGCTGTTGTTGTTGTTGTTGTTGTTGTTGTTGTTGTTGTTGTTGTTGTTGTTGTTGATGATGCTGCTGCTGCTGCTGCTGCTGCTGCTGCTACATCTGCTGCTTGTTTGCAGTTGCTGCATCTGCACCTGCCGCTGCTGCATCTGGTGCTGCTGCATCTGCTGCTGCATCTTATGCATCTTATGCATCTTCTGCATCTTCTTCTTCTTCTTCTTCTTCTTCTTCTTCTTCTTCTTCTTCTTCTTCTTCTTCTTCTTCTTCTTCTTCTTCTTCTTCTTCTTCTTCTTCTTCTTCTTCTGCTGCCTGCTGCTGCTGCTGCTGCTGCTGCTGCTGCTGCTGCTGTCGACTACTTCGTCTATTGCCTTTGCTGTCGTAATCTCATTGTTATTGTTAATGCATCTGCTCTATATTCTTCTGCACAGGTGTGAGCCCACCCCACTCAAATACACAAGTGACAAGAAATCGGTGCAAATGTGTGCGAAAACAATAACAACACATAAAAAATCACAATTTATTTAGA
This sequence comes from Streblospio benedicti, assembly GCA_019095985.1. Classification (NCBI taxonomy): domain Eukaryota; kingdom Metazoa; phylum Annelida; class Polychaeta; order Spionida; family Spionidae; genus Streblospio; species Streblospio benedicti. The sequence goes on along the minus strand of CM032661.1, from coordinate 16,759,008 downwards.
TTTGAAAAAACCCTGAACACAACCACAATAGCCGCGGTCCAGCTCAAACATGGAGCACGGGGTCTCTTAATTGGGCTTGAGTGGGGCTGATGGATGGTTCTGGGCAAGGCAGAATCCCAGGAGATGTATAGCCGCCGATTTAGCCGCAGCAGATGCCGGACGTCTTGAAACCCCAAAGGGCGGCAATGAGCTGTGAGAAGAAAACAGGACAACACATCTGCCAGTTGGGTACGTTTTGCACTGACGTTCATTAGCTCATGTGTCTGCTCTTTTCTCATTCACCGCGAAACTTACAGTACAGTGACAGTTCTTTTGTTATTGTGTTTTTGTTTGATTTCTCCATCTTATTTGTATTGAAGGACTGATTGGCAAGAGAGTTTTATTTCATTTTTACTATTAGTGTATGGATATACGTCTAAACAGAACTCGTCTGTGCATTAATTGTAAGCGATGCCCTAGAGTTCTAAGATTTAGTTTATTATTTATTTCAAATACTTATATCTCTTTGATTATAAATATGCTTGAAGTCCACCAGATAAACCTGCAATTTAAAGGAAGCGATGATTCCCGTTCTTATTCATCTACTGCTTTAGTATGACTAATTGAATGTCTAATATGGTTATGGATTTATCGATTGACATCAGGTTTATCTGCTTTTTTAAGATGTCAGTTAATCATTGCAGAGAATCGTAGTGATCAAGTAAGTTATAACCACACTGCATGCCTTTTAGGAAGTTTGCTAATACATATATACTGTTGCTACTGCCGTTGTTGTTGCTGTTGCTGTTTCTGTTGCTGTTGTTGTTGTTGTTGTCGTCGTCGTCGTCGTCGTTGTTGTTGTTGTTGTTACTGCTGCTGCCGCCGCTGCCATTACTGCTGCTGCCGCCGCTGCCACCACCGCCGCCGCCGCCGCTGCTGCTGCTGCTGTTGTTGTTGTTGTTGTTGTTGTTGTTGTTGTTGTTGTTGTTATTGTTGTTATTGTTGTTGCTGTCCTCGTCATTGTCGTCGTCGTCTACGCTGCCATTGTTGCTGCTGCTGTTGCTTTCTGCTGCTGCCACATGTACATTTACCGATGCTGCAGATTGCAATTACCCATCAATAGTGGCCAATTAAGTAAAGACAAAAAATAGGGTCGTGTGTTAAATGGTAACTGGCGAGTAATGAGAGTCATTCAGCAAACTGATAATAATGGTAATATATACACAGCGATGAATATCCCCTTATAATAGATCTAGAAATGTGACAAAGATTGAAAAAAAGAAGCATTGTTCACCTTCAAGTCAAAAGGGCTCATTTCTCCAGCATGGCCATGTATCAGTAGCACTGGTGAGGTTCGGGGAGATGGATCACACTGGAACTACGCTCTTCACTAGGGGCTGGGAGCTTTGTTCTTTGTACACACACGAAACTGGAACAGCCATGGCCAGCTGCGACCTTTACAGGGAAACCCGTCAACAGTAAACCCCAAACACACTGAACCAGGGGGTGATTCACAGGGTGCTGACGGGTTGCCATGTTATTGGTATCAACATGATGTATATTTCTTATATCAGACACACAATGTATGTAAATGTAACGTCGGGAGCCCTAATACCAACACCCCTTTTACATTCCTTGATCTAACCCCAGAACTAATATAGATATCAGAATTCTGTGAAAAGCACATCGAGGATAAACAATTGGCAACATATCAGCTTGTTAGACATCACATGTACTTATATTAGGTAGCCTATGCACATGTGTGAGAGTTACATGATTGCTATGTATATGATTGAGATAATACGCTGTTCTAGTGTTGTTTGCAAGAGAAAAACAGGACATGCATGTAAGCATGTGGTAGGAATTGGATTATTAAAATCCAAATTGTCATGAATATCAACACACTAATCAAAAAGGATAAAAATCAGCTGTGGGTCATCGTTCCCCACACTTACTGTATTTGGCGTGTTGCGACCTTTGATGAGAAGCTGCTTCCATTTTGTGCTTTTGTTCATTCTGTGTAATGCACTTTCCATGTATTACGAGGACCAAGTAAATGTAAACCGGTCCATCTGCTTTTTATAGGGTTACATATGATATGTTGGTGATACTTACATGTAGGTAGGTGTTTTCACATTAGTGTCTGATGAAATATAATACTTATAGCAGTTTTAAAATTTTCTGATTCACTTTTGCTTTATTTTTTCCCGTTGGATTCCAGTTGGAAGCAGAAATTCTAATCTATGATAGTTGTAATATTATCAAACAATCCAGTGGGAGAGAAATGCCATACAATACACGATTTTCTTATATTTATCAGTATTAGTGTGTGTAGACAACTAGTCATGCCCCATAATCTAGTTACCATTCATACCTGGTGATCTTAACTTGTAGTGTGTGCCACAGCACTGACTACTGAAAACCATGGTTCAAGTCACCCTTGATGAGACTCATAACTGAGAAGTTCTCCACATTACACAATAACAATTATAGTTATGTGACTTTTCATGAATAAACCTAGCAAATGATTTATTCCTGTAAATTGTATCATTTTAAAAAGCTGTCATTGAGACCTAACGTATTACCAATTCCCGTGTTCCTCATATTAGTAGCGCACATCTGGTCAAAACCCTCTACCTCACCCAGCTTATAGTTAATTGATCTGACAATCAAAGCAGGATCTTCTACTACAGCTGCCAAGAACAGCAGCACTTAAAATAACGACGCAAACCTATATAAACCTCGCGTACTAATTCTAATGAATCAACATAATTCAAGAAGAGTAATCGCACATGATCTGATTAGCACTACAACAAATGGGAGAAGTCCTACAGGGCCGGAGATGATGAGCGATATAATGTGATAACCGGAAGTGCGCGTATCGGCTGCCACAGAACGGCTTCTACGCCGGATATAGGCTCCTGTTGGCAGAATTTCTCGCCCGGCAATTGTCCACGCTCGCCTCCCCTCTTAATCATGTTTACCCTCGTGTATTGGGGCCCATATATGTGGTCATCCTTACCGTGGCTATATTTAGCTTGCATCAGGTGGTTCGAGCTGCTTTTGAACACCAGGAGAAGGGAGAAGAGCAATGGGCTGCGCGTGCAAAGTGATCTGTGATTTATGAGTGGGGGCGCAATTTATTCAATTTTGCTGTCCGATGTGACTTCTCGTTAGCATTGTAATTATTGGTGCCTGCGTGCGTGCGTGTGTTATGCATATACACGAACGTATTCTTTCTAGATGTTTATATAGCTGTGCATATTTTATGCTATGGGACAGTGGTTAAATTCTACCATATGTTGGTTGTTTACAGAGAAACACGTTTTGTTTATACTATCATCGTCGGTTTTCACGGCTTGATCACCCACACTGCCTTAACGTCCTTGTTCATACCAACTATATACTGCGTATATAGTCGTGAGATATGACGATGTTATACTATTGGCTTTATCTCTTTTATAACTTTATGTTATTTCAAAACAACAGAAAACGCTCACAATTGTCATCTGGGAGCACAAGCACGGTTGCTATTATCAATCGTTATCATCCCCCTATATTGGACTGTCGCTATGACAGATAGAAGTCCCGCACTATGATTTACTGGATGTTATGGCCTAGTGTGCATTGTTCATCAATCTCCAATATTGCATGTGACAGTGCGGGCTCAGTGTGAGCTTGGTGCTGGGGTTATGGAATGATAGGCCTACCTTTCCACGTCCACGTCATATACAGATACTTAGAATAATATTTAGGCATTGGGCATCTACTGTTTAGACGTACATATCATTTTTGTTCTATTTTGCATTCTGCATCCGTGAGCTGATTTTGAAGTATCGCTGGCGGTCCATCCAAAAAAACAAAACATTTTTGCATCACTATGTCCAATTTAGCTGAAAAGTACAATGAAATCAATGTGACTATAGTGGATAAATATAGCAAACAAATGTTGATTTTTGATGATTAGTGGGTTGAAGTTAAGTGTATATTGTATTGCTAAGCGTAAATTATAAATCTTGTGGAAAGGCTTATACGAGATAATCCAAGCTCAAGATAATTACTGTAATAGTGATTCATTTTATTCATTTTACATTGTTCTGAGGATGACCGCAAGGTTGAAAATATCTAATTACAAAGTGAATAAATAAATATTAAAGATGTTGGTTCTATCTTTTATAATAGTTATTCAATTGAACATTTTTTGCTGAGACAATACATTAAGAAGCGGAGGAAGTGTTGACCTCATATGTCTTTGGTTGTGCTTCAGATGTTATGATGTTATCAGACGGCTAGATTAACGGACGACTTTTTTGCAACAACTGTTTCTCCTCACCTAAACCCATTAATAGCAATATCAAATATCCCATCTCAAAATACAAATTAATATTTCCAATTTATATGTTTCATAAACATCCGCTTACACCCGAATTTGGTATGTGAACACTGGCATGTAATGTGGGAGAGAGACAGCTGACAGGAGATATGGTGCAATTTCCAGGCATGTTATACTTGCTCGTCGAAAACGATAATTAGTAAAATGTCAGCGTGATACTTTCTTAGAAAAAAGAACAAGTAGCGCACTTGTAAGAACATTTTATGGAGTACACATATAGATGCAGGTCTATATGCTATACAAATATATAAATACACTGAACTATATATATATGTACGTGACATAATATTTTTACACATACATATATGTATCTATCATATTACATGCTGGTATAACTGTTGAAAGACAAATTTCAATTATCATGGGAGCCCTTCATTAAATGCTTAACGTAACACTTAATTTTGCAACTCAATGTTGATCGCCATGTCAATTACGTGAATATGGCCTCCCCAGGCTACTATCATTTTTGACTGCAAAATCAGCACATTTTACAGAAGCCAAAATTCATGGAAACCCCAATCTACGTAAGCCCTTAATCTAATTTCCTGCATGTTTGTTTTCCGGATCGGATAGTGAACGTCCAATTTGTCGGTTGGTATCTTTACAACATCCCTTTATGCCCAATTGCAAATGCCTCACCTACTTACCCGCATCACGATGGAAAGTGTGGTTTTAGGGGTGCAAGACAAAAATGTTTTAGGAGTCTAACATTAAGTCTCTCTCTCGCTTGGGATATGAAAAAAATGAAACCATAGCCGATATGATGATGACGGCATTGCTTGAGGGACCCCACTCAAAATTAGTTAGATATTTTAGCTCCCCCACCACATTGAAATTATTAATAACGAATATTTTAATTTATCAAAAGTGCCCTCTATATTTTCAAGCGCCCTGCCCCATTTGCAAAAATAGAATAAAATAAAAGATAAAATTAAGTTGAGTTCATCAGTTGACCCCCGGTACTCGAGAATTGTTTCTAGCTTTCCACAAGACTTACATTTTTAAGGGTTGTGGGTGCTGGTTTTAGTCACATGTATATACAGAATGGCAGTGCAGTATTTGCTAAAAAGATACGGTGGACTATTTTAACAATCCACAATCGCCACTACACCCCGTGTATTATGCTCCAAGTCCGCGTGACCCTCTATTAAAGCACTAGTTTCTTCTCGTCTTTATCTCATCCCAAATGTTCAGACCCTGTGGGAATCCCCGAACGGCCAGCACCGTAATGACGTACATTGTGTCGTATTTCAGGCGCTGATTCATCACTTCATGCAGAAAATTGCAATTCCACTCATGTCCATACAGATATGGACGTCGGCACTGCAGGTGCGGTAGGGTATTGATGAAAGGCCGGTGTGACCAGCATTGTAAAGAAATAACGTTCAAGGCAAAAAGAAGTAAATGTAAAAATAAATTTTAAAATATATTAACCGGCTACTTGGTGTGATAAGGTGCTTTTTTTATTTCGTTCGTGATATATGCACACTCTAACTGGCTTTCGCCATAGTATCAATGTAACAGCCGTGAACTTTCCTTGATATGTACAGTACGGTCTCGCGTTATTCCTCACAACAAATGCATAGGGTTGCTCCAACACGTTGTTTTTTTTGTTTTTTTTTGTTTTTTCTTTTCTTTTTAAATCCGTAAAAGAAAGGTTAATTTGCCCTAAACTAAAGGAGATACTTATGACCAAATGGCAGCTTTGTTTGTTTCAAGCTGATTAAGATGAATCCTACTAAACTCTCCTGTGATAGGAGGCGTTGCGTAGAAAAAGAAATCCTACAGTTGTCCAAGACTTCTCTGATTTCGGGTCTAAGCCAAGAAAACAATACAATGAGGGATGAGATCCTCATGTCTTTCACCATTGCCTTAAACGATTGCCAAAAGAGCCCTCATTGGAGCCATCTCCAAACCTGCAACCCCAGTTGTTACATGACTGTTTGCGAATACCTGGATCCACTGCATGTACATGTACTAAATTGCACTTCTCCGGGATTTCTCTATTCACATGCAACTTGTTAACAGTGTGTGTGTGCGGGGGGGGGCTGTTGAAGAGATTGGCTGAACAATGTGCACATTGTTAGTGGGAGATTGCCAAGTGTAGCGGAGCTGGAGACTATTTCCCTTTGTGACGCTTGAACAGGAAAACGTTGAACAGGTGAAAAACAAGAACATCCGAAAATAATGAGAGGGGTGTGTCAGCTTCGAATGAGGTGGAGAGTTAGGACATCCAAAGGCCCGCTTAATTGAAAAGCGAACTGTCCCTTGGTATAACTAGAGCGTGCTTGAAAACTTATATTACTCTACATTTCAAGCTTAAACATGATGTAATCATCTATAAATGTCATCCAAAATAAAACAGTAGGCCCCTACTAAAATAAAATGTACATGGTCCATGCCTTTGCTGTAGCTGTAGTGGTTATAATGTGATGAGTCTAGTTGATTTTGAAGAATAGCAAGAACAGCCGAAAATAATGATAGAATGAGGTGGAGAGTTAGACATCCAAGGCCCGCTTAATTGAAAAGCCCCCTTGGTATAACTAGAGCGTGCTTGAAAAACTTATATTACTTTCAATATTTCATGATGTAATCATCTATAAATGTCATCCAAAATAAAATGTACATGGTCCATGCCTTTGCTGTAGCTTGGTCAGTAGCCTAATAGAAATCCAATTACCCACACGTCATGATATACATGTATGCTCTTTCGCATTTTAATCTGCACTTTGATATTTTACTGTGCATTCTATGTGATAATATGAATAGGCAATGCCTAAGACAGGCGCAGCATGTTTATCATCTAAGGATTAGAAAAAGTAAAACGAAATTTGTATACATGACTATTTATATGGTAGAACAAAATAACTAATCAAAAAACATTTGGGGTATTTTTATTACAAAATGTATGGTCTCTTCTACTTGGTAAAATATGGTAAGTCCATGAAAATCATAATATTATAAGAAATATTCAAAATCAACATACAATGCTGATGTGTACATTTAGACAAAATAAAATATGATTGTGACTTATTTGATGGACTAGTTCATACTAAGGGCAAACAAAATTGTAAGTATTACAGCACGTTGGCAAATCAGTGAATGCCTGATTGCTTGTATCAATTCTGCCACTTTATAAGACCTAATCTTTCAAATTACTGTTCTCTTAATGAAAATCATGTACATGTATGACACACTGAATAGCGCTACTTAAGATAACATATCATTTTAATCGTTTTAAAAAATCAAAAGCATGTGTGATGTCTTTTTGTGCGGACATCAACTTTATTCCACTAATTTTTGGCATGTAACATTTTGTTCCTTCAGACAATTATTCTGTAAATTATTGGAAATCATCCATGCTAAAATGCCACACCCACATGAGAATTTTTGTGCATCTTCTTATTTGTAGCTTGAAAAGATGTGCCAACAGTCACATTTCTATAGAAAAATTGAACATATATCTGGCTTTTAACTGTGTAGCCATATTGTTAAGAGGCAAATGGGCTATGATTGGAACAGCTGTGTTTATATGCTTTTAGAAACAATTAACTAATCCCTATATTAGGTCCAGATTTCACATCAAATGACTGCTTAGGCATTAATGGCATTGTATAATCTCCTGTGCATTTGAATATTATTGAACAATAGAAGTTATGCTTTCCTTCACTGCTTTAAGTCAGTAGCAGTTCCAACCATGCAAATTTGCCTAACGTTTTTAATTGGGCTTTGACTGTTCAAATGTCTATATTTGCAAATTTAAAGAAACCGGAAACTTGAGGTGCAGGATATTACTTTAAATCATATCTGATAAGTTTTAGAATAAGTGTTTAAGGAAAAAGTTTTTAATCTGGCAAAAAGCAGTGGAATAAAATTGGTTCTAGCACAATAGGCTGATTTTGGGTGAGATTCCACTCAGATTGTTCAAAGTGGTGTGCAGAATCCTGACAATGTGTAAAAAAAAATCTGTTACAATTTGTAAACCAATAAGAAAAATCGGCCTAGATCTGTCGTCCGTGAATGTATTAGATCTATAAAAAAGTAGATCTAGTCTAATAGCAAGTACTGCCAAAACAGTTGATGTTTGGTCAGCAAAATGTGTGTTTGGCCGGTTGTTAATCTTTTTCTATTATAGGTGGCCGGTAAAGTATACCAATTTTTTATATAAATACCAAATATGAACGAGGTTCACCCTATAGGGTTTTTCAGGATTTCGGGTTCACTTTTTGCTACTTTGGGGGTGATCATAACGAAGACCAAAGTTCTCAGACTAATATTTAATTGATTTTATGTAATATTGTAAAGAAAGTGCTTCAGAGACACAATGCATCCTGCATTGATCACAGCATGCCAACAAACGAAGTCGGTAGGGTGCTTGTCTGATTAAGGCTGGCACGATGGTGAAGCTAAATATAGCGACAGGTGTCAGACAGTGTGGTTGCGGAACGCAGCATATAGGCGAAGTTGAAGTGTGTGTCCTTCGTCACGGGAGGTTGGTGTAACGGTTAGCACACCCGACTATGACATATAAGACTGGTCTGAATCATAGCCGGGAGGTCGTGAGTTCGATTCCACGATCTTCCACATCACCTTTACAAGCAACACTGACTTTCGTTTCAATATTGCATAAGTATTTGGAATGGATGTTTAGATAAAGTTTGTGAGAATCTGTACATGTAGAAAAAACACAGATTAAAGGAACAATGAGTATATAGTAACCCCCCCAAAGAAGCAGCTGTTTCGTGAACATTTGGCGCCCATTGCCGGCACGGTAAATTCACCCATTATCGCTGCAGCAAAAATTACACTATTATTGGCGACAATAGCGGATTCTCAGAACCCTGACACCGGCGTGATTGTTGCACCTTTAACCTTGATATAGAAATGTTGCAATATTTAATTATACTGGTACAAGTAACAAAGTAACATGGCAATTTAGCAGCATTGTTTACATGCAAAAAACGGGGACCCCAATTATTTTTTAGGACTAAACTCTTACGTCGAGCGAAAACACGGGCTGCTTACATAATTCGTAGATAAAATAATGTTGGTTAGTTAGCTTAATTGGCACCTTGTCAGGTATATTATTTCAAAATGAAAGACGAAAATAAGAAATGGATTTGTCGATGTTAACTAATTGGAGAGAAAGACCCTCTTCTGGAGACCCCAAAAATAAATTAATCAATGACAAAGTGATAAAAATCAAATGTTTGGTAGAAAAAAGATGGCCGCCGAAAATCGTAACGTGCATATGGAAGTCGAGTCCCCTAATAGAGAACCGTCTCTGGCAGGCTCTGTCGCGCCTGTATAAACAAGAAAAAATGTTATTCCGTGTAATTGTGAGTAGAAAAACGTCTGTCATCACGTTTGGTAACACGGGGGGATGCGCATGCGCACAATACAGCAGCTTGCAGGTGCGCTGATGGTGGCAGGAAATGGAGGCTGCGCATCTCCCACCATTATCAGTAACAAGCCGTAATGAGAGTGGCGTGATAGAGGCTGACTTCGCGTGGAACCGTCAAATTAAGGACCCAGGTTGGGTATTAGAAATGTTAGTCTCCTACAATTTACAGTGCATATGACAATATCACGACAAGAGCACGAATGTATTCTAGCATATTTGCTTGCTATATATGTTTGCTGACGACAGGAATAAGGCGCGAAATTCGTTTAATTATATCGTGCGCAAATATTTCTAGTTTTACCGGACAAACATTGTTGATGCTGATGAAAATATGTGCATATCCAGAGTGGGCGTTCAAGGAAGTGAAGCAACAACTGTGCACAAAGTAGATTAAAGAGGAAAGAACAAAGGAAAGGACAAGAAAAGAAATGATACAACAGTTTCTCGGGCATTTCTCGGGGATGTGTCTTCCTTTCGTACACGGCCGATGGCCGTAATGCCTTTCACCCAAGGTCCCACAAGACTTTGTAGGGACGAATATTTTATTACATGCGAACATATTATTTTCAAAGTGTCCACTGTACATTGGAACCTGACACGAAATGCTTTTGTAAGTGGAAACCGGTTTTATTTTGACCATATGATGTTTCCCGATACTCATATGTAAAATGACTATGTATAGTGGATACCTGTCTTACGGGTTCCACATTTTGCTTCTACCACTGTCTCTGCGATAGTCACTATACAGAGATCTTTTGTTTCAAACTATGAAGTCCACACGCCAAACCAGCGTCAGCCAAACCCAAATTGAGTGCCATAGTTCCATCGGATACGGTTACATATGAAAATTGTCATGGAAACTTAGTCACTTAATTGACGATAGTTTGCGAGCAGAAAAATGAATCCCCGTTTATTAGCTGATCATGTGATGTGATACTCATATTCAGTTCACAGTCCACAATCAATTTCTAAGACTGTCCTGATTTGTGCGATTGTCCTGATAATGTTTTCCTCGATCATCTCGTCGCCTTTGGGTACCCGCGTCCACGGTAAATGTACTAGTGGCCTGGGGTTATTTACGATCAAGCATGCAGAGTCAGTTGAAACCGCGAATTGATATTCGTTCAAATCCCGCCAGGGCCACTTGAAGTACATGTAGTCAAATGAAAGTGTCAGTTTCAGCTATGTGTGTCACCATAGACATATGGTTGAATATGCGAAAAGAGAAAGTTTGAAAATTGCATCCCATGCATTAGGAACGCACCTTCACTGTAAAAACATTGGAACATACAATGAAAATGCCGTCTCCTCAACAGTGTTGTGCGCCTGGAGGGAAGAACAGTCTTCGTGCTGCCAAGTCACTAAGTTCAAGTTGCTTGCATCCTGTATACACATTCACTGCTAAATACAGTGGAACATACAATGAAGACGTTTGCTCTGTTGAGGCCATATCGCTTGATAATTCCGTTTGGAAGGCTACCAAACCTTCATCATGTCAATACTAACGACCACGCAGATGGGTTTGGAGTCAAGTATGTTACGCATCACAATTTTTTTGCAGGGGTGAATTCACGTTGTTATGTATGATCAGGAAAGTCTGGGCAACAGTTTTACATATGTTTTGTTAGATTTGTAGTAGAAGATTCATGGCGCGGGGGTTGGTTGAAAGATGGGGGGGGGGGGGGGGGGGGGGGGGCTTTTTTTAAGAGACAGGACTCTTAGGGGATAGACGTCAAATTATCACTGATAATTTCCCCCTCTTTTTCACGTCATATTATTTTGAATACAAAATGTTTCCATTTTTACATAATTAAAAAAACTCGTTCCTATAAATATTGATACAATTTTCTTTTCACATTAGAACAATTAGTTTTCTGTTTAATGTGACCAACATTTCTGTGACTTTTGGAATCTAACTTTTCTTCACTAAAAGATATTCTAGTACACTGGGCAGGAAACATTATAACTTGTAATTAATTGCGAAGTCCATAATATAAAATTTGTGCAATCATTTACTTAATACTGATAAACATTGAAAATTAGGTTCACAGTTTAGGATTATCATACTATATCACTTCAAATTACTGACATAAGTTGACACTTACCTTTGTATTTACAATTATAATAATTCCAACAACTTTCCATATTTCATGGACTGGGTTAAGTAAGTTTGCATTATGGTTGATATTAAGTTTGCATTATGGTTGATATTTTGCTTGATTTAATTGGATTTATTCTATTATTGTGGCTAGGTACACTATACAATATAAGTATCATATTAGAAGATGACAAAATGACATATATACATGCCTTATCAGTCACTGTTACAAATAATAAACGAAGTGATAATAGCTTATAAGGTAATGCAAACTTAACTAAATGCAGCCAATGAAAGACAACTTCCTGATTATATACATAACCCATGAAGCTATGGAAATTTGGTGACAATATTTAAATTGTGGCTGCATAGGACCGGATTAGTTTGTATCAATAATGGGAGATGATTAAGTATATATACTAGAACATACATGTATTAATCCAGCCTAAGACGAATTCCCCATTGTAATCCTTAGAGCAAATCGCATATCTCTGTGATATGCAAATGTGCAGATGATATCTGGCTACATTCCAACTATATCCTATTGCACAAGTCTTAGCATAGCGCTAGCCCCAAGGGTTAAATGAACAGAATCTGATGTGTGAATGTACCGCTGGTGAAGCAGGATGCGGATTCCCTCGCTCCCCTCTTTTTATGTTGTTATTAGCCTTATCCAAAGAGCCTTTATATCTAGTATTTACGGTAATGTACATGTATATGATACGGTACGTGTAAATCATACAAGATACAAACAGGCACCCTTCTCATGATGCTAGGGCCCATGTCTTTTCGTGAGGAGCTTGTAGATATTTTACAAAAATGGACAAACAAGGACATTTTGAAGTACAAATTCACCTATTGTCCATAAAAATGCAGGCTGCAAATTGGAAATAGGAATATTGACATAACACTCTGTATATAGTCTATATATAAAAAAATGTGATGAACTTGAAATTCCCACACAAATATAATGTTAAACCACCATTTGACTATCAGTTAGGTAAAAGCGACCTCTTACTAGCCACAAGGCAGGTTGTTCAATTGGGTCTACCACAGAAATTATGCAGTTGAATCATTTTCTACTTCACTCCACTTAGGGACGGTGCAATATTTAACAGGCAGGGGGACCGGTGCATATCGAAGAACATGTCTGAAAAAAGGTTTTGTCCCCTGCTGATGTGATGAAAAACAACTGGTGTCCCATGACCTCTATTCATAAAAAAGCCCGCGTCCCCTCCCATGAATATTCGCGTGATTAATTTGTACCTATTCGCTCACGTCGAGGCGGGATTTCAGCAGCTGAAAAAAAGTGCATGTCTCATATGCCCAACGAGAATGAAAAATCATCCGGTCGCCCTACTTTGCACATTGAAAAAAGTACCTGTCCCCCTACCAAATGCACCGGTCCCCCCATCTTGGTAAATATCCCACCGTCCCATACGCGTGTACAATGATATACATGTACATGTACATGTATACTGTGGTTTATCCAGAGTATTGATGTGTAAGGGGCATCATTAATTTCTTTCAAGTAAATTCTGCGAAACTTTCCCCCGATCCCCTCCCATATATACATGTACGTAAGTGTTGAAAGGTGCGCATTCACCTTTTTGTCCCGGGACCAAGAACGCCTATAGTGTGAGACACCCTGTGCGCATCTCCTTTGTCTTGTCACGTCCGCGTTTGGAGGGAGCCACCCCTCGAGATCACATGTCGGTGGGTGCGATGTCCATCAGTACTAGTGATATTTGAGGAAACAATTAATTCCCTGGCATTATGCAATCGGCATCAGTATCATGTGTATTACATTTCAAGCATTTCAACCTCATTGTGAGATTCAAGGTTCATGCCTACGCAGAATGTCGGATGATGCCCTAAACCGCACACTGAACTATATTTGGGCGATACAACGTTTCCTGCTTTCGACCAATGTTGAACAGGTAACGTCTCTGTTTCATGTTCTCACTTACACTATACACTTCCTCGCCAGATTCAGACGTTACGTAAACCATAATGACTGCGACTTGAACGTGTCTAATGTGGAAGATCTTGTGCTTTGGCACAGTGGGAGTAAAGGAAAACTGGACGATATAGCACACCCGTCTCTATTGTAGACTTATGTTCCAGTCATCAAATGTGTATTGCGCCATTAGAAGTGACGATATCATTCCAAACAAACAGTGAGCTTCATTTTGGCTGGGTGGGGTAGGGCCTGTGTCACTAGCAAAGAAATGCCAACGGCGAAAAATGACCGTAACGCGCTTATGTGAGTACAAGGGCACGATAAAGTGCATTTGTCGTCGGTTGCATTGTGGATTGTGCCCCGTACAACCACTTTTGTAATATCAATTGGGAGTCACCACCTTTCATGTCTAATATGACGACTTTATCATTGGCGTGATACTCAATATAGAGGTTGACCAATTAACAATCATAAACAGAAACCAAAGAAAATGAATTCTGGAGCATTCTTGGTATATCATGCACATCCTGCTTTTTCAAACCACACATACTTCAGCTGTTTTGATCCGTGCTGATGTATTACTTGGAATTTTTGTTAAAACATATTTTGTTTAAAAAAAATGAAAAGTGCTTCCGCGTGGGAAAATGCCGTCTCCGTGATTTGATTTGGTGTGCCAATGCATACCCTTCTACTACCGATTTAACTCAAGGTGTCTGAATCATACGACCATAATAAGCCGCAATATGAGTTCAGTTTACGCCGGCAGACTGAAGACCGAGACATTGTGGCTTCGTTCAAGGTGGTGCTGCACCTGTATCATATGCTATATTGATATCAATCATAGTATCCGTATTATAGTCTACACTTTTACAGGCCAACACGTGTAAGGTACACGTGAATTGTGTGTACCGCGTACATTGTATCAAACAAAACTTGAGACATAAACTCTTATTGATTATTATTGTAACACATTTGAAAAGTGCCTAATACGTCTACTATAAACTGTATAAAATCAGCATTTCATTAGTGATTCCAGCATTGCCAAGGGCCAGTTCAATATAAAGATGTCACCAAATTCATATTCTGACCAACGCATCGACATTGACAGAAAATAATAATGTTCAATGTATAGAGCCAACATCAATTTTGATACCACTTCAATGGCTCAGTCACATAAACTACAAATAAAGACATACATGTAATGTTATGCCGATAAACAACACAGCATAGGTTGTCAAAACAGACTATAGAGTATAGACTAACAACCCCGGGCATCAGTCACAAACATCATTGAACTCATTGAAAGAAAAGTCAACTGCATTGAATATTGAACACTGTTGACAAAATCAGAAATGAAAATTCAATGGACTTTCTCGAAGTCTACCAATTATAATAACTGTTGAACACCCTGTGACAAATTGGTCACTGCGCCAAGAAAAAGCGTGTCATCCTTACTAAGTGAAACACAGTGCGGCCGTCAATCAAGCCCATGCCATTCTTCGTACTCCCTGTGAATAGGACCTGGTTTTGATTAAAATGGCAGTGTATTGAAGCTGAAAGTGTAGAGGTCTACAGATTATAATCTGTCATAATGATTCAACATACATGTGCACACCAGACAATTGGTATTGTTGCCAGTCTTTTTTTAATCGTCCTGGAGCTTCATGATCACGAGTTTTAACTCCCAATCAACTCAATCACGCAAACACGGTTCCCCTACGAAATTGGTCCAAATAATTATTAAAGTCGTGTTTTCTTTTTAAACAAGTATACAAGCAAATTGAATTTGTACTTACAGTGCACCAGTAAGTAACATCGATAAATTTGGTAAAGTATTCATTTCTCATTATTTATTTTCAGACATTAATATGTATCAATGCATGCATTGAAGTTCATATCACAAGTTAAAAAATGAAAATAAATAAATAAAAAATAAAATATATAATGATATATAAACGTATCACAGAATCATACTATCTAGGGCCGTCTATCAAATGTTAGCACGTGAGAAACACTTAGCCTGATAAAAAAACAAACAAAAAAACACGTCGGTGGGAATAAACATCAACCATAATAACACGATAAAGTGATTTGATTTCAATAGTCATAAGGTCAGTGAATACACAAATCAACAACAAACAAACGCACTTATTTGTGGTCATGCTTCCTTGATTTGCACTAACTATAAAGACGCTTCCTTGACTGTCCTCTTGCTCACAGGGTGCCACAAACATCGACCACAATTTACGACGTTAATACAGACAGTAAAGGGTGTCTCAAAAACCGAGCGGTGGCAAGCAGCAAAAGTGCGGGGATAAAACAGTGGAATCTTCATCTTGGAAACAGTCACTGAGAGATTTCGCTAGAGTGAACACATTCGGGATATTTGTTTCTATTTTGTCTTCTATTTTGTGCATTTGAGAGTCTAATTGAATTCACGTGAGTACCGCTTTCGTGTTTTTCTTTTTGTGATTTTCTATGTTTTGTATTTTCACGTGTTGGAAATGCATGCTGCCTTTTGTTAAAGAAAGTCATCTTTTGTTTGGTGTTAGGCTGATTTTAATGTGAGTTTTTTTCTTTAGTTATTAGGAGGCATATGAGGATCATATTCTTGTAATTATTACTATCTTCCTTTAAAGTGTCTAAGGCAATTATTTGAAAGACATTTAGCAATTTAAGAATAATTGAAAATTCATACAAACCAGCAATGTAGCATAATTGTCTTAAAATATTCTCGAATATATCAAATGAGACATGGTGTGACATAAAACCTTTATGTACAATCGTTGAACACACTGATCTTGTTGCTAGAAAGTGTTTGAAAATTTCTAGACATGTACGTGTGATTATTAGTGTTGAGAAAACTTATCACCCACACTATAGAGAAAACACATCTGCAGATGCAAAAATGTTTGTGAACTGTCTTGTGGACGGACCTTCATTTTTCATGATTTTTTTTTATTGCCTGGATTCATCCACCATATACTCTCATGGGAGTCTAATCGGACAAACACTAAAAGTTTCAACCATTTTATGGAATTCGGGAAATTTTCCTCAATTTTATTGAGGCCTGCCAATTGGGTTCATATTAAAATATTTTTCAATGTCTATGATGTGTTCTAAAAGACTTGTATGACATTGCAGTGTGTGTTTTGTTTCCTACATGAGTTGAGACTACAAAAGTTACACTTAGCATTACAGTTACCAAACGCATAACTATAGACTTGCAATATTTGTTCATCAACCTTGAACAGTCAGTGTCCCTATAAGGACAACGTTTCACAGGGTGACTATAAATTGAACACTTTGACTTGATCAGGGCAGGTTTTCATGAATATTCATAAGATGCGGTGTACAGACTTTTCCGTTACAAACTTTTGCTTACTGGCAACTGATGACCTACTTATTTACACATTGTTATAAGTTGGTGTTTCATGGTCATCAATATTTGAACACAAACAAAGTATACAGATTGTCATAACAGTTGCATGTAAGGTCCAGGTATAGTGCCTATAGTTAAAGTGGTGTTTTGGTTCTTGAACATTGTAGAGCGTCGATCGCAGCGGGTTGACGGAAAAAGATTGGGGGTGGAAATTTGAATTCTATGCAATATTCTCAGCTACGTTTAAATGCATCCAGGGTAACATTTATGGATTATTTGAGCTGCACTTCCCATTCTCCACGTCCATGTATCACACATATTACATTTAATCTTTTGCAGTGTGTGTGTGTTGTAAAATAATCTTTGATAATCAGTCTCATGTATATACCATATAACAACACTTGCAGACGATAACGTTCTTTATAATGCCCGATAGATGGTAATTCTTTACCCAATAGGAGAAGAGTTACACAGTTTGTTAATATAAAAAGGATGACATAGTGGATTAGATTGGATTTCACGGCATATATGATATTGTATTCGTTTGCACCAACATAGACAGGCATATTGATGCTGTTTAAGGGATTTTGGAGCAGCCTGTGTTTTTATGGCTCTCCACCGAACAAATCAGAGCAGTTCGGTATGCCTAGTTTGGACTAGTCATTTTATACAAGGCTCGCATATTTGCAATGAATGGCATGTCTTTGTGTAGAATATGTTATAATGGGAGCCAGAAAAAATGAACTCGGGAATCATATAATTTTACAAGTTTCATGCATTCGAAAAAGCTGGTTTTTGATTTTTTTTAATTGTATACATATAATGTGAAAAATTCATTATCGTATGTCAAAAATAGAAGGACACCCGTTCTAGCACCAGTTTGCATTATTAATTCAAAGCGTCGATGTCTTTTTGTGTCCTGTAAATAAACTATGCCATCTTTAGGAGTAAACAAATTGTCCTTTAGGCAAAACTAGCGATTTTTTCCCAACATCCTATAGCAGTGTACATATAGGAATGCTGCCAAGACAGGGCAAAAGTAATAACAAGTATGACATGTTATCTGCTGTTCTAGTATAGATATATTTGCACAAAGTGATCAGCTGTTATGAATCTAATTTTCACTCCACCAAATGATCAGTCTATCAGAATGAAATCAGTATGAAGAGCTTTTGATATCATATCATTCCATTTCAAAAGAGTGTTGCCTTGACCAACTGCATATTCACCAGGTAGTGTCTACATGTCTATGAAAGTGAAGACATTTGACAATGAACTGGTTTGAATCATAAAGTTTTGGTAACATTTTGTTCAGACATTTCATGCATTTATTTTACATTCTTGTCATATCAATCTATAATCTGCTGTTTCATTGAAATATTTGTTTCAACGTTTTGTGAAAAAAAAACACTTTCTTATTTAGCCTGAAGACCATTTTACTTTGTTTTCAGCATCATGGGCTATTGGAATCCTAAAGAAGACCTGGAGTTAATGGTCAACGTATTCAAAGTTGGAATCAGGGACATCCACAAGGTACATTATGGCTGCTTTTAAAAAAACGACATACATGTGAAAGTGCTTTCCAATGGTGCGTTATCATGCGCATTTAAAATGTTTTATATAGTTTGAAAAATAATATCATTGCTCTAATGAACCATAGGGCTGATGCTAATGCCTGTGCGTTTATTGCAGGAGACGGACAAGATCTTCATTAACCAGTTCCTCTTGGGCGGTGTTGGAGAGGCGACATATGCCAAGTTCCTCTCGCAGATGTACTTTGTGTACTCAACCATGGAGGATGAGATCCGGCGCAACCGCAACAATTTCTGTGTCGGTCAGTACACAACCTCATTCATGTTTGTCATTTGATTGAGATCAATTATTTGATGGTGACAGTGTTTTGATGGCAACTGAATGCTGAAATCACTTGAGCAAAAAGTATACAGCTTAGTTACATTAGATATTTTGAAATAGAAAACAATTTTCATCTGTTACACCCATGGCACCACCTCAGTCTACAATACTATTTATCATAGTATCATGCAAAGTTATAGGATGATCTAACCTTCGATGCGTTGGGTGCTATAGCACATGTAGAACCAATACCATTCCACACCTTGGCAGACCAGTACCTTGTTTTGGCTTGCTTAATAGTACCTGATTGGCATTATCTTTTTAAAAAGTGTTCATTTTATACAAGGTAAGCCCAAATCATCTCACCATACATTTGTCCCTCTGCTGCACTAGGTCCCATCTACTTCCCTGAGGAGCTGAACCGGGTTCCAGCACTAGAGGAGGATATGGAGCACTTCTATGGTCCACACTGGCGCTCACAGATCACTCAGCTCCCCGAGACGGAGGTGTATTTGGCACGGCTCCGACAGATTGGCGAGAAGCAGCCAGAACTGCTCATGGCACAGGCGTTCTCACGGTAAGCAGTCTTTGGAAGACCTTACATCTACTTTTCAGCGTTGTAAGTCCCAGTTTTACACATTGAGGTTATTGGACTGTGGAGTAGTTCGCTCGAAGTGTCTGTTCTGCCAGTAATATTTATATTTCGTATCTTTCAATCATATTTGAGGATACAGTGTACTTTTCTTACTCTCTAGATGTACATTTTCTTTGTAACCAATAAACTACATATATTTTCACATAATGTTTATGAATCATTTAACTGCATGATCATAAAGTGCTGAACTAATAAAAAGTTGAGCACTTTATAAACATGCAGTTAAATGATTCATAAGCATTATTAGCTTACTTATATATTCACATATGTATTTTGCTCAATGGTGGTATCATTCTTGTGCCATTGTGATCATAAGTCAACCTTTTTAACCATTTTCAAACATTCAGAGCTTTAATGTCATGGTAGATAGTAATGACAGAAACCTCTGTAATGTCTGTAATTTCATCAGTTTATGACATTCTTGGGTTCTAAAAACATTGAATCATTTACAAAATATTGGACAATATTTAAAATTTTTCTAATGTGTTGGTCTCACGTACTTTTCAAATGCCTGGCAATTTCGAATTGGACAAAACAAATAAAGTGTTTTCAAAGCTTAAATTTGTTATAAAATGTCCCAATGGGCACTGTAATGTCCTAGCTAAGTTGTTTGAGGGTCGTTGAAAGAACAGTAGGCCGATTATGTTTTATGTATTGTACTTCGTCCAGAACTTAATACCCTTTACATTGTACAATATTTATACAAGTATATGCATGACATATGAAGAACTAAATACCTGTTTCATAATATTTTTCAAAATTTATACTAGTAATACATGCTTGATGTATCACACAGTCTATGATTGTCATATGATTACGTATTTATATTTAGCCTTTCATACAAGTCATATTATTTATTATTATCTTTTCATATAGAACATCGTGGCTTATCGAACATTGTGGACATTACAGCCACGTTGTACTATGTGCTGTGCACACAATTTGCCATATCATGATTATTATGAAATGCCTGTCCATGAGCTGTACTATCATTTAAAATAATCAGGAAAATCAGAGTTTCTACAGATACTTATCCATAGACTGTAAATAAAATGTCACTAAATCAATGACAGAAAGTCTGATTCTGTCACAGATAGTCCCCAAGATATATAACATTTTACGTACAGTACTTTATGTACCATATCCAAGGATAATATGAATTATTTTGAACCAACATATGTTTCATTTAGAATAGAATGAAGGAATGTTTATCAAATTTTAAGTATCTTTTATTTCTTGTAAACTTTGAAATCAGTTAACATCATGATCATAGAAGAAAAATTGATTTTGTAAATGTAGCAAAATAATTTCTAGTATTATAAAAGGTCCATAAGAGTTTCTTTAATCTAGAAGCCTAAGAATGTGTCTCACATGTGTAGTCGGACATGAGACTTGCCATTGTTGATAATGGTATTTCAACAAATCACAAATTTGGTTGGAGGGTCTCTACATAGATAAATAGACATCTTAACAGATATTATCTGCAAAGGCCAAGGCTGTTTGAACATTAATAGTAAAGTTATAAAATGGAACGTTTTTCTGGAATTTTGCCAACATATCTAGGCCACAAGAAACACGTTTTTAATTTTTTGAAAAATAGGGATTTAGAAAGTGCATATTAAAGAAAATTCTTCTCGTCCAGGCAGTGTGTATCAAGGAATATGATAGATGAATAGAAGTGATTTTATTTATTGTTATTTATGTGAATTGCCAGTAATTTTTACTCCACAGAATTAATAATTAGTGGATCCAAACATGTATATATCCATGTTTTTTTTCAATGATCAATATTATCTATAAATCATCCTTCAAACAACTCTTTTTTGTAAAATTTAAATCAAATCTGTAAAAATCAACTCTCATCCAGTCAAAAAGAACGCAAGGTTTATAATATAAGGTGACTTAATTTTCCTGTCTGATACTACCTACCAATATATTAACCAAAACTCTAAAAAGTCTGTTTCTCCTATTTCTACAGATACATGGGTGACCTCTTTGGTGGTCAGATATTGAAGAGGAAGTGGAAGCGGGTGTTCAAATTCACAGATGACCGTGGCACACGGTTTTACCAGTTTGACAAAATCGACGTGAAAAGATTCCGTGATTTGATTGAAATGAGGGTGAATGGGATTGATCTAAAAATGCACCAGAAGATAGACCAGCTCGAGGAAATGAAGGTAAGTGGTTCATTAGAAAACCATGACATACTGTAGAACAAAACATATACATGTGTTTGTATTAATGCATCAATACGATAATGGACCTCTTCAGCTTCAAAAGTCTTGTACAACTATTTCTTTGTGTTTACAGTTGGCATTCAAGTTCAACACTCAGCTGGTGTTGGAAGTGCTTGAGTGGGCTCGGCAGACGCCGGATGGCTTCCTTCAGGAGAACCCCAGCGCCGGCAAGTCATGGGAGGAAGAGATGGCCGAACTTGGTGCAGCAGAGGTGGGTGTTGTAGACTTTGTTAGCTGTTTATCGTTTAGCAGACGTTATATAATATGCTAGATTTGTATTTATCTCCAAATCGAATGAATAAAGTGAATATCATTTTTTAAATCACTTGGGGATCAAATAAACAATGACATTTTTAGTATGAAAATAAGAGCCATATTATTGCATTTTCTTTGTAACTGGACAAGAGATCATTCATATATACTTATTGTTATCTCCACATTTAAATATACCATTACCGTTTGCTCAGCTAATTTTGCAAGAGCCGATTGTTACACTTGTTACATAAATATTCTATGATTTCATAACTAAGTCTATTAGCCATCATAATCATAAACATTATGCTTTAATTACCAGTGGCGCTCTCACAATGGTCCATGTGCACAAATTTGAAGCTGAGTACTTACCACTACCTCACCATTCGTCCTCTGTATATTTCAGGTAGGGACGTGTATATTTGCGCCAAAGAAACGCCGCTCCGGTGCCCAGTGCCCCTTCCACCGCATATCAGCTTCCTCGACCACGCGCTACACGACGTACGGCCTCATGGCCTGTGCTACACTGGCCATTGCCTACCCAATTGTTCGACGCGTCATTAGCGGACCTTCCAGCTAGGATCATCCAGATAGTGCATGGATTGTTGCAGACAATTGTTGCTTAAGGCTGCTTGTCATCTTACCAAGACTTAAGTAAAATGTGTGTAAAGATGATCCCGCTGCCTGTGATAAACACTAGACTTCAGCATGTATCTAGTTTGCTCCAGTCGCTCAAGTATTGTGTGATAGGCATAACCGGTGTTCCTTTATTGCTGAGGAAACTATTTAAGTAGGTCGAGCAGTCTTACAATAGGACATTACTCAATATGAACATTACCTGATAAGCATTTAGATTGTTGGAATACATGAACTTGGGAGCGGACTTGCCTGTGTCAGAGTTATGAGAATGTTGTTCCCCTAGAAATAGATGTTTCTTGGTACTGAACGTCTGAACTATTACTGAACTTATACTGATCTTATACTGCCTGTAGAGAGTAAATAGACTTTTTTATTTTGTTCCTTGTAATATCACTTGTGTAGTCAAGATATTCACTTACTAGGAAATGACAATGTTTGAAAAAGAAGTGTATTGCATATGAGATTAAAATGATTCCAAGGTCTGATTGATGGATGTTAGAATACTTGAGGATTAGATGTGGAATGTATACATGTATCTTTGCACATGGTTAATAGAATTAAGTATTATTTGTCGGACAGTCACCATGGTCAATATTTGCTTGACTTCATTTCTTTCATCTCTAACTTTAAATATTGGAAGGACAGTTTGTCTATGTATATTCTGCACATATGTAATTGCTAACTTGAATGTTCAGGAAAGTGAGAAACAAGACAAAGAATACAACGTTGTTAGCTGTCAACCAGAGTTGCAAAAATTGTGTGAGTGTGTTTTTATTTTAAGAGTCTAGTCAGAATTATATACTTATGTAAATCTGCAATAGTTATGTCATTATTGGTTATGAAGTCGGCTGTGTTAACATGTAGTACACATTCTATTGGATTTGTTGAATACAGTTGTAACCGACTCATCCTGTCAATTAGAAGTTCAAAATAAATTTTTTTTCACATTAGACAATTTTTCGTCAATCTACAGAATGCCCAGTTATTCAAATTGTGAATTGAATATCTATCTTAATAAAGCTTATATTGTTGTATTTATATGAAGATTTATGGACATCATCATGGACATATCACATAGTGCATTTCTGCATTTCTTGAGTTTAAAACCCATAGTGCGCATAAATGACTCCATATTAAAATTATGAAACTTTTTCTATCGTATAATATGCTGTACTAGTAATTGCTGTTATATCTTTAATCAAAGAAGGTGGTGTTCTGCATGTAAGTAAGAGAAATGTTCTCATCGTATGTACATTGTACCATGTGGTAAAGGGAACTGCCTTTTGTATATGATTTCGTAGCAATTTGTGATCATATATTTCATTCCATCTCTGCTATGTTCAACTTTCATTTTTGTGTATTTGAATAGTGAACGCAGCAGACACTTTTTTTTCAATCAAGTTTGGCGGGATGACCATGTGTACTACAAGTATCAAAATTGTTATGTGTCAGTCTATTTCAAATAGGTAATTTGTGCTATATTTTGCAATTTATCATTAGAAATTTGTAATTGGTATGGATCATGAATGAATGTGAACAATTGTTGCAAACAAAGAAGTTACAGTTTTTATGAGATTATCGATTGTATTGCCAAATGTGGGTCATTGTCATTTTCAATATCAAAATTTCAGCACTTCGTTAAAACCCTGAATATTCAAAAACGTTTTTTGTATATTATAAATCTTTGTGAATGTCTAATGATCAACTTTGGTCAATCAATCTTGAGCGACAGTGATCAAATTACTGTTGTTTAACCGCGGTCTTTCAATATAGTGCAATATGATTTGTAGACTATTACCAGGTACATGTAGATCAGTGAATTTTGGTGATGTTAGTCATTGATTTTCATAAAATTATAATATATTCTATATGTACATGTATGGATACATCAACTTTTACTATGGTACGCACAACTGAAATCTCTTGCAAAATAATTTATTAGTGTAATTTTGTGATGTTTTTAGATGCATTTCATAAATTATCATTTGCACAAATTGTTTCACACAGTGTAATTTTCCGTGTTTAACATAAATGTTGTATTTATTATTTTTGCATTATATTTTGATAAATAAATAATCAACTTGTGAAGATTGATAGATGGTAATGACTTCCAAAAATTGGTAAGATAAGTTTTTTTTAAATCTCTTACCTTCAAATTGAAACATTTTCTCATTTTATATCACAACATGATGCACTAGATATGAGTAGGTCCATATATAAAAGCGAGAATGTGGTTGCCTGCCATTAGGGACGGTGCAATATTTAACAGGCGGGGGGACCAGTGCATATTGAAAAACTTGTCTGAAAAAAGGTCTTGGTCCCCTGCTGATGTGATGAAAAAAACGTGATGTCTCATGACCTCTATTCATAAAAAAAAGTCCGTGTCCCCTCCCATGAATATTCGCGTGATTAATTTGTACCGATTCACTCACTTCGAGGTGGGATTTCAGCAGCTGAAAAAAAGTACATGTCCCATGCCCAATGAGAATGAAAAATCATCCGGTCCCCCTACTTTGCACCTTTAAAAAAGTACCTGTCCCCCTACCAAATGCACCGGTCCCCCTTCCTGGTAAATATTGCACCGTCCCTTATAACTCTTATGTATTGGATTACCCTGGGAACCTACCTGGCGAGCTTGATGAGTGCGATACTCAAAGAGCTGTATCGCAGTTACACATACTTTAATTATCACCCAATATAACAAATAGTAAATGTGTTAAATGAATATAGCATTTGTTGAACAGAAACATATCTTGAGATCAGCAAAATTTACATATAGCATGCAGCATTATGACTTTATGAGTACGTTGTGACTGCCCCCAAAGCTGTAGGCTTGCATGTATAATTGACCAGTAGAATGGTGGTTTCCGGAAGAATGTTCATTTTCTGACCCGTCTTTTCACCCTTAGGACGTGATGAATGGTATTATCTTTTTGCAACTTCTAGTGTGTACCACTGGGGGCCAAACCCAACCCAGAGAAACTTTGTCGCGTTCAATTTTACCCATCTGTTATGAATTGGCAAGCAGAAAACAAATAGTGAACAGAATAGGGAACTGATTAAGGAGCCAACATTCCAGCCAGTTCCTTATTTGATCTTATTTGAATATTGAACTGTGAGCTGTGAACCGGGAGCCAACAATCTACGGGCTACTGTCAAGATCATATACATGTACATGCTCATATACAGCTTTACGTAGAACGTTCTTGTATCGCGTTACTGACCAAACTGATAACCTGTTGAATATATAGTAATTGAGTGATAATTATTATTATAATATGAGCACATTAAGCATTCTCTACGTTGATGATGCACAAACACACTATATTTATGCTATATTTAATTAACGTGTACCTGTATAAAAATCTCAAAATGCAATATTATGTAAGCTGTGTCTTCAAAACTTTCCCTAACCCATATGCCTTTTATGTTTAAAGGAATGTCTGTCCTATTTATTGATGTACATTGTAATCATAAATACAATCTCTGGGTCTCGTCCAAATGATTCTAAATTCGACTGCGGAATATCCTGTGAAGGTTATAGCCCGCTGCTTGGGATGTGCTTCTGTGACAGAGTGGTTAGGAAATTGGACTGTGACCAGAAGGTCGTGGGTTTGATTCCCGGTCGGGTCTGGTGGTGGGTGTTGAGCAAACTCATCCCTAAAGGAGTTGCATACTGGTCCGTGGCACCCACACGTTCACTAGGTACAGGTCATTGGGTTGAAAAAGTGAGTGATTGATTGTGTGAGGTTATTAGGCTTGTGCGTTGAATGTGCTGCGGATGCAAGCATACATGTATGAGAAATGATCAATTGATGATCAATAAGTGAGGCAATGACCTGGTGTAAATTGTAAAGTCGTGAGAGCAAGACTTGGATCAGGACTATAAACCACCACATT
Organism: Streblospio benedicti; assembly: GCA_019095985.1. Taxonomy (NCBI): domain Eukaryota; kingdom Metazoa; phylum Annelida; class Polychaeta; order Spionida; family Spionidae; genus Streblospio; species Streblospio benedicti. The sequence goes on along the minus strand of CM032661.1, from coordinate 16,732,252 downwards.
CACATTTACATTTATGATGACATGATTCTGGTTTCACAACCTTGGGGTCGTGAGTTCGAATCCCGCTAGGACAACTTGATCTAGTTGAATGGGAACTTACGGTTGTAAAACTTGTCTTCAGCTATGTCAACACAGTGGTAGGAACTTGCTTGCTACACAGAGCAGAGGGAGAGAAAGAGAATAGAATTGAACTCACAAGCAGGATTTGGAAAGAAGCCTGACTAGAATAAACAGTGTGAATGTGAAACACGTCATTTTCAAACGAACCATTCCGGGGCATTTTGACACTGAGTGTCTTAAGGAAATACATATTTTAGGGTTGAAAATGTGAACATCTGCCTAATATAAGTGTGACTTAATTTAAGACTGGCACTTTTTTATAACTACAGAGGTCAACATAAAACATGACAGAAACATGTCACTTTCCACGCAGTTTCGAAAGTCTAAAAGATTAGCTGAAACCACTCTCCGTACAGAGCTCTGTTCCTGTTGTCATTTCAATGAGAGCCGGTGTGTGCACCCATCTCAAGAAATCTCTGGGTACGAGATGGAGCTGAAATATGTAGGTGTTAGAAATTTCACAAATATATCTAATTAAGTGATTGCTTTGAGGAAAGCATATTCCAAGTTTTAAAACACGCTCGATTAATATTGATTTGGCATAACTGAACCGTATTTTACGTCATCACAAGCTGACAGTTTTGTCAAGAGAAAAATTGTCCCAATATTATATTTGCACTTTGAACGAGAAAGTGAAGTCGAATGTTCGAACAAAACTTGAAAAAAATTCTTTTCTGAGAAGTAGAACGCACATACATGTACACTGATATAGTTCTAAAACATAATCTTTAAAAAAACACAGCCAGGTCGGCAAAGTGCAGTAACTCCTGGTCACATACACAATGATTTCATACAGGTCCTCATGAAATAAGTGTTTGGTTTCATTTCCATGAAACCGCTGAGACAATTGCTGAATTAGCAATATGCCAGTGCTACACGAAATTCCAAATCGGACCAAATCACCATTAAAACGGGATGTCATACATGTCCATGAGAATAAACGCTAATACTTTGTCGTGTTACCCACCAATTTCACATAGCCGATGCTAGCTCCAGATGCTCAAGAAGGCGCCAGAAGCTTAGTGTCAATTTCGAGGTGGACGCAGGCGTTCTGACCTCAACTTTGGAGTGATCTGGCCGGTTTGGTTGAGAATGGCGCACTTCTGGCTGGTTCTGGGCCCTTTTCCTTAACTGTGCCCTCGTCTGCTCCTTTTGGAGGATTATAGTTGACAAATGAAACAGTAAGTGCCGCCACTGCCGTATCAACCTGAATCAATGGAAGCATGAAACAGACGCACCTGTTCCATAGTTGGGTTGTACACGATGCTCCTGTCCATGATAAAAATAGTTATCACTTCTCTGGAGAAGAGATTTTGATATTTTTCGGCCTGTGGGCTCCTGTTATATGGATTAAAGAGTTGTTAAATCTAAAGCATCTTTTTGCTTTTCTGGGTCGCCTGTAAGGCTAACTTGATCATCGTAAAGTATTTCTGCTTAAATGTGACATGTCCATAAAGACGCTTCCGTATTATGGTGTGGTATTTCCATATGGTAATAAGCCAGCTTGTTCATCCAGTCCATTAGAAAGGTCACGACACGTTATTCCAGACTCTCTCGTACGTTTTGGCCATAAACATGCACACGAGGCACCACAAAAAAGGTGATGATATTGTTTGCTCATTCCTGGAGCCTTTTGGAGCATCTGGAGCTAGCATCGGCTATGTGAAATTGGGGGTTAAACGGTTACAAGATAGTATGATCGTCGGACCTGAACTGTATAGCCGCCATGTGGGGCACACCAGGGCCCTGAAGCGCACCCACGCCACGTGTACGTGCGTCTGGTTAGTATTAGTATAAAACAAATCATATCATAACGTTCTCATGCAAATGATCTGTCACAAGTACAAGGAGATGTTGATGCGCATTAGCAATAATGTTATGTTAAAAATAAGAGTCACTATTTTATACACAACGGAATTGTGTGCGAAAAGGTTATTGTATATTTACTTTAACAATAACTTGGCCTCTCGTCGAGAATGGGGTCTGACGAAGCTGCGGCTCCCTCTGTGTGGGAACTGTGGGACCATGGTATTCAAGTGATTTGATGTAGACCTACAAAACGTACCACTCAAGTGAGTCTAAATGCAGCCTCGTTGCAAAACCTTCATTATTATTTTTGTTATGTAGTTGGACTTTCATACAATAACTTAATCTTTGGCCGACGTGTTTCTGAGAATTGATGCCAGCATAAGCTATATATATTTGTACGTTTCGTGAATTCAACAACGCACCGGTATATGTACATGTATGCATAGTCGCAAAATATGCAATCTGGATACCTGTTCACATGTTACCTATCTATTATTGCCTCTGTGTTCCAGGGAGGTAAATTTGATAGTGACACTATTGGAGAAGAATGCGGAGAAAAACTATTAACGAAGGTGACTGACCTACTGGTAAGACATATTTAATTTAACTTATATTGACTTAGAGCGTTTTGTTTCACGTTATAAAGGGACTGCACTGTACTCAACTTAATGCAAATACATAACTTTCCATTGCATAATAACGGCCTATTTGTTGAAGGATATATTCAAAGATGATGGAAAAATATCTTCTTTTGGCTTTACATTACATTTGGCCGTTCGTATGTCATAAATATATAACATATCCTGTGACTGTCTCGTATTCTAATCATAAGACCGTAATCAATGTAATTGTTCTTTCAGGACCAACAATTCGCAAAACAGAAAACAGAGCTTTCAAGTTTAGTAACTTCAATCGACGCGAAACTAGAAGTAGTACGCAAGTTGGTGGAGGACAGTGGAGAATACTATCATGGATTGACTAGAGATGAGATCGAAGATGCTGTCCACAACCTACGACTTGACATCGCCACAGCGGCTTGTGATTATTGTGGCTCTGAAAATCAAACGAACCAGCTGATGTATTCTATTGAATCACTGACAAATCAGATGTCTACAATGCAGTTGTCGATTAATAAAATTGCAGACGAGAGCGACCACGAAAACGAGCTAGAGGAAAGCATTAGCACCTACGGGCATCCATTCGGAAATGCAGAAAATGTTCATTCATATGCATCTAGTTATTACCTTGTCTTTACCCCCAACACCGCCTATTGGTATGATGCTGTTGCAAAGTGTGAACAATATGGACCACGCACGCACATCGTAGCCATAGAAAGTGAAGAGGAGCAGAGTTTTCTGGCAAACGTCTTCAAGGGGACCTCTCGATACTCGTCCTGCATTCGTGTCTGGACTGGCGGATATAAAAGAGCAGACGATACTTGGTTCTGGAAAATCAACGACAAAGTTAAAAGGATTGAGTACACCAGCTGGAGTAGAAACGAGCCAAACGCTGACTACGAAGATAAGATTTGTCTAGATCGAGGAATGGCATATAAGTGGAATAATGTGGAATCAGATTTTGGAGGCTACAGGTGCGTTATATGTGAATATGAGGTTTGATTATGACTTTACCCATCACTACACTCTTGTAAATTGATGATTGTAACTCTTTGTTCTGTAATAAATATGCACGAATAGTAGTCTCTTGTTATGCAAAAGGGCGCTTAATACACATGTATGATGGAAAATTATAGCCTGGGTGTACAATGCTACTTCCCTTTCTTTTTTACAATCCCAATTTATGAAGACCCTCGCAAAGATACCAAGCCCTGGGAATATATTCATTAAGAAAAAAAGACGAATGCATAATGCATTTTACACGACTAAACAAACAAAGAACCTCCTGGTCTTCCTCTTGATCTTCAATGTAATAAATCATCACAAAAAACTAAAACCATTGATCACGCCAAACACATAAAACATTATTCTTATAAATGCTTGAGTATAAAGTAAGGCATGAGAAAATACAGCTATCCTACTAGCATGGTTGGGTCCATTACAAATGATAATAATAAGGTCAATTATTATGATGGAAAAATGGGTAATGATAATGATAATATAATGAAAAATTCTGTAACGTAAAATAATAGTAATATAATGATAATGAACAAAAATTACTGATAAAAATAATTACTTTTTCATTACCCTTTCTTTACTGAAACCGATAAGAATAGTATGTATGATAGTGATATTTATATAATACATACCGGTATATTATTGTCTGTTTGATCTCCCACTTTATCAGTTACAGCGGATACTGGTGCTTACATAGGAGATTCTGTTACAACCACCATAACTATTGTTCCTTTAACCCCAATGCTGGCTTCGTACTGGTTGGTTATCAATAGTATCACCCCCTCTTCAAAGAGGGGTGATTACCTTCTCCGGGTTATCAGATACTTCTGGACCATGATGACCAATGAAATTTCATGAAAACGAATGATAAATTCTATCCTGTCCCTATTTACAACAACAGGACAGCTATTAAGGAAACATTTTGAGTTAAGCTTTTCCAAATAAAATCAATTAAACTGGGCTCATCAAAAGAAATACATTAATCATTGCTTATAGAAAATAAAAAGCTATGAATCGACCTATTTGGTTATAACTATTTGATTCCAGTATTGACCATGATTGATCACTGTTTTTTTTTAATAGAAAGTGTTCTCAATAGAGGCAAGGATATATTATCCTTGATAGAGGTTTTGAGGAAACGTCTTATTTTAGTCTCTTTATAGCAGTGGTCATAATTCAAAGTTCCACTGTATGAATAATACGTTTTCAAAGCTTCTCGCTTTCTTATTGATAATCTTGATAATTGACATAATTATGTCAAAGAAACACACCAAATTGAATAGTCATTGGGTGGGTCAAATCCTACAACTACATAAATTTGTTTTTTAAGTTGGATTGTCTATCAGCATGCATGTTGGATGGAGTTCAAATCTCATCGCAAAACCAAACAAAAATCAAGTTTATAGGGCGTAAAGTAAAATGATGGTGAATTTGTCACGTTAACCTAGTGCATGGCTAGTATTGAATTGGACCCCGTAAAATCGAACAGAAATGCAACATTTTAATTTATATATTATCCCATATTTCATTATCAGAGAATGGCACAATTTTAAAGTAATAAAAAGACAATTATATACCATATTTACTTTAAAAGTACACTGGTATATTCAGGTTTGAAATACAAGGCCGTGGTCATACATACATACGACTCGTGGCTGGCGACTGCACCCCAAATTAACTTTTATTTACATTGCATCAACCAGAAATCACCTGACAAACTGAACATGCACAGTGTAGATATAATATAATATATGACAATAGCCTTGCCACCAACGTCATCTCACCACACAAGGATGGCCAGTCGTTGAGTTGTCAAAGGTAATGTGTACGATTGAAAGCTTCCCGGCCCCAGTGTGATGATATAGGGCGGCAACACTAATAATGGGGCTGCCCCTCCTCCGGATTTAGCAACTGATGACTACATGTATTGGGGACAATTATAGGGGGCCACTTTAAAATATTCTGTGCCGAAAAGTAAAATCTGTTATACTAAATGTATTGTCTTGAATTCTATATATAAAAGGTAGTTTTAAAGGGAGCAACCGTCAGGTTAGCAACTGATGACTATACATGTATTAGAGAACAATTATAGCATTCACCACCAAAAATATTCGTAGGTTTTAGATATGATGCTTATTATTAAGTCCACGTCGATACTAGGCTATTCTATGTAGGGGTGAGGCCCTGTGGTTGATAATGCAGAGGAAAAGAGAGAAGAGCGTTACAAAGTTATTTGAGGTTATCTAGCTATGTTTCTTCTTTCCCCCCCCCACCCTTCATTTTTCGTGATTTTTTTGATGATCCCTCCCTTTTCGCCTGATTTGCCTATTTAAAATTGTGTGTATCTGCCCGAGATAATTGAGATCTGTGTATCCTACCGCATGTTACCATGACCTTAGTATGTGTTTACGTGGCCGAATGGATAGGGAATTGGATTCGTGACCAGAAGGTCATGGGTTCGTTTGTCGGTCTGGTTTGATGGTGGGTGTTATAGCGCAAAATGTTTTGCCCCCCCCCTCTTTGTTCTGTACATTAAGCTCCTTCAATACTAGTATCCAATACCCAAAATCCCTGGTACCAATTGTGCACTTTGTAATAGCCCATTTTGAGTGGAAATTACTGTCATGTGTACAACATAGCACTTAAAGAGGGATGTAAAGTTTTGTGTCTCAATTGAAATGTTTACACTGTTAGGTCCAGCATAAAACAAACAATGTGTCACGCAAACAAAATGACTTTGCCTAATAGAACAAACAAGTGTCTAAAATAAAATACAGTAGGAGACTGTCATGATCATAGCATTTATTTTCAAAAAAATAAAGCAAATAAATCTAATAGAATATTGAATGCATTATGTAATAATCTTTTTTTCTATTGATATCCTACAATACGTACACGTATCTTTAAATGCTATTTTGTATTACATAATCTCATAGAATCCAAGGTCAAAATCTCAAAAATGTCAACTTCCTCTTTATCTGCGTACTCTCTTTACTTACACACAAAATAATTCTTTCACTGTTAATTTTTTCAATGATCCTCCTTATGTTCCATAACTCACATCTGTTGATGCAGTTGCCTTGTTTCTGATCGACTCTACTTTGTCCATTCTAGCCATCCTTTCAGGTGATAAAACATTTGAGGGGAAAATGACATATTCAGCATCATTTTACTATGTGTCTTACGACTTGATTTCTGTACATGGCTTGGTGATGAGTTTTGAACTCTGCCCAATATGCATGGCGGTAGGATAGCTCTATTTTCTCATGATGACTCAGGTGAATATCCATTACGTCTATTTGTTACACTTGGCGTTGAAGTTATTGCATGGCTGCCCTGCACTCGGCAATTACTTACAATGTTCAGTTCATGCCATTTATTTTAAAAACATATTAAGCTTAGTCAAGTACAACAATGCCTGTTGTGATGTTGACTATATTTAGTGATGTTCTCATATACATTTACTGGTATCTCATACCCACTTTCGTCAGTTGCATTGCAAGCCTTGTTTTCTTGGCTTGATTCATGTTTGGGTGTTGAATGGGGGTCAATCGTATTCAATGTGATATAATTTGTAGGTTCTTCATATACATTACTGGGTATTTCATATCCATGGTCACCAGCTAAGCTAATCTCTCTTTGCTCTAGTGATGATCCGTGTTGAACTGTCATGCTCAGGGGTATTCGACACTGTTTTCTCATGGTCTTCCGATACCTGGAAGGGTATATCATATCCACATTCATCAGTTACAGTTCGACCATTGCAAACGGTCTTTCCGTCTTCAACTGGTTCTGGTCTATTTGCTCTTTTGCGGTTCTTCTGGTGACGTACCGAGTATTTTCTGCACAGAAACACTGCCACAGCCATCACACAAAGAAAAGCCAAACTACCAGAAGCTGATGCTGCTACGATCTTGTTGGAATCTAAAATAGAGCAAGATATCTTTGGTAGTGAGTTGAACAGCACACCTAAAATATAAAAAAAAGCTTACAACTAAATAAGTAAGTTTAAGTAGAATGCAGTGTCCTGTATATGACCATCATACTAGGCTGACAGGCTCAATAATTCCCTGGTCCCACAGAACTGGATTCTTGCTCGATACAAGTCTTTAAGAGTCTACTGAGACAACAACTTTGGAAAAATGTCTAACCGCAATTCCACACACCATTGTTTTAACAACAGCAGCAGCAGCAGTAGCAGCAGCAGCAGCAGCAGCAGCAGCAGCAGCAGCAGCAGCAGCAGCAGCAGCAGCAGCAGCAGCAGCAGCCAGCAGCAGATCTGCTGTGATCTGCTGTGATGTTTTTTGTAGTAATTCAAAAAATAATGAAATACATTCTGAACAAATCAGGTACTTACATTATATTGTAAACGCAGATAACTTATCATAACAAACCTCGATCACAATTGATGCCGGTCTTGCCTTCAACACAGCGGTCACACACTCCGTTCTCCTGGTCACAGGAGCCACAGACAGCCACCAGGACACGACTCCTCACACAGTCGTCTAAAATATCCGGCAACGCAGCCATTATCGCACGACCCACTATTCCGTGAACAATTTGGACAGTGGTCAGGACAGTCGTCTTTGCAGAGGGGCCCAAAGTATCCATCCACACATCCACCTAAACCCGTTCCGTTCATCTTATCACATGCATGTGCACAGTTATTACAAGTCATATTGCAAACGTCGCCAAAATATCTACTTTGGCACTGATGACACTCCCCCGTGGATATATTACAGGGCCCGTCACACATGACAGGGCACGGCTTGCTGCATGAAGCCACCCCATACATGTAAAACCCGTCTATACAATGCTGGCAGGCACCCGTTATAATGTCGCATGCACCATTGCAGTTTAGAGGGCACGGGAATCTGCAACCAAAACTGTAAAAGCCTTTCTTGCACTTGGTACAGAGCCCACTGGTATTATGACACTTTTCATCGCAGTTTGAAAGACAGATGTCACAGTCTACACCGTGGAAACCATCCTTGCAGGTTTCATATTTTCCATCAGTTTGGTTACACGATCTTTCGCATCTTGCATCGCATAACATGGTACACTCATCCCCATAATAGCCACTTTTGCATTTTGGACAATATCCTGAGTATTTGTTGCATTCTCCATCACAATTATCTGGACATGTGGACCCCGATCATTTGATGTAATTTTCTTTTCAATTTATGATCTTTCTGTGATACAAATACATTCATATGTTAATCATGTCTGTGTCAGATAAAAATAACAAATACAGAGTTATGTTTTTATTATATACATATAATATGATATTTTATTAGGTCAAATTATCGAATAACTTTGTGATTTCTGTATTCACTTTCTCTGGGTCCATGTGGACCCCAATAAAATTGCTTTCGTATAGGTCCTTATGTATAACCAAAGAAATTAATTTTCATTCTTGATAATGGCAAGATGTGAGCTCACGACTTCAAAGGCCTTCAATCCAAAGGAATTCTAGTGCACCCTGCATTTTCTGTTCTCAACGGGTGTGGGATCTATATGGACCCTTAGCAAATATTTTTATATATATCCTAATATTTGACCAAATCAAATAATCGTGGGTACTGATAAAGACAAGATATAGGGTGACAACTACTTAAAAGGAAAAGAAGAAATACCATGCGGATGAAAATATATCAAAAAAGTATACCACTGGGGTCCTAACGGACCCCTAATGTACTGATTATGGTTAATTATGTTTATGTTTTAGTTTATGTAAGTGTGAACACGTCTGCACACATGTAATGCTTACTTTACTTCCTGATTAACAAATTAAACATTCACCAAATGACATTGGGTTTAACCTTACACAATTGCAATGCCTTGTAAAGATATTTTCACACATAAAAACAATGGCACTGTCGCTTGCAAACCCAATAAAAATGACGCATTAAAATCATACAAAACAAGGAAGTAGGTTTAATTTTTAGAAGTTATACAAATAAACTTTTGACTTGAACATACTAGTAAACATTGGCATTGATCATCTCAGCAGAAATATGGTCGCTTACCATTACGAAATAAAATTCGGCGATTTCCACCGTATTAGACAAATGAAATGTTAGAAGAGAATAAACTCTGTTATACCAAACATGTTATATTAAGCACGGTGTAATCCAACAACTCCCACCTGAGATAATCATAGTGTGATACGCCACTAGCACGCAAGTAATCCAAGCCTTTCTCGGCGAAGTTGTACCTCGTCGACGCACGTGGTTGTATGCATGGCATTTAATTGGTGGAATTGGAACCCCTTAAAAGGCGCACGAGGTTACATTCACCCTGGGTTTTTATATCTAGATATATATCTTATGGGCGTGCTGAAACCATTCTTCTGTGGGTCAGCCCTTCTTGTACAGGATGTCCATTCTTAACCACTATTCTAAAACGAACCTGACGGGCGCATTGTGTTTGTGATTGTACTGATGACCCTCAGAGAGAATGTCACTTTTTACTACTCCAAATAATATAACGTTCTTCGCATAGTCAACCTAAAAATTCCATTGTGGCACTACTGTAAAATGTTTACAGCCAAAAATCTACAACTTTTAAGATGGACAACACATATTGCCTTGTGCCGGTTACTTTGTAGTACGTGTAATACTTGCTCACTGTCAAAGTGATTAATTGATTTGGAAGACTATGTTTGGAACAGTTACAAAAAAGTTAGAAAAAAACATAAACCCCACAAACCTATAAACACTCATAACAATAGCAATCGTTCAAAAGCTTTTTTTCAATGCTCTTTGACATTGATATCTAACCATGGTGGGACCCAATCAGAACGGCTTCTAGCTGTATTATAGGGGACAGCCGGCGGTAATTATTTAGCATGGCTGGTTGATTACGCCAGGAAATAACGTATGGTTTGATGTACAGGCTCCGTACTGTTTCTATCCTGTCTACCTACATGTATGGTAAGACAACCGTTGAGTTTACCGTAGGGAAAGTTAAGCGTGACGGACTTCCACTATTGTTTCCGTACTACCTAAAAAGTACTTTCGAATCACCTTTGCCGCATTGGAATGCATTAATCCTCGCAGCCTCCTTAATTTTGGCAGTAGGGAGACAATAGGCAATCCGTACTGTCAGTTGTGTACTGTGCTTCAGCCAGCATACACGTTTTACGTCATGGTGCCGCTAATGAGCATGCGGTGATAACTCGTCAGATTAGATTCACTGGCGACGTGTAATCAACAGTGAAGCCCCCCTGTGAGTTAAGTAATTAGCACATTGACAGATTGGAAGCGTAATGGAGATTAGAAACTTGGAAGTAATCAGGGTAATCTAGGATAAGAGGAGTGCAGTGAAAGCTGCATGCGTGTATACATATACCTAAAATGGACAGCTGTCATGTTTTACACACTTTTTGGCGTCTAGAGGCGCACCTTATACATGTCGTTTCCCTTGGTTTAATGTCGCCCATAGGTATTGTGCCACACGACGAACGGCGTCATGAGTTGGTGTCCCGCAATGACCATTCGATGTAGTTGGATAATTTACAGACTCTAGTCTCTTAGTAGCACGCAGACCCCCCCCCCCCACACACACATTGGCACATCATCTAGTGGCATTATGACTGCTCTAGATGAGCTAAGTTTCCAGAAGATTACCCACGCCGTCCACAGTCACCCACCCGGCGAGGGCCACTTGCATAGATTTGACAGAACAAAAACAGTGTGACATTCATAGTCTTCATGAATATCTAATCTCCCTTTTGAGCATATGGTTACTTACCAGAACTGTGAACTGTGCTAACAACATTACCACCTAATGTGACCTGCGCGCAAGCTATGCTAACATGGCGAGTCCAGCCCCACGGCGCATGCGTGACAATGCAGACGACTATTGTCTGTGTGGGTTTGCGATTAGTGCCACTGCCGCATTAGGCCATTCCGTGGAAAAGCTGAGATTAGATTTTCTTCTCTTTCCACCAAAATTACCCAGGGTGTCAACACGAAGACGTCCTCATTTTTTTTAAAGCTGACAATGGCATGCATTTTCCTTGTCATGCCTAGAAAGGGAGGCCAGTGAAAATATACATAGCTCACCGCATCAGTCACTTGTAAACACTAATTTGCTGCTATTGATATGGATGCACACTAGTCATATATCACATTAATATCACATGTCTAAAGTGGCAAGTCTTAACGCGATATAAATAATAAAAGACAACCAGTGTTATATGAATGCTAAGCTTTTATAGCACCCATTCATACTTGTTTTTTTTTCTACACAGAATCGCCACAATCCCCACAAAAATAGCACGTTTCCGCACTCATGTGGCTATTGGCCACTGTGGTTGATAACTCTGAAGAAGACACGTGGTCGGTTCACAGCCCAGGCGGCCGTACACTGCTACTTTATGGCCCTCAATGGGCCCTGCACCCTGTGAAGGGTCCTCTGTAGTTAAGCCCCAATCCTACTTTATCATGTGCCAATGGTACAATACTGTACATGAACACCCACGATATGGCATTTTGAGTTTGTAATTGTGCCTGTCTATCTCTTGGAGGCAGCCGCTCCCGTTCATGTGGGCATTATCAGTGCAAAACATGTCTGGTGTCAAATCTAATATACACCAATGATAGAGGGACAGTTGCCGTGGATTTAGCATTTCAATTCAATTCAATTCATTCGGATTCGGATTACGATTTTATACAGAAAAGAAGAACTGACAATTATTAAAGCAGCGCCAGTCTTTTGCATGCGTATGATTCCTCTTATTAAAATCAGCACATCTTCTATTTCGACAAAAAAATGCAGTTGTCAGACCCCCCCCCCCCCCACCCCACCCACCACCCGCCCCCGCCACCTCGCGCGAGAGTTTACACATAAGCAAATTTGGCCATCCTACGCATTAAACATGGTTAGTGGTTAGCAATTGTTATGTTGGGTCTAGTTATGCATGACCAGTTGTATATTTAAGTAACAGATCATTTGGCTGAGCAACTCAACGTGATATACATTTATCTGCGTTAAATGTCACCTCAATGTGCCCAAGCACGTGCTCGTGTGCATGCGCCTTACAAAGTTATCTATGTATAATCCAGCTTTTTGACTGAAATAAAATATCTTTCATTGAATTTCTTTCAATCATTTGTTAGAGATTTTAGCCTATTTTAGCCAGCGAATTCCCGTAAACTCATAAGGAAATAATTATAGTTTTATTTCTCAAGAAAGTGGGTAGAACAGTATTGAAAAATATAGACCCCTTAACCCCCAGAACACGTTTTTTTTGGCCAAACTTCACATAGATTACTGAACTCCTAATTATATACCACAAACACAATGTTTGTTACTCAGTTTGCTTTTAGTGAACAATTATGGCATTTTGTTATGTCTTTTGGCTTAGTATCTAGCATTATTAATTCAGTTGTAATATCAAAAATCTTGCTTTACAATAATTATATTAATCAAGTACAAAATATAAATAATTGAAGATGCAATTGCATTATTGCAGCGTGCGATGAGATCAACATTTCTTGTCCTCAATTATTCAATATGATGTAATAAGCGTAATAAATATATGCCATGTATTATCAGTACCGTTGATTCGCATATTCTGTGTATGGACTAGTTTATCATTAAGTTATAAAATGCAGGGGGATATAAAGCCTTGTTACATGTGTTAGTGCTACTCTATCTAATCTCGGTAGGTGCATTGATTTATAGTAAATTTGCAATGAAATAGAAATTTTAAAATACAAAATGTAGATGCGAAATATATAAATATATTGGAACTATATGAAAATTGTTTTATCAGTATATGGTGAGAGCAAATTGCTTTTGTTTAAATTAATGAGGTGAACTCGGTGAATTTTGCTTTTATAGATATTACCCTTTTTGATTAGGGACATGTATATAATTCTTACGGATTCATACAAAAAAGCAATACTGCAAACTGTTATTAAAACAACCAGTAGCCCTATATTTATCACTAGCTGTTTACCCGGCGTTGCTCGGGTTGAAACAGATGAGATCCGGAACACATAAATGCTCCTCCCTCCCCATCCTTCCTCCTGTCCCACATCCCTCGAACCAGTTCTCGTCAGTATACAGGTCTTTGACAGATTAAATACACCTTCATCACCGTCCTCCCTGCGTCATATGTCACAGCCATTTACACACTAAATGTACTAAATATGGCAATGATTGATCCCTCTAATATCCCTCCCCAGCTACTGCTACCCATGGTAAACACGTGCGGAGAAGATTAATTGTCCCACTCATCCCTACCCTTCCTTCCACCGCCACCGCCACCCCCTCTTCTCTTTCCAACCTGCTCATCCCCATCCCCATCTAAACATGTCCATGATTAATGCATCCCCTTCCTGCTGCTCTGGTTGAAACGGATGAGATCTGGAACTTATTAAATGCTCCTCCCTTCCCATTCTTTCTCCTGTCCCACATCCCTCACACCAGCTCCCGGCACTATATAGCTCTGGGAAAGATTAAATACATCTCCATCACCTTCCTCCCACAGTCATATGTGACAGCCATACACACACTACATGTATGTGGCAATGTTTTAGAATTAAGTGGCAATATAGTAGTGTGTTCAAGGATATACATAAATACAGGCATACACACATACAATTTAAACTACCACACTTCGATAGAAGTTAGTTTTTTAGCCAGTGGTGCAATGAATTACGTTATTTGCTCGTTGCTATGTAATCAATCTGCAAACGCAGGGGACATTACATGTATGTCATACGCAGTCTTACTTGTACACACAATATAAATGTATCTAATAGGTCTGAAAATGGAGAACGTGACGGTGAAAAGATGAAACGACACGAAGAAAATCACTTCAGCAACTCAAAGCTCACAAATAGAGCATTTGGGAATAAATGGAATAAACAAGGAATTATGGGGATTGAGACCCGATTATTCAGTTCAGTCAAGTTATAATTATTTATTATTTAATTCTATTATTGTAGATTATGTTTGAAATTACTTACAATTAGAAATGGTATGTTGATTCACAATCATTTATATTAGCGATTTTTATATAAATGTGACTCAACAAAAGGATGATAGAAAACTTTTATTAACATGGTAAAACATGGTTTGTCACTTTAGGTGACACTTTTTGTATTGATAAATGATTTGTGAAGAAAGGAGGTATGTACGTATAGTATAGTAAACCGTCTTAGTCAAATTCGTTGATAAACTATTTGTAAGCACAATAGATCCCACATGTAAAAATAAAATACGTTTTAATGGCCTAAATTGTCTACCATCTCTGATTACTATTATATTGCTTGTATACCGACTCCATTTAAATTCCTTTTGCGGATTTTCAACATTAACTCAATTTTTATCTCACAGGTCAAGTTTATATTCATGGGATGGGACACAGACTTTTTTTTATGAATAGAGGTCATGGACATCAGCTTTTTTAATCACATCAGCATGGGACAAGAACTTTTTTCAGACAAGCTTTTCGATATGCCCTACCTGGTAAATATTGCACAGTCCCGAAGTGAAATGGGTTAAAATTTGATTGGTTTTTAATTATGTTGGAAAAGGATTTGTTCCCAGAGCTTGTTTGCAGAGTCAAGTTCCCGCCTGTATTTATATAGGCAGATATGTGTCTTGTCTATTAGTTTTAGTTCTAAGTGCAATACAATGGAAAGATAACAGGCTTTGTATGGATTTCGTACAGGTTTTGTGTAGTTTCGTACACCTGTATGGTGCGAAACCAGTTTTAGCCGCACAAAACCCCACCCTGTGTCAGTATAGAATTGCATATTATTTTCATTGTAAAACATCACGATTCTGAAGGGTTATATTCTGATATATGAAAATCAATTTAATGATTTATATGGTTAGTTTACACGTTGTCTTTTGTTATAACAAGTTTTGAGCAATATATCAAGCCCTTGATATTCAGAGTGTCCCACACTTACGGGGTTCAGAGCAATTACTATTGAATTTTGTGTGCTTGGTTCTTGTTTTTCTATTCGTGCATATTGCCGCCAACTATTGCCCGCAAGTTATTGACTTATTAACTACATTCTATCCTTTTATTGTCATTAATAAACGTAATAAGATAATACAATACGTGGGCCCGAGCATCATAGGAGGGTGTTTGATACGTATACTTCTTTGCTTTACAACCACTATACTAAACATACTACTGCTACCATATAGTATAGTATCTATATACTAGTAGTAATGTGTATATTCATATACCACCCACACCTTCCCATGATGCTGGGGCCCATGGTACAATACACTTTACACCCACCTGTATTTCATACAAAGAGCCATTTGTAAATGCACTCTAGATGAATAATTTAGCTGCAGAAAAATACAAGATCGTCACTTTTGCATTTGCATATCCGATCGATTCCTCTGTATTAATTTATGTTAGACTTTCAGGTTATTATCACTATTATACATTGTTCCAGGATGGTTCAACGATTAAAACTTTTAGATGCTTATTAAATCTTAAACTCGGTAGGGTCTACAAATGCGACGAATATATGTACCTCTAGACATCTTGAAGTCACAAAATACATGTACAATCTTTCATTTTTTTTCAAGACACTCCACTTCCTGTAAACTGTGTTGTATTTTTAACCTAAAAAAAAACAAAAACAAAAAAAACAAAAAAACAAACAAACAAACATAACAATGTATGTAAAATGGCCCCCATCTTTTCCCCTCACCATGTTATAACAGAAAAAAAGTAAGAATTCGTGACGCAAAGTTAGCAAAAAAATGCGCATTTTTTTCACGTGCTAAATTGGAGATGTAGAAATGATGTAGAAAATGTAAAAAAAAAAAAAAAAAAGTAGAAATCAAATGATTCCTTCTAACCCAACCAAATATCAGGTTATCACATTACTGCGTTGAGTACTAAATATATTAAAATTTAACACAATAGACTGGGTTGGTGAAAAATACTGTAAATTATTTAAAAGGTCATGGTTGTCACCAACACCGCGTCATGCGGGGGAGTGCATTTTGAATTTTTGAACATAGGAAAAACATGATAGAGATTATAGATTATAATATTATTTTGAACACACCTCGTTAAATTTGGGTGCTATGATCAAGCGCGGGGTTAATGACTGTGATCATATATTACACATCAAAGTCTTACACATAATGAATATATTGTATTAATTTGTGACTTCTGTAAAAGGATCAACTCGTTAATTATCGATAATGAGCTAGGTAGATGTATATTCTACAAAGGTGAATAATGAATAAACTCTCTGACATGTTTTCAGCAGTGCTAATAAAAGGCAAATTACACATTGATCTGAAGACAATTGCTTCGTAGATACATGTAAGTCACTTCAATTATTGCGAAGCCTGTTGAAGACGTATATGCACATTATGATATTTGGCAAAAGGTAGGTAGCCATTTCATACACTTAATATCATTTAAGAAAATATCTGTTCATGACTTGTTTCCTGTTTTTAGCCATCTCCATAAATTCTCGCTCACATAATTATTTTATTAAGATTATTTGTAAAGCAAGAGAAATATACTAACCAGGCACATAACATTTTTTCCTATCGAGTTTTGTGCTCATATGGAAATAAGTCGATATTATGATATATATGTACATGTATATGTGTGTGTGTGTGTGTGTGTGTGTGTGTGTGTGTGTGTGTGTGTGTGTGTGTGTGTGTGTGTGTGTGTGTGTGTGTGTGTGTGTGTGTGTGTGTGTGTGTGTGTGTGTGTGTGTGTGTGTGTGTGTGTGTGTGTGTGTGTGTGTGTGTGTGTGTGTGTGTGTGTGTGTGTGTGTGTGGTGTGTGTGTGTGTGTGTGGTGTGGTGTGGTGTGTGTGTGTGGGTGGGTGCGTGCGTGCGTGCGTGTGTGTGTGTGTGTGTGTGAGTGTGTGAGTGTGTGTGTGTGTGTGTGTGTGTGTGTGTGTGTGTGTGTGGGTGGGTGCGTGCGTGCGTGCGTGCGTGCGTGTGTGTGTGTGTGTGAGTGTGTGAGTGTGTGAGTGTGCATGTAATAGCAGCAGAAACCGATTTAACGTAGAGCTGTCATTGTTGAAATTTTAAGTATTTGCTTTGTTGCAAAGAGGCCGGTTATTTGTAAAAAAAAAAATAAAAATAACAAAAAATAAGCAACAAGACCGTCCTATTGCAATTTGTTATACATTGACCCATATCATTGGACCCATTAACACTGAGCGCCTATCATGAAGAAACCAACCTGTACCACCAATAGTACAGAACACTTGCTCGGGTAAGGTGGCTGTCTGAAAAAGTGAGATACTGCACACAGATGATATGAAATGTCATGTAGTATACATGTAGATGGGTATAAAAGAAGCTGAAAATATGATGATGTTGTACATCAACTATCACTTTTGGAAAATAAATGTCTAAACATTTCAGGGGACGATGACAGCAACAAAGCGAGATATTTGCCAGAGATTGATAAAGAAGTTTATGGTGTCAAGTACCTTTCACGGATTGGCGAATACCAGAACAGCACCTCAACGATGGATGAGAATTATTTGGTCAATTCTGTTTTTATCAATCATTATCGCCATATTGATATTAATATATTACTTCATAAACAAATTTTCCACAACTAAGCTTGAAACTGAAATGCTGGTAAGCTAGATTACTTCTAATATATGATTTTGTCAGCTAATTGATAATTGGTACATGTATTATTCACATGCTGTAGCAAAATAATACTATAAACCATTTATTTATGATGGGATTCGATTCGTCAGTCATACAATGTATATGGATTTAACCAGTCCATGCAACATCATAACCTTATATATGTTATATCATAGGTACAATATAAGCCAGTGGATTTTCCGGCAGTAACATTTTGCAATTTGAACAACGTTATGAAGTCTAGGGTGGAGTTAGGTGGGGAAGAACTTGTTGATGTCATCATTGGTATTGAACATGCCAATTCAAATGAGAGAAAGAAACGATCCACAGATGTACAAAGTAAAGCCTCCATGTCTAAGAAAGAGAAGAAGGCAATTCTTTCACAGTCAGGGAATATGTTCCAAAACTCCTTTCCTGTGTTCAAAAGTAATACAAATGGTGGAACTATCAATAAAAATATGACAAGCGAAATCAATTACAGAAGCAACCTAGCCGATGATGCTCTCAATACGATCAATAGATTTTTATGTGGAAAATAGTCGTGCACTCGTTTCAAAAACATATATAAACGAGAACAATGAATTATCAACTGAAACTGAAGATGCTTATCAAGTCCACAAAATCAGCCACGATTATGCTCACCACAGAGTTAAAAGAAATCATCGTAAGTTTTCAAGGGACATATTTCTAAACCATCAATAATGTTAATGAAACGTAGATTGCATTTTGAAAGGGAGCTTTTACCCTTTCACAAACAACATCATCGCAGAGGTGGAGTGGGGGGATGACAAAGGGGTAGGGTTTCCAGCACAAAATGGCATCATCAATGGTGTGGAAGGGGGGGCAACGAAAAAGAATATCATGGATGAACTTTTCTTTTTTGTTAAGTTTACCAAAATATTATTACTGTGTTTCTCGTGATAACAGGTTCATGTAGTGTACAGTTATTTAGTGACATGTTATAGGGGACAAAGAAAGTAAAATATATAAGCAAGTATCGTGTTGTTATCAAATATTCTTTTTATTTTCAATGTAACCAATGCCAGTGCGCAATTTATTTTTAGAATGTACACAGTACCCAGATGGACGCTGTAAAATGGAGGCACATGTTCTAATTCTACATTGGGAACTGCGGCAAGATGTCGCTGTATGTCTGGATGGTCAGGAGATAGCTGTGAAATACGTAAGATAATCTGGTATTCATTATTTGCCATTATTGAAATTGTCTTGGACATTAAGGTGGCAAGAAAGTTTCTTCTTCTTCTTCTTCTTCTTCTTCTTCTTCTTCTTCTTCTTCTTCTTCTTCTTCTTCCTCCTCCTCCTCCTCCTCCTCCCTCCTCCTCCTTCCTCCTCCTCCTCCTCCTCCCTCCTCCTCCTCCTCCTCCTCCTCCTCCTCCTCCTCCTCCTCCTCTCCTCCTCCTCCTCCCTCCTCCTCCTCCTCCTCCTCC
>CM032661.1:16666330-16712511 GCA_019095985.1 Streblospio benedicti | reverse complement strand
CCGGCAGTAACATTTTGCAATTTGAACAACGTTATGAAGTCTAGGGTGGAGTTAGGTGGGGAAGAACTTGTTGATGTCATCATTGGTATTGAACATGCCAATTCAAATGAGAGAAAGAAACGATCCACAGATGTACAAAGTAAAGCCTCCATGTCTAAGAAAGAGAAGAAGGCAATTCTTTCACAGTCAGGGAATATGTTCCAAAACTCCTTTCCTGTGTTCAAAAGTAATACAAATGGTGGAACTATCAATAAAAATATGACAAGCGAAATCAATTACAGAAGCAACTTAGCCGATGATGCTCTCGATACGATCAATAGATTTTATGTGGAAAATAGTCGTGCACTCGTTTCAAAAACATATATAAACGAGAACAATGAATTATCAACTGAAACTGAAGATGCTTATCAAGTCCACAAAATCAGCCACGATTATGCTCACCACAGAGTTAAAAGAAATCATCGTAAGTTTTCAAGGGACATATTTCTAAACCATCAATAATGTTAATGAAACGTAGATTGCATTTTGAAAGGGAGCTTTTACCCTTTCACAAACAACATCATCGCAGAGGTGGAGTGGGAGATGACAAAGGGGGTAGGGTTTCCAGCACAAAATGGCATCATCAATGGTGTGGAAGGGGGGGGGGGGGGCAACGAAAAAGAATATCATGGATGAACTTTTCTTTTTTGTTAAGTTTACCAAAATATTATTACTGTGTTTCTCGTGATAACAGGTTCATGTAGTGTACAGTTATTTAGTGACATGTTATAGGGGACAAAGAAAGTAAAATATATAAGCAAGTATCGTGTTGTTATCAAATATCTCTTTATTTTTAATGTAACCAATGCCAGTGCGCAATTTATTTGCCAGAATGTACACAGTACCCAGATGGACGCTGTAAAAATGGAGGCACATGTTCTAATTCTACATTGGGAACTGCGGCAAGATGTCGCTGTATGTCTGGATGGTCAGGAGATAGCTGTGAAATACGTAAGATAATCTGGTATTCATTATTTGCCATTATTGAAATTGTTTTGGACATTAAGGTGGCAAGAAAGTTTCTTCTTCTTCTTTTTCTTTTTCTTCTTCTAATTCTTATTCTTATTATTCTTCAGCTGCTGAAGCAAGCATTGTGTTTCGTTCCTTTTTTACTAACTAACTAACTAACTAACTAACTAACTAACTGACTGACTAACTATCACTCACTCACCCACTAACTAACTAACTAACTAACTAACTAACTAACTAACTAACTAACTAACTAACTAACTAACTAACTAACTAACTAACTAACTAACTATTTTCACACTTCTCTCTCTCTCACGTCTTTTTAGCAAGCATATTTCTACCAACGATAGATATAGCTGAAGACAGATTTTACAACCCTAAGCTTCCATTTGAATATATCAAGTAGCCCTGGCGGGACTCAAAAGGTTGCACCAATTTTGTTCAAATTTTACACGACTATGAGGTATGAGGCGACACCAAAGTGATTCAATTCTTGGCACTCTGCCAATTAAATTGTGGTTTCTAGAAGCCCATGTATAACATTTTTACTGATATACAATGCACTTAAGCCAGCAAGAAGAAATGAATATTCAGACCAAGCATCAAATATTGATTATTGGGTGTGAAACTGATATTGATTATTATCTGTTATTCAAATAGTACTATTGTATGGCAACACAAATATTTTTTGCTTCTATTATGATTATGCAGTGTTTTCCTACACATTATTGCATTTTGTAATCTATTAATAAATTACCTTGTTAAATGTGTAGAATATATGCCAGTTTATTTTTAAACAATATTGTACATGTTTAGAAAAGACTGATAAATACAAAAACGCATTCGGGCTCACCGTGATACGCCAGAACTTGCCCAATAAAATAAACAATGTTAACAACTCACCCGGTTTTGTCTATTTATCTGTTATTCAAATAGTAGTATTGTATGGCAACACAAATATTTTTTGCTTGATATAGACAAAACGGGGTAAGTTGTTAACATTGATTATTTTACTGGGCAAGTTCTTGGGGTGTATCACATCTCACCCTTCGGGCTCACCGTGATACACACCAAGAATGAACCCAGTAAAATAATCAATGTTACACAAGGAAGCCGTTTTTGTATTTATAAGTCTGTTCTAAACAAGTACAATGCTGTTAAGAAATAAACTGCAGGAATTGACCACGAGATTGGAGTGTCAATCGCAAAATTGAGCATGCTGACGTCTGATTTACCCGAACGCACAGCATGAACAGAGTGTGGAAGTCAGGGATGAATGACAACCTCAAGCGAAGACTGTTTGTCACCACTGTGGAAAGTGTGCTGCTTTATGGATGTGAAGCCTGGACCCTCACTGCCAAGGATGAGAAAGCGCTGGACGGGGTATACACCCATATGCTGAGAGCCGCCTTCAATGTTTCATGGGTAGCCCATGTGAGAAGCCCTGAACTATATGGTTATCTTCCACGACTGTCGGACACCATCAGGCAGAGACGAATGAGACTAGCTGGACATTGCGTGAGACACCCAGAGCTCACCGCCAGCGAGATGATTCTGTGGGAACCGACGCATGGAAAGAAGTCCAGGGGAAGACCTCAAGCAACGTACATTGACATGCTGAAGAGGGACACTGGGCTCACCAGTACCACAGAAATCAAGACGCATATGATGGACAAGGATGAGTGGAGGGCTGTAATCCGGAGTTCCCGTGTTGGGTGGACCTAGCTCGTCGAGTAGTAGTAGTAGTTACCCGAGCAAAGTGAGGGTAAATCAGATGTCAGCATGCTCAATTTTGTGATTGACACGACAATCGAGTGGTCAATCACCATTCTATCATGACTAAAATCCATTTTATTTTAAAATAAATCATATGATAACATTCTCATTGCCAGTCAATTTCATTTGTTTTGAGCGCGCGGAGACGCCAATTTTGTTTGTTTTTAGCGCGCGGAGGCATTAGTCTAAACTGTTGCTCTCTGCTAAACTGAACACGCCTTGCGTCGTCAGCGGCTGTATTGATATTGTGAGGAGTTAAGACTAGCGCCGTGTTTCTTTTTGGAGCGTGTTTTCCATTGCAAAATTGAGCATATTAACTGCAAAAGTCTACCTAATAGCTGTTTAATATTTGCTGCAACAGTGATCAATATTATAGCATGACAAAGCCAATATCAAACAATGACATATTATTTGTGGCTGATTACATACCCGGTACATTGTAATTGTGTACTTTTAATCATGATTTCCAAAACAATTTAGTAAACATCTTTATTGCCCAAAAGTCAACGTTGTTCTAGGGACATAGTGCTCTCTAAGCTCTTTTGATTTAGTTTTAAATAAGTCATTACTTCTAGTTTGGCTCATGTACTTTATAATAGCGTCTGGCTGTCTGTGACCATCTTAAATGTGTGCTAGAGAGTCTTTGAAGTAATTGATTGCATTGTTCTGTCAATAGATACCTTACGTCACAGGTGACTTAAGGCTTCTGAACATAGCTATAATAATTTACATGTTTGAATTTTCATAAGCCCGAGTATAATTTTATTGCTAATTTATATCATCTATGCGATCTCTTCCAAATTTATTTCCAATTTTATAACGACTAAGAACCTTTTGTTGTCAAGCACATTTTGTACAAAAACAAATGGAATAGAAATTCCACTTGAATAGTCGGAGCAATGTCCAATATTGCTGTAGAAGTAATGAAGGAATGGTCAGTTAGTTTACCTTCAATTTCTTGATGCAGAAATCAATGAATGCTCCTCCATACCTTGTCAACATAATTCAAATTGTGTGGATGAAATCAACCGCTACCACTGTGTCTGTACTCCTGGCTACACAGGGATCCACTGTGAAATTGGTGATTACTTCCTCTATTTGACATATGATATTAGATATAGAATCATCAATGTATTGAATTTATAGATTTGTTATCTAATATGTCCATCTGTGTTTAGATAAAAGTGTTACAATTCACACAAATCATTGTATTGACCACACCTACAATAAAATTCAAAATCATTTTCCTTTGGCTGTAACACTTTGTTTAGAATGTATCTGAAAACCAACATATTATGAAATACACTTTACAGACATCTTTGAGTGTTACTCTACACCCTGTCAACATGGTTCTACTTGTGTGGATGTAGTAAATGGCTACCACTGTATCTGTACAGGTGGCTACTCTGGAATTTTCTGTGAAACAGGTGAATTTTTCATATATGTACAGAGGTAGGCTAATGAATTAAACACCTGTAGAAATTGTATGCAATTGAGCTAGTATTCTATAGTACACAGAGCACAACCTCTTTCATACAGAAATATTTGTATCCTGGAATGGATAATACATACAGATATATTCAGATTGCAGCGTAAAGAGAAGATATTACTGTCCTCGGAGCAATCTTTATTAACTCAGAAGAACTAGTAATAACAAAAAACAAAAATATATAAAGAACATGAGAATATAATTACATACAATATGAATATTCTAAGTAATAATGATCACGTAAATTATATCTACATCAATAAAGCTCTTATGGTTAACCTTAGCTTGTGTTAGAAATTTTAATAACAGAACACGATCTAGAACAATGACGAGTCATGGGCTGATTAGATGTTTACTTTATTAATGTTACGAAAGCAGCTATCATCTAAAGTCACAGTGTAATATTGCTATGGTTGATAACTTCTAAAGTAGATTCAACCAATGCAACCAAAAATGATTTTGTAATGCTATGTTGAACATTGAATTATTAGGTGAACAAAAATTCAACAAATTGGAAACTTCTGTTTATCTCTAAAGTATACACATATGTATGGATGTGTAGTATACCATAGATAACAGCTCCTGCCCCTCAAAAAATAGATTTTACTTTTGTTTATTTTACTATTTATTCTTTTTCTTTCAAAATTAAAATAAATTCCTTATATAGATAATGTAAACAAAGTGGCACAGCAGCAGTACATTGTGACTGACCAGGTTACACTGAGTACATGGTGACTGAAATAGAGCCAATGTCAACAAGGACAAAACTGGCTATAGGGCGAAGCCATGCCGCGCCGCTGCCGCCAGCCGCACCTGCTCACTCGCTCTCTCCACGTGATGAGCAAAGTTGTTTCTATTAAATGTATTGTTATCGAAAGTCCCTATGGTTTTCATGTTCCATTTTATCGGCAATTACCGATTGTAATACATTTTCACAGATCAGTCTTAATTTAGTATGGAACCTCACGATTGTTCTAATTTTTAAACTTCTTAATTCTATAATTGTATATAATTTTAGCTTTTTGTTTTATCTACGGATATTTATATGAGCCCAACTCACTCAGTGTAACATAGACTTTCATAGTAGTAGGGAGGCCTTATAGTAGTAGGGAGGGAGTATATGTACTTTTCATATACTAAAAGAGTAATTTTTATGAAATTTCCATTTTCCCAAAATCAAATATTCATGTTAATTACATTTCTTTGAAATTCCCAATGGTAGATGTATACAAATTTAGCATTTTATCATGATTAAAAACACTAAATCTAAGCAATGTCTCAACCACATTCAAGGCTTGCCATAAACTTTGTCATGCTGTTTGTTGTTGATGACAGAGGGATTATTGTTTTCTTTGACCTCTATAGCATGTGCCACCGATTTGTATGTCATGGAACTCCCGCCCACTCACTCCCTCTCCATTAATTTCACAAAACCCAGAGACGGCAGTGAGTCATCGAGGAGTTGGGAGTTGGGAAAGTCTGTACACAAAGTGGTTTGGCAGTTGCACATGGTGACTGACCACGTTACTCTGGTATCATCATGGGCTCCAACAGCTTGGGAAATGTTCAGGAGGATCAAGGTTACATGACAGAGAATAAGATAGAAATAGCATACACAGGTTGTAGAGCCTAATCCGTACTTGATTAGAACCTGGCTAAGTATGAACATGTCTATAAGCATCTGGGGAGGTTACCCTAACGGTGTAAGACGTCTGTCCACACACATGTGACTGGCCTGGTGTGAACAGAAGATCATGAGTTCAAGTCCTTGGTTTTACAAATCCTAACAGGGTTACCAAAAAATTCACAATAATAAAAACTAGTTAAAAAGTGTACAAGTGATATCCAAATTATTTTGATGACTAGAATTGAAACTGTAAAAACAATTGTACAGATATCTTAACTAACAGGTCATTGCAATCAGCAACACATTTTTAAAAGAGCCTACAGCTTTATGAACAAGACAATAACAGAATTCATACCATTGGTACCATAGAAGTGCAACATGTGACAATCTCTATTGAGCTTAAGAAGTTTCTACAAATTTGTTTGTAGGCTATGCTACAGAGGCTTTTTGAACATACTTTGTCAATAAAATTGGTCCACAAACCACAACAATAAGTACTATGAATGTATGCAGGAAATTAACACTTTTTAACCTCACCTGTACATTTCTAAACTCTACTAATCATCAGATTACTCATAGAATATATACACACCATCATTGAGAAACGTAAAAGGAACATGAATTTAGGCAAATGGTTAGGCGTAAAGCACACGTATTTAGATTTAGCACCATTAAAGACAACTGTATATTCATCAGGAATATTGCCACTTATACACAACAGCTATACAGGGCAGACGGCAAGAGGCCAAATGTAAGTGTCATCTGCATACATTAAGTCATCATATAACATACCAGTAAAAAGATTAACTTACAAACTGTTAGAGAGAAATTTGTGTTTTGTTCAAACATCAAACACGTGTATTAGGAACCCACCTAGTTGCAAACATCAATATCCCTGTTATTAATATACGCTTAGTTCAAGATAAAGATAATACATAAAGAGCTGTCAAATGACTTTTAATTTATTTCTATTGTATTCATAGACATCCATGAATGTTCCTCCTCACCCTGTCAACATGGATCAACATGCATGGATAAAGTAAATAGTTATCACTGTGTCTGTGCTCCTGGCTACTTAGGAGTGCATTGTGAAACTGGTGCTTATTATTTCCTATACAAATATCATCCGCTTTACTATCTAGATTTTACAATTTAATGTAGATATATTCAAAATACGTTCACATGCCCATGCATAAAATATTTACAAGAGAAAAAAAATGAATGGCTTACTATATCATACCTATGTAATAGAATTCAAATATTTATCCTACAATTCCCTTTTCATAAAAATAACATGTAAAATTAGTTTTGATAGTTATATTTTGCTTATCAAATTATTGGTAATTGAATGTCATTTACATGTGTATTATAGACATCTTTGAATGTTACTCAATACCCTGTCAACATGGATCCACATGTCTGGATGAAGTAAATGGCTACATCTGTGTCTGTGCTGCTGGATTCACTGGAATACACTGTGAAACTGGTAATCATTGACTCTGTTTAAAAATTGTTTATAATATGATGGAAATCTTTTTCAAGCACCAACTTGATATAACTGGCAGTATAAATAATGGTTTGTAGATGTGAAACTTAACTAAATAATTGTTTCTAACTAGATCACACCACACCTTACTTTAGATCAGTTTCATTAATAATATATATATTCATAAACTAAATTTGAAGTATGAAAATATTTACTGAAAAAACAGGAATGACTGAAACTGCTTAATTTAGACTGAAATATGCTCACTAAATATATGTAGTAATAGATGAATCTCAGTTAAGATGAGCCAGATTAGGATCCATACTTTTGGCATAAATGTAGATGTTATTAAAAATCGAGAATATATATTAATTTATATTGCCTTTTTCTAGATATCTTTGAATGTTACTCCACACCCTGCCAACATGGGTCCATGTGTCTGGATAAAATAAATGGTTATCTGTGTATTTGTATAGCTGGATACACTGGGATACACTGTGAAACTGGTAATTATCATAATGAAACTTAATATTGATTGGTATAGTTAGATATATGATGAATCTAATCAAAATATATCGAAATGATTTCAGTTTAATGAAACAAATACATGAAATATTTTAAATGAATAGTTATATAGCTATTACATCTTTGATATTATGTGGGTTTATAAGAGGTCATGAATAACAATCTGTACAGCAGGATACACTGGGATACACTGTGAAGATATAAACATCACTCTTTTTTCTCTTTATTTCCCGTATCTCTCTTGTTCACCTATTTCCAATATCTCCTTTTAAACCTTATTAAACTTATTTAACATTCCACCTGCTCATATCTTACTCCCGAACCCCCTCTCCCCATTTCACACAAGAAAAGACTGCTTCGAACTCTAGCAGATCCAAGAAGGGCACATAATGAGTCAGGTTTAGTCCACCTGAAATTATTGATTTCTTTCTAGTTTGGCATCTCAACCAAATGCTTAAGAACGTTTCAGGCCATCAAATAATGTGGCCCACACTCAAATATATACATTCTGACTGCTTCAAAGCGTATAAATACAACAGCAAACTCACAGCAGATGACTGGAACATACAAAATATTTCCATGGTTGGTATGTAGAAGCCAACACAGGATAACACAAACAATAAGGAATAACTAAGCAAGCTGAAAGCATTTTTACAACACTAGACAAATGATTTTATGCACCCTTACGCAGGCAACTACTAACAAAAATGAACATCAGTAGCCA
The DNA here is from genome assembly GCA_019095985.1 of Streblospio benedicti. NCBI lineage: Eukaryota > Metazoa > Annelida > Polychaeta > Spionida > Spionidae > Streblospio > Streblospio benedicti. The sequence continues at coordinate 16,703,876 of CM032661.1, read as the reverse complement.
ACCTCAAGCAGACTGCAGGACATTGAAACTGGGCAAAAGGCTACATAGAAAGAGACGTCAAGGCAATTTTAGATTTATGTCTGACCTGCATATCTAAATGCACGTCAATCTGTTTTTATGACATGTCAATAGCCACTTTTTACTATATACACCTACAGGGCAGGTTATAAAAAGTTTTGAACACCCTTAAGGGTGAATGAGAATATAAGTCTTATAGAATTTAATTTGTCTAACCAACCCTTGACCAATGAGAGACTTCAATATGATACAGGTTAACAGTATAGTACCTTTGTAACAAAATAGATCTCTCGTAAGTCATCCAGTGTTCAGGAATGACAGCATTCCTGTAGTTTAAAGTAGATTGTAATATATATATGTTGCACTGGACTAAGTTAGTTCCCCTTCGTTACACACACCTTGTAAGGACTTGTTCTCTTTACTATGGCCACTGTAGGATTAGTGAACCAGTACACTTAAGTACTGGGTTAAGAGACATTAGGTCTCAGTTCTATCCTAGGCATCAGCAAGGTAGGGCTCGGCAACCTATTCTCGATGAGAATAGGCCCTTAAGAAACATCTTCCTTCTGAGCATCAGCCGGTGGCTGACGCTCGTGAACCACCAGGTCCTGTGTGGCACGGACGTGGGGACGCCTACGCACGTGTGCGTGTCAGCATCAGTGCGAAGTCCTCCCCGTCACGGGAGGCCTTTCGTGAGGCCTGAGGCAGACACCGAGGGCACGCCCAACCGGGTGTGACAGAACATAGGAGGACCGAAGAAGAGGTCACAAGAAGCGATACACAACGAGAAGTCAGGAGAGTTGGTAACAAGCTCTGGCCGGTCACGCCGCGTCCATCCCAGCGCAGGGTGGCCGTGAGCGTGAGCGCACGTCGTCTCACCCGGGGACGCCGTGGCGTATAGCCTAATTTGTTTACACCTTCAACAATATTAAGTTGTCTGAATCATAAATATTCTGCATGAGGCTAAACACTTTTTGAAGTCCATTTTATATTTCACATCCACAAAAACCTGTGGTTTTAACATGAAAATATATGCATTACCAGAAAAGTGCTAAATATGCATGTAGGCATCAAATTAAAACTCTGCCAAATAGGCAAATGTTGTTCTGATTGAAGGTGACTGAGCTGATGACAAGATACGACAAAAGGTGACTTATTACTCGCCATTTCAAAGAGGGTATGACTGTTCCAGACTTAAATGACCAGGACCAACCAGCTTCAACACTAATACATACAGGCATGACACAAATGCAACTGGAAAGGCGAGAACGTGGGACAGAGTTCGACAGGGGATCAATAATATTCCATTCGGTGCAATTCTTGCTGGAAAGTTCTCATGCTAAGTTTTAGAAATTTAGCACAAGACAGAATACTCAGCACAACATCAAAAGGCTCAATTTTGAAATGCCCGACTGTGCCAGAATAAAATGAGCTACTGGATGAAGTCTTTTCCAGTTTGGATAGCAAATGAAAATGGGGGGCTATGCTGCATGTTTATCTAACTTTACAAGAATACAAACATAATTACTGAAAACGCCACATATCAACAAAAGTCACCAATTTTCATCTACATTTCCCTGCCAACCTGACTAACCAACAAATGGGAAAAAATGCCTCCATTTGATAGCATAGTTTATATAAAAATGCTTGCAATTACCAATTCATATTCAAGTGTGTCAACATAAACATAACATCACTTTAATGATACTTAGATTTTATTTATAATGATTTTCTGTACAAAGTATGCATTATCAATGTCAAATTAGAGACCTCATATTCTCTTATTGGCTTTCAAATAAACTGTGATGTTTGATGCATCGTTGGTTCCGTCTCATCACCATTTTTCCAAAGAAACTAAACCAAAACAAGAACTAGATTTTTCAATGTGCCATAGCCCATATTATATTCGCCTTGGGAATATGTTATTCTTATTTCAAATTGTCAACAAAGTATTTATAAATTTGACACAAAGTGTCTTTTCCTAGAATTACTGACTTGTGTTTTACATTTTGACTTATGAAGATAAATTACAACCCAATGAATAAACCTTATGCTACACTCATGTAAATAATGGAGTTAACATTTTGATGTAGAAATCAAAGTTGGTTCTGCTAAATTTTACAATTATGAATTGTGTGAAAATGTGAACATTATTTACAGATATCAATGAATGTGTGTCCACACCCTGTCAACATGGATCCACTTGTGTGGATGAAGTTAACAGTTATCATTGTGTCTGTGCTGCTGGCTATATTGGAGTGCATTGCGAAACAGGTACTTTTTATCATATTAGATAAGTTTGATTACTTTTAGTTAGAAATGTTTGCCCTCACCAATATAACATACAGCATACATGTACTTTTATGTGTTTTTATTTTTTAATTTATAAATGTAGAACATCTGTTCAAACACTCATCAGTAGACATAACATTTATTTGAATAAATCATTTTATTACATCATTAATATATAAACATTGAAGATATGCCCAACACATGCATTTTTACTTTTCAATAAATCGGATTAGTTCTTACAGATTTGGATAAGATCAATCTAACCAATTTATTTAGCCACCTTTATCACAAGCTAGAATGGCTAAATAGAGAAACTGTTACAATTTTCACCATCCGACATTTTTCGAGAGCACACTTTAATCATGTGTTTGTGAAATCATACCAGTGGTATTAAGAAACTTTAAACTCATCAATGTATACACAATCCTATTCTATGGTACTAAATAATAATATTCCATTACAGTATTCATTGAAATCACACCTTATTTGCCTTTTGTTTTGTAAACACAAGATTATGCCGTCTTTCGTTTGAATCTTCAGATGGCATATGTGCAAGTATACTTTTATTGTGTTCATGAACATAAAACATTGTACATGTTTGTATAGTATACACTATTGCCTTTAAGATGACATAACGTTCACCTTACATTCATTTGGCCGGATAAATTATGTGTATGAAGATACAGATTGAGACAGTTTCTTTGACAAGGTAAGATTAATACAAGACAAAAAGAAAAAGTCCTTTTCTACAAAAATATTTCAACTACAAACCTTAATTTAGTCAAAACATAATGGAAATACTATATAATTACACAGTATCAAATATTTGGAGAGGGAACCTGGTCACCAAGAACGGATGTATTGATTTTTATGGTGTGTTTAAGGAAGCTTTTCTGTGTTGCTGAGCTCAGTGACTATTTCTATACAACTGTGGGCTTTAATCCGTTTGATTTCACAAACATCAAATGCAATTTGAAGTGAATGTTTAATATACATATAAGACTGGCCTGCCTACAAAGAATTAACTTTTTGTCTACATATTTGCTATCAGACAAATTGGAACAAAAACTCCATAAAAATCATCAAAATTACCATTTCATATTCACGTGTGTCAACCACAAACACATGAACACATTTCAATTGAAATATTTTGAAATATAAACGGCCTTTTGATACTACTTAGATTTTATTTGTAACGATATTTCACCTACGAAATACACCTTATCATCTCAAATTCGAGACCTCAAATTTTCTTACTTGCTTTCATTAAACTGTCATGTGTGGTGCAAAGTTGAGTCCGTCTCATCACCATCTTTGCAATGAGACTAAATCAAAATAAGAACTAGATTGGTCAAGGTGCAATAGCCCATGATACTTTATTCTTGAGTGCATGTTATTCTTATTTCAAATTGCCAACAATGAATTTGTTTTCTCATGTCTGTTACAAATACTTGATTTTGATTGGCTGGAGGATATTCTCCGATGTAGTACACTACAAAGTTTATACTTTACCGAGGTCACTCTTATGTGAAAGTAAATACAGATAAGTCTGACGCTCATTAACATAATAAATACATTACTTCTACATGCAAAACATTATGTAGTCCGTGTTAGGGCATTTGGAGAAATACGGCCCACGCTATTAATTGGTGAGTTGACCTTTTAAATCATACAGGAGGCTCACAGTGTTTCACACTGGTCGCTCGAAATTAAAGAAACTCTTCACCATTAAAACTGGGTACCCAAACTGAAGATTTTACGGATGGTCTGAATTTCGGACATTTTGGTATTTACATCATCATGTGTATGTATATATTGTGTGCAACAAACTAGATGTTAATCACAGCAAATCATGGAATTATGCAAACCCACCTGGATATGTAATCCTTTTGATGTTATCAGGACGGGAACATTAGAATCACCAGTCTGCCTATCATGAAGGGTACAAATGTTAAACGCAATCAACTTAAATATTTCTATTAAATTGGTGAGAAACTACAACGTTTATAGCCTAAAATGATGAATAAACATGGGAAAAATGTTATCATACGAGTGGGGAAGAGATATCAGAAAATATCTCACCTTGTGTGGACTTAAACAAAACTTGTTCACTGTGCTTACTCATTCTGTTAAGCTTCCCACTATTTTCTGATATCTCACCCCCACTCATATAATAACCTTTAAATAGAGGCTAATCTTGATATCATACGTGTCCCAATAAATTTGAAGCAAAGTGTCTTTTCCTAGAATTACTTTTTGACCAATGAAGGTAAATAACAATCCAATGAATAAATCTTATGCCACACTCATGTGAATACTGGAGTTAACGTTTTTCTGTAGAACTCAAAATAGCTTTTAATAAATTTGACAATTATGGATTGTGTGAAAATGTGAACATTATTTACAGATATCAACGAATGTATGTCCACACCTTGTCAACATGGATCCACTTGTGTGGATGAAATTAATAGCTACCACTGTGTCTGTGCTGCTGGCTATATTGGAGTGAATTGCGAAACAGGTACTTTTTACCATATAAGATAAGTTTGATTATTTTTAGTCAGAACAGTTTTGCCTAGAGTTTGCCCTCAGCAATATAACATGCTACACGGTAATCTTTTGTGTTTTTACTCATGTAATTTATAAATGTAGAACATCTGTTTAAACACGTATCAGTATGCTTAACATATATTTGAATAAATCATTTTATTACATCATTAATATATCAACACTGAAATATGCCCAACACATGCATTTTGACTTTTCATTAAATTGGACAAGTTCTTATAAATTCAGATAAGATAAATCTATCCAATTTATTTAGCCAGTTTTGTCACAAGTTAAAATGGCTAACTAGAGTTACTGTTACAGTTTTCAATGTCCACCATTTTTTAAGAGCCCACGTTAATCATGGGTTTGTGAAATCATACCAGTGGTATTAAAAAACTTTTAAACACATCAATGTATATGCAATCCTATTCTATCATTCTAAATAATAATACTCCAATACAGAATTCATTGAAATCACATCTCACTTGCCTTTTATTGTGTAACCACAGGATTTTGCCATCTTTCATTTGCGTCTTCATGTGGCATATTATAAACTAGCATATGCCCAATGTGCAAGTATATTTTTATCGTGTTCATGAACATAAAACATTTACATGTTTGTATAAAATACACTATTGCCTTTAAGATGACACCTTACATTCTTACATGCATACTATTCATTTGGCTGGATAAATGATGTGTATGAAGATACAGATTGAGACAGTTTTCTTTAACAGGGTAAGATTATTACAATACACAAATACACAATACACAAAATATATTTCAACAATAAACCTTAGTTTTGTCAAAACATCAAGGATATACGATATATTTACACAGTATCAAATGTTCGGAGAGGGAACCTGGTTTCCAAGAACGGATATATTGAAAGTATTAATCATTATGGTGTGTTGAACGGACAATTTTCTGTGTTGCTGAGCTCAGTGAACATTTTGTATTCAACTGTGGGCTTTTAATCCATTTGCTTTCACAAACATCAAATCCAATTTGAATTGAATGTTTAATGTACATACAACACTACCTTCCCTTACAAAGATTAAAGCTTTGTTTACAGATTTGCTATCAGACAAATTGGAAAAAAACACCTCCATTAGATAGAGTAGTCTGTTTAAAAATCATCACAATTACCATTTCATGAATACAAAGACATGAACACATTTCAATGGAAATATTGTGAAACATTAACAGACTTTTGATAATGCTCAGAATTATTTGTTATGCTTTTTACAGACAAAATGCACATTTTCAATGTCAAATTTGAGACCTCAAATTCTCTTATTTGCTTTCATTAAACTGTGATGTGTGATGCATTGTTGGGTCCATCTCGTCATCATCTTTACAATAAGACTAAATAAAAAAAGGAACAGCCTTTTCAATGCTTTTTTCTTTATTTTTTTTATTGAAGAATAGAAAATACATTCCAATTGCATTACATTATTAACATCATCAAATCCATAACTTCACACATGAAACTATACGAATTACACTTCAATTACTACATTATATTACATTATTAACATCATGAATCCATAACGTCATGTGATTATATTATATATGAAATGTATAGGTAAGAAATGATACAGGGGTTTAGAAGACTATTTAGGATAACAATAATGAATGATGATGATAATGGTAATGAAGGTGACATTGATGATAAAGATGCAGATACATATGGTCTATTTGTACAAATATATCTGCAGCATTGACGATGAATGTTGATAAAACGTGGGTTTACATAAATGTATATATAGTTATATATATTTAAATATCTATATTTTGTAATAAAACATATTATATACAAGAGATGGTAACAATTAACAAGCAAAGCTTATCATGCTTGGCTTATTTCAGAATATCATGTAGATCTTTTCATTAATTTTAAAATTCATCTTCGCATTTATTGAATACACTTTGGTGATGCTCTATTTCATATCTTCTATAAATCTGACGAATGGCGTTTTTCAGGGTAGGTATCGTATTTCTATGTCTTGAATTGACTATGGATTGTTTTACAATATTAATAATTTGGTTAGGGGGATAGGAATTAGGTATTCCTAAATAGATTTTCTTTTCTGTTAGGGATATGTCAAGCTTAGAAAATATTTCTTGTTCAATCTTATTTCACAGACTACGTGCAAATTTACATTGATAAAACAAATGTTCATACGTTTCTATATTGTCACAGTTCCTACATTTTGGCAATTCATTTTTTCCGAATCTTTTCATTAATTCATTTGTGGCAATAATTCTGTGTAAGAACTTATACTGGAAATCAATTGCTTTTTTTCTCTATTAGATACAAATGTGGAATAAGGTAATAATCAGACCATTCAGTTTCATTTATACCAATTGTTTTGAAGTGTTTTTGAGCTGACGGTAAGGAGTATCTATTATTTATAATAAGCCAATAAAAGTCTCGTTCTTTGCGTATCCTTTTCATATTATGGGAATCTACTTGATGATCTTTTTTTTTAAGTTTTTCCACTTTTTAGGTATTGAAGCAAATCAAACGTTGCCAAGTTAAATAATTATTGATAGTAATCCCCTTATTGTTCCAGAAATGAAAATCTATGATTTCTTCATTTTCAAATAAATCTCCTATTATCCAGATTCCTGAATCCATGAAATTCTTTAAAAAGATTGATTTGTTGTCTATTTTTGAATGCTTATTATTCCAAATCAATTAGTCGGAGGCTTCTTTTCTATATTCAACCATATAAAAAAACGCCATTCTTTAAAACATTCTCTATAAAAGGTGGGTGGATGATTATTATTGCTACCTTCGCAATTGCAATAAGCTAATAAGGTTCCACCAAATGGTTTAAGGTAGCTGTTAATTATCAATTTCCAAATGTGTTCCGTAATGTCTATATACCGTTTGATCCAAAATATTTTCTGAGCTTTAATAATAGATTTCAGATCTGGTGCTCTGAGCCCTCCATAACAATAATCACTTACCAGAAAACCCTTTTTTATTTTTGCTCTGTTGCCTTGCCAGATGAAATTATATAGAATAGTCTCTATTTTACTGATAGTATCTGTTTCTAGTTCAATAATTGAAGAAATATATAGAAATTTTGATATACCAAATGTTTTAGCTATAAGAATTCTACCCATTAAGGAAATATCTCTCATTTTCCACACATTCAATGTTTCTTCCAAATTTTTTAATTTTTCATTATAGTTTCTGTTTTGTAGTTCTGTGTTATCATATGTGAAATATACATCTAAAAATCTTTATCAATGTTGCCCATTTGAAACTTGGGTAGGCATCATATAAATTATGGTTTGAACCGAGCCACATAGCTTCACATTTATCCAAATTTATTTTTAGACCAGATGCTTTTTCAAATCTATTCAACAATTTATGCAATTCATCAATTGATTGTACATCTTTCAAAAACACTGTGGTGTCATCAGCCTACTGTACTAATCTTATCTCATGCCCATCTATAGTTAACCCATTGATAGAACCATTGAAGTATAGAGCATGTGTTAATAATTCAGTAATAAGAATAAATAAATGCCCAGACATGGGATCACCCTGTCTTACACCTCTTTGTATTTGGAAATACATTGAACAAGAACTATTGTATATTACTGCACTTTCAATTTTACACATCCACATTGATTTAGACTAATAATTAATGGTAGAACTTTCCTCATTCGATTAGATATAGCTTTGGAACATAATTTATAGTCAACATTTAAGAGAGAAATGGGCCTCAAGTTTTTTTTAACAAAGACCTATCTTTACGTTTTATTTCTAAAAGTCTGATAATTGCTTGTCTTTGGGATGTTGTCAGTTGTCCGTGTTCATATGAGTAGTTTATAGAATGTATTAGATGTTTCCCTACTTCTGGCCAAAAGTATGTATAGAATTCAGCTGTTAGTCTGTCATTTCCGGGAGATTTAGTTCTGCCAAAGTATTAACTGCTGCTAGACATTCTATTTCTGTCAACTGTCCTTCTCAAATTAACTTGTCTTTTTCAGATAATTTATTACCAGGGATGTTAAGAAAGTATTCTGATTCGTCTTTGTCAATGTGCAAAAACGCTAAATACTTAATTCTTGAGAATGTTATAGTCTTATTTCAAATTGCCAACAAAGAATTTGTTCACACATGTCTGCTAAAATACTTGATTCTGATTGGCTGAAAGGTGGAGGATATTCTCCAATATCCTACACTACAAAGTTTCTACTTCACCGAGGTCTCTATTTTGTGAATGGAAAACCAGATACCTTTGACGCTCTTTAACATAATAAATACATTACTTAGACATTCAAAACATTACATAGCCCATGTTAGGGCATTCACAGAACTACGGCCCACGTTATTAATTGGTGAGTTGACGTTTTAAATCATACAGGGAGCGCACAGTGTTTCACGCTGGTGTCTCCATATTAAAGAATCTCTTCTCCATTAAAATTAGGTAGACAAACTGAAGATTTTACTGATGGTCTGAATTTCAGGCATTTTGGTATTTACATGCATCATGTGTATGTATATATTTTGTGCAACAAACTTGATTCTAATCATAGCATATCATCGGATTGTCCAAACCCCCTGGATAAGTAATCCATTTGATATTGTCAGGACAGGATCATTCGAATCATGAAGAGTACAAACAGTAAACACAACCAAGTTGAATAATTCTGTTAAGATGGTGAGAAACCACAAAGTTTATAACCTAAAATGATGAATAAACATATCAGAAAAACGTTGTTATACGAGTGGGGAAGAGATATCAGAAAATATCTCACCTTGTGTTGACTTTAACACAACTCATTCACTGAGCTCACTTGTTCTGTTAAGGTTCACACTCAGTGAGATATTTTCTGATATCTCACCCCCAAAGATTACAACCCAATGAATAAACCTTATGCTACACTCATGTGAATAACAGTTTGATGTAGAACTCAATATAAGTTCTGATAAATTTGACAATTATGAATTGTATGAAAATGTGGACATTATTTACAGATATCAATGAATGTATGTCCACACCCTGCCAACATGGATCCACTTGTGTGGATGAAGTTAACAGTTATCACTGTGTCTGTGCTGCTGGCTATATTGGAGTGCATTGCGAAACAGGTAATTTTTCCATGATAGAAAAGTTTGATTACTTTTAGTCAGTACAGTTTTGCCTATACTTTGCCCCCACCAATACAACATACTACATATATATGCTCTCCTGTGTTTTTACTTTTGTAATTTATAAATGTAGAACATCTGTTCAAACATCAAACACTCAAAGCACTGTAAGCACTGAAAATATGCCCAACACACATTCTAACTGTGATCAATTGGATTAGATCTTATGAATTTGGATAAAATCAATTTAATTAATTTATTCAGCCACTTTAATCACATGTTAGAATGGCTAACTACAGCAAGTGTTACAGTTTTCAACATCCAACATTTTTCGAGAGCCAACTTTAACCATGTCATTGTGAAATCAAACCAGTGACATTAAGAAACTTTTAACCCATCAATATATACACAATCCTATTTTATCATACTAAATAATAATTTTTCAATGCATATTTTTTGTAATCATATCTCAATTGTGTTTTATTGTGTAACCACAGGATTATCCCCTTTGACGTTTGAGTCTTCACATGGCATATCATAAACTAGGGTATGCTCAATGTGCAAATATATTTCATTGTTTTCATCAGCATAAACTATTTTACATGTTTGTAAAGTGCAGTAGACTTTAAGATGACATAACATTCACCATTACATTCTTAAATGCATACTTGTTTGGCTCAATAAATTTGTGTATACAGATATAGATTGAGACAGTTTATGACACATATCAAACATGCCGCAACAGCTTTAAAACTGCAATATATGTCATTAATATATAATATATAGTATTATATAAGTTATGTTCTTGTTGACAGATTACTATAGCATTAGCTGCATTAGCTTTATAAACATAAAATGTTCATGAAATCCTATATATTATCAAAAATTCAATTTTTAACTATTCTTGAATTTTTATGTATGAAGTACATAATCTATACGACTTTAACATACTGTATGTATAGTTTAACTCATTTTGAAGAAATAAATCTTGCGTATTGATCCAATATAATGAAATTGCTGAATTAGACCATCAAAATATGGTTTTATATTAATAGACAACTACTTTTAATACTAGTATTACATAATACTTCTTTGATTTTCTATGATACCCACTAGATCATAACGAATGTCAGTCCCTGCCTTGTCACAATGAGGGAGTGTGTGTGGACTTGGTAGATGGATTCATATGTGGCTGTCTTAACGGCTTCAGTGGAGTCATGTGTCAAAGTAGGATTTACTCTTTTTCAACTTTCATTTTGGGATACTGCTATAATAACCCTTTTTGATTACTTGTTATATATCCTTCTAATCACAATTTGTCATAACATATTTTCTATTAGAATTTCATGGTATAAGTTACCTTTTAACATCAACGTGAGAATAATAATAAGAGAAGCCATTTGTATTGTGCTGCTACAGGATAGGAATAATATGTGGCTAACTGAGAAGTACATCACAATAGTCACACATGACTTGCTTTCATAAACAATAGAATGGGGACTTTTACTAGTTGTTGGGGCTTGAATAACGTACGTTTTGTACAATTGCAATAACCGTGTAAATACATATAAAATCTAATAATAATGAGAATATATATTTAATTGGTCCATAAATTAATTTGCTTTTACTGAAATAGTATGAAATGGTATGTATATTTTATGGTACCTAACTTTATTAATGTTTTGGTAATTACAAACGATAGAGCAAGCAAATTTGCATGTGAATATGTTGTATGAACAAAAATATGAGGAGTAATTATATAATGTTCACATCAAACACAAGGTGTGAACTGAAACTAGTTTTTTTATCTACCCATTTAAAATAACATTACATATTATAATTCATAACATGCAGCTGAAATAGAAACAAAGGTATGTTTTGAAATCTAATGATATCATACTCACCATTCTATCATTCCGTGCAAAAATCACCGTCAATAACCCACGCTGATTGGTCAATCTCCGTGCTCAATTTTGCGATGGAAAACACGCTCCAAAAAAACCCACGGCGCTAGTCTAATCTCCTCACAATATCAATACAGCCGCTGACGTAGTAAGACGTGTTTCGTTGCTGAGGAGAGCAACAGTTTAGACTAACGCCTCCGCGCGCTCAAAACTGTAGGAATTGATGTCTCCGCGCGCTCAAAGCAAACGAAATTGACTTGAATGTTGAATGTTATAATATGATTTATTTTAAAATAAAATGGATTTTAGTCATGATAGAATGGTGATTGACCACTCGATTGTCGTGTCAATCGCAAAATTGAGCATGCTGACGTCTGATTTACCCTCACTTCGTTCGTGCTCAATTTTGCGATTGACATTCCAATCTTGTGGTCAATTCCTACAATATACACGCATCAACAATTTAAAGGGACATGCGTAGCAGAATATTATGACTCATATACCTTCAATACCACATAAATTGAGCCCAATTACTCATTTAAATGCATAAGTTCTCATTTACATCAAGCTACAAGTTTCGTTGTAAATAATACTTTTTGTGTTGCTAGTTTCTTATTTTTGTATATAATTTTGATTGTAAATAAGCAAATGTGGACAAGAAGACTCTTGTTCATTTAAAGCCTTTACAATCTTTAAGAATATTGATGTAAACAAGATTTTACAAGTGATGCTTGGCTGATAAAAGCTAGTAAACATTGTAAACCCATCACAGAATCGAAAATTAATGGATTGCAGAGATGCCAAGTTGGAGGAGCTTGAAAGGGGGAGACATTATTTTTTGAGGTAGAGGCATTTGGCGCGGGGCGAAGCGCGCCATAGGCGCGCAATGCTAGGGGGGTCTGGGGGCATGCCCCCCCAGAATATTTTTCAATTTTTAATGCCATTCTGTGGTTTTTAGGCCACTTTTTAGGTATTATTTGTTTGAATTTGAATTTATTTTAGGGAATCAGTAGAAAGGGGGAGATTAGAACACCTGAGGGGGAGAGGGGGAGAGAGGTCTCCAAAGGGGGAGTCTCCCCCCCCCCCCAATGCAGGAGACTTGGCAGGTCTGGGATTGCTGTGAAGGAGACTAGGGAAACAGGGTTGTTTTTACAGAGGGATACATGGAGACATTTGCAATGCATGTCCCTTTAGTACAGTATGCTAATTTTTATAATCCATATAATACGATTTATGTGTGAGATGTGTGTTTTCATTTCTTATTAAACATATGCAGTAAATATTGTGTGTAACCTTTTTGGTATATCATTATTCAATTTTTTTCCCCATCTATCACTGTGCGGAAGCGAGGAGGGTGGCGGTCATAAGCACATATTTTATTATTAGCTTTATTAGAGCTTTGACAGCGTTATTGTGTCCAACAAATAATCAAAGTATATTGAATTTTGATATACTTTGTCTGCATACAACTTTTAGTGCGATTTGATCTGTCAAATTAGTGTTCTGAGCAACAAACTTTTAACCTCAGAGGCGGGTGGCTTTTGGTAAGTTCTTACGATCCGTCACCCTCCTCTTTGATAAAAGTTACCTACATCAGTCGGAGTGAAAAAAATGTCTCAAATAGCGAAATTAAGCATTGCATCCTCTTGTTTGGGTGTCTTTGGGTAGATTATCAAAATAAAATAACATCTCATGCTCAGATTTAAACAAATAGTTCGTGTTTCAGTGAGAAAAATGCTTGTATAAAATTGTTCACATTTTGGTTTAGTTTGGGTGGTGAGGAAGGTGGCGACTGCCACCCTCCTCGCATCCGCACAGTGATCTATGCTCAAGAAAGGCATGAGATTTTTATACAGAAGTTGGCTGGAATTATTTTATCTGAAATAGCAAGTATTGGGACCTCAACATGCAAAATAATTTTGGAAGAAAACGTTTGGAGCATTTGTTGCATCAATTCACAGAGATATTTGAAAGAAAGTAGAAGATACAATACATTTAATTTACATTTAACTAAGAAAAACATTTATTTGCGTTTTCCATACTTGATCCACCCAAATAAAATGTTGTAAATCTCTTATCAACCAACAGAGAACATCCAAATGTTATTGAAACAGCTTACCATCTATATTTAATCGTTACAGCAGATAGACAACGACGTCTTTGTCGTCATTGTTGTGCTTGTTGTTGTCCTTGTCATCGTCCTCGTCGTCATCCTCGTTGTCATCATCGGTGGCGGCGACATTGGCGTCATCGTTGTCATTGTCGGCGGCAGCGTCGTCGTCGTTGATGGCACCTCTATCAATAAGTTCAATTGACTTTCAGGCTGGAATGGACCTTGCTGATGACATATTCATCCCAGAAGTGAACAGGTCTTTGCCACGGATGAACATTCCTCCAGAAACACCAAGTCAGGCCGTCGAAGCGGCAGCCAATCTCTCAAATGTATATGTTTTTTTATTCTTAAAATAAGTGTGTTTTGTAGCTTCCATCGATTTAATATTACTACATTTGTACTAAATATATTGATTTGAAAATCATTGATGCACATCGGCCTGGTAGAATGTTAACCTATGATAGTGACACCCACTGCCTTTTGGTTGAAGCACCGTCTGTTTAACGACTTTGCTAATCCATGCTCTAGAATTATATAATTATTTCATTTTATTTCATTTACTTACAAAATTGAAAAATAAAGTTTGGTTTTGGATTCATTTTATTTGATTAACTATCTAGCACGACAATAATGAAGGCTAATAACCAGTTACAGAAGTGGGTTACCAAATTAACTATTATTATACTGTATTTTAAATCATGTCATGCTGTCGAACCTTTCAGTACATTCATGATTGCAAGCGGAGTAATAAGTAGTATTGGTACTGGTTACTATTTTACTAAATGCAAAGTTGCAGAGTGTTGTGACAGTGACTAGATTTCTCCCAATATGACAGGTGTTACAACAATTCTAAGGACAAAGCTACATGGCCAGCATCTTGTGATCGATACACTTATCAAAACACTGTGGGGTCATGTATATGATCCTAATCCTACAAAATCTTTGGTTCTCTCGATGCATGGTTGGACTGGAGGTGGCAAAAATTATGTTAGCCGTTTCATAGCAGATTATTTATATGCCAATGGGCTGCAAAGTGCCTATGTTCATTTATTTGTAGCAACTCTCCAATTCCCTCATTAAAACAAACTTGAGTTGGACAAGGATCAGCTTAGCGGTTGGATAAGAGGAAACGTAAGAGAATGTTCAAGTTCAATGTTTATCTTTGATGAATTGGACAAATTTCCCAGCCGATGCACAACTTTATTCCACGTCTGGATGCAAGAGAGTGTCTAGAAAGTGAACTTTATTATGGAATAAGTGTGATTTGTTGGTTTTAAGTGTACCATTAGAATTTGTTATCAAGTTGCTATTTAATTTATTGTATGTTTGCTTGACCCCGGTGGATGTTTAATTATGTGTATTTAGATGATTTTTACAAGGATATGAAAAGAAAATTGACATTTTGCTCATTATTCCTACTATCAAAATTAATATATTTATGTTAATATATGATACTACTAACCAAATAAACACCATTGCAGCCAGTGAAAAAATATATAATTATTTCATTATATGTTGTTCGCCTTGGTAATTGGTTGATTTGTATTGATGAAGCCATAAAGAAAGCATATGTTCCTACATGTATAAACTCATTTTTTTCAGGCATTGAAAAATCTTCCGGAAGAAACAAAGACTCAACTTGGGGACTCCTTAGATTCCATGCTGCAAGAAAGTGTATGGAACACACAAAATGTTTCCCCAAAGTATGCAATATATATATATATATATATATATATATATATATATATATATATATATATATATATATATATATATATATATATATATGCTATAGCATATATATATATATATATATATATATATATATATATATATATATATACATATATTCAAATCAAACGCAGTTTGTAAATTTATGCTGCTGAGACCAGATAAGATCACATTGCATTATGAACAGATGTAGCTTAAACCCAAATCTACATCAATGCATTAAAATGTAAAAAATAATAAAATATCAAATATGCATTGCATTTATGATTAATGATCTGCCACATATGGCGATAAAATTCTTTGCAGTATCAGCACAAAGTTTTTCAAAGGTTGGTTTGAAATTTATATTAGATATAGAATAACACAATAAGAGTGAGAAGGACATTACATGAAAATAAAATTAAAAAGTAACAATATTATCTAGATTTCATAAAAAATAACATTTTATGATTTTGATATTTATGCTAAAGAATCGGTCTCCCCGTTTGAAGATACTATAATCAAGTCTACTATTATGATAATAGGATTTTTAGTATGTTATTGTAACATGCTGAAACTTTTAGATTGCAGAGCTTTCTTCATTTTTGCTCTACATTGCTATCATTTATAGCTATATGTAACAGTTTAGCAAATAGCACATTTTTGGTTCTAATCCATTTATTTTACAATATGATGAATTCATTTTAATTTTGCAGAAATTTCTCACATTTTTATGACAATGTGTATGGCAACTGCTTCACTTTCAACCCGGGTGACAATGGCACCACTCTGACTGCCACACGACATGGACAACATTATGGTAAGACTATGTCAGTAGATATAACACATTGTCATATTCTAAATTATTTGCAATACTTATACTATGTACTACAAGAGTTTATAATAAACATGTGGGTATTATTGCACTGTTGGCTATTTTGGTATTTCTACCCATTGACAATTACTTATATTTTAAAGAAAGAGAATTTATGGTCATTTCTGTAAATAATCACTGTAGTGACAATAATTTGAATCAATTTGAACATTTTCTTTATTTTGTAACTTGTATTTACAATTTACAAATACAAATATATTTGATGTATCATAATCAAGATATACTTGATATAATCTACTTGTTATTGTGTAAGCATGGTTATTGCACATGTACGACTATGTATGCTAATTACAGGCTTATCAATGACCATATTTGTAAATCAAGCTGAATATATTGGAGGGTTGTCTCCAACACCTGGAATAAGACTTGCCGTCCACCGTCAAGACAAATACCCATTCTTGAATGAGGAGGGCCATGAGATAGGCATTGGTCAGAAAGCTAGCGTCAAGACGGAACTAGTAAGTGTATAGTTTTTACCATCACTTTCAGTTCCCAAGTAGAAGACAATTATTTTTTGTTATTAGTCTGTGATGTATGTGATTGATGTGTTGTGTGTAAATATGCACAATTAAACATTGCTGAACAATCCATGTTCACCTTAGTGCATTGACAGAATGCTTTAAATATCTACATGTAATGACATCCATATTTTAGGTAAAAAAGGAAGCTTATAAAACGTCATGGTATGAACCGTATGATCCATGTACGGAGGATGGAAAAGACATAATCTTCAATTCATCATACACATGGCGGGTACTGATTATTTTTATGGACTTGTGTATTGCATAATGCCTGTAATATCTATTAGCTATTAAATCATTATGAATACCACCACATATTACATTTTTCTGCATTAGGCCTGTCAAAAAACATGCCTACAGAACAGCAAGATTCAGAAATGTGGCTGTGCTGATCCACTTTTACCTAACCCACAGGATGTAAAGCCATGTGGGCCTGATGGTAAGATACATATACACATTTCTTTAATTCAAATCTTCATTTTGTTCATGATTGATTTGGGGTATCTTTAAATAAAGATCTAATGAGTATTCTGTATGCAATATCTTTATCGTAACACAAATAAAGAAAAAGATTATTTTAGAGAAAAGTCCGTCCCATTATGGTCATGAGCATGCCCTATTGATGCTATGATGGATTGCTGTCACAGCATGCTTCATCAGCATTTACAAACATTTTTTATTATACAGACATTTTCTTACCCAACATCACGTAATTGTATATAATGGGTTTGTAAACTTAATATACTCATAGCATTGCTCATGCAGATAATGTATTGTTAGATTCAGTAATGTATTGGAACACCATGCAATAAGAGTTTTACTATCCCTTACAATTAAGTTATCAAACTTCCAGTCAAGAAAAGATCAAGTCGCTGTAAAAAGGCTCAGCCAAGGCGGTTCCATGGAAATTTCTTTTGAGGTTCTACATGGTCTATAGATATTAAATCCAGGAAATGGATTACTCATTATCGTTCCACTAAATTTTGAATATGTCTGATAACACATAATTCTTGAACATGCAGTTACATTATTAAGATTTGGTTTAATATTAGCTTATCAAATTTAGGTTCATCATCTTTAAGCATTTTTCAGTTTAGTCTAATTTAATAAAAAAAGATGATAATTGCAAAACATCTGATCATCACTATTAGATCACATGTACACTCTTGCAGTGATGCCTTTCATACTTAGTAACATGGTAAACTATAACATGGAAGGGTGTTGTAAAAATGTCATTTTCATAACATAATATTAGAATATTCTATGTATGACCACATCAGTAAATTAGTATAATGATTTATATATGATAAAATAATTGTTTGATAGTTATAAGTTTGCAATGAACCTGTCATTATTAATAATTTTCCTATTATAGCATAGGTTGTGGACTCCATGCTGATTAATGGAATTAGTGAGTCTTTGCTGGCCTATGGAACGAATTATCAGTTGTCACATTTTTGATATTTATTATACCCTAAACAAAACCGATCAATATATATTCCAAGTGAACCTTTTATTATTATTTTTTCATTATGATACATCTTATGAACAAGAACTACTGGTAAGATATGTGAACGTTCATTACATAAAGGGCTGTATCTAAAAAATATTCAGTTAATCAATTTTCTTTTTGATTTTGAAAGCAAGTCTTACAAGTCTTTGAACACCTATGAGTTATGAGAAATTGTTATTACGAATTTATTTTTGGTTTTATTTTTCTTCGTGATTCATAAACCAATTGCCTTGATTGTCATTACATATAGGGAAATCTGTGTTTTTCCAATTAAAAAATGCTTATAAAATGAACGATGAAACAAATACTCTCAACTTGACGCACAGTACTTATTTTTATTAGCTTCATAATACAATTGAATGTAATATTTCCTATCCCTTGATAAAATAAAGACAATCTTTTGTATTTATAGATGCAGCCTGCAGTGACAACCAAGACAGAAAGCTCAATATCAGTATGGTAGAATGTCAATGTTTGTCACCATGTCTGTACGTATTACGTTTTCAGATCATTGCATTGTATAAACTCTATTTTGTTCACACTGCTTTAACCCTACTTATTAATGACACGTGTATCAAATCTAGGAATGATGCTAATAGTAAGCACATATTGAATATAATATTTCATGATTCTATTACACTTATAATACTTTATGTTATCACTTTATCCAGTTCAAAAATAATACCTAAGTATAAAAATATTTTTTCTCATTATTATTGTTGTGTTTCTATGCCGTAGCTGCTGGTGAAAGGTTTCTCAAAAGAAAGATACATTTTGAATAAAATTTTCTAAAATTTAATTTGAAATTTTTGCTTTAGTAAGGACGTACATGTAGGAACACAACAATAATGAGAGTACCAGCTTCCGTTCTAATATTGAGCTTAGCTTATAATTTATTATCTATTTCAATCTTTACAGGTTCTTTTTTTTTAAATGAACAGAATCCGACAAATAAAAAAAAATAATAATACAACAAAAAATACGTATTGGATACCTTATTGGTTACTAATTATCTAAACAATTGTAAATTAATTTCATCCTAGTGAATTGGTAACATATATATCAATTTATCAACCATTCAATTGTTAGTCTAGTTGCATTGAGGTTTAAAATTAACACTAAATTTTCAACATATGTGATAAATTATTTTTACATAGTGAGGTTTGTAATGTAAGCTTTTGTAATTGCTGGTTTGTAGTGGTCCAATTTACAATTTGTCAAATGTCTGGCTTTTCTCTATTTATAGCAATCCGTTCTTTTCTTTTCTCTACTTATATGTCTTACCCGTTCCCATATTTGTCTCTCTATTGAGGGACTTGAAATGATTTTGAAATATTTACACTATATTTGGAATTCGCCCCACATGATAATATTCTTATAGGTGTTTCTTGAAAGCATTATGTATGTTCCTTCTTTTGTCTTTTAATGCATCATGTACTGTGTTTCTCTTTGATATCCACTTCTACCAGTTTTACCAATATATACGGCATTCGTATTGTGATGCCTTTAATGTTTTTTATCCCACTTACGGTCAGGTTTGAAGGCGGGCCTTTCTCTTTGCAGTTTTTGTACTTTCATTCTCCTTTGCACTCCTTTTGCACAATCTCCCTTTCCTGAATTGTTGTATATGAAACAACTTTCTTCTTCAAATTTACATTCCTCTTTTTCTTGAAGAACTCGCTTTCGTGAGGATCAATTTGACAAAACATAATGTTTGTTTGTGTGTTTTAATTAATCACTGTTTCCTAATAGTAACCCCTCATCCTTGAAACTGTTTATTGTGTGGGCAGTAAGTATATGTGTACATTTGTCATCATAACACAACACAAATTGTTCTTATATTCTCAGCGGGAATTGGAAGAACAGACCTCCTGTAATGCACAGGAGGTCATTATGAGGATGCCAACAGCAGTCGACTAAACTGTCATTGATATAAATTACATTTGTGCTGTGTTACGACGATATCTGTACTGACATAGTTACGCCTCATTCAAAGTTTTAGCTAAATGCATATTATTCACACAGGGCATTAACAGATTTAAAAAAGTAATCATAGCTATTTTTTTAAATTACCACTTAATTTACAGAGAATCTTACTACAAAACATCGGTAGCTGTGTCTCAGTGGCCATCTATTCAATATCAGGTACAGTACTGGTGCTGTGAATAATCTGATTATTAGTAAATAACTCATTTATATATGTTTGCTACATTAACGTTTTTTTCTAAAATTTACTTACAAAGTAAGTTGGACTTTTATAGCCTGTACATATATTTAAACAAATATCTTTTAATGTTCTACTGTTACCAGTAATTGCTTCATAATTCCAATTCTTAATCATTTGTTGTGTAGCTTCAACTCACTCTGTGAGGGCAGTAATGGGGTAGTAAGTGACCCGGTCGTGGGTGTGCAGTAATACACCGTGCTCTCAACTTGCATACATGTAGCGTATCACTGGTATATTATATGAACGGGCCTCGCGTTAAGCGAGGGACACATTCCACCGCAAGGTGGGTAAATACATCTGCGTTTAACGTAAGGTCTACGACCAAAAACAAAGCAAACTTCAGAAAACGTGAGGATCCGGATCCGTATGCAGAGCGGCAAACGTAGGCCTACGTTTTTAAGTGGCATACAATATGTCGCTTAAGGCAGTACGGTGGCCGCAGAAGAAACGATTGGGATCTTGCCAAACTTCTTTCTTACTTCTACGACCACCCTACGTCATGGTCTGACCGTAAGGAGGCAGTGCGGAGACCTTACGCTAATCGTGGCATAATCATAGCGGATTTAGACGCACGGTGTCGGCACAAATACAGCACTGGCGCCGTGCGTTCTCTGTACCATCCACGTAAGAATGCCGCACTTTAGTAATCACACGGTGCGTATAACGTAAGTTGCACGCGCGTACAACGCACGTTTGATGCATGTTGAACTCACGGCCACCTCAATAAAAACATTCCCAGTGCCGACGCACCCATAACGTACAGAGCCCGTGCGTATGTAGTCTCGGTCAACCCAGACCCTACCCTTACTCACTTACTTTCCATCGACCTACAAGTCTGTCGAACGCAGTAGTGTCAGTCTGGTTGATCGAGACTAGTGCGTATGTGCCCACAACTGTACTTTTGTCCATGCCTGCAGAAAACGCCGTAGACGCCGCAGACCTCCAGACGCCTTGCGGCGAACACGCCTGCAAGGTGGAATGTGCCCCTCGCTTTAGCGAGTTACTGCACTCACATGACTGTGCCATTTAGGATATATGCACACGTTACTGCACACAGAGAGTGACATGAAGTGAAAATTTGTTTTGTTTGTATGTATATACGTATGTATGTATGTGTCTGGATAAGCTACTGTGTTTACTGATGAACCGATTTCATTCAAACTTAACATAACTCCGAGGTGTAAGGCGAAACCAAAGTAATTCAATTTTGACCACTTGGCCTAAACATGTAAAGTATGTTGTCCACGGGACCTTTTTAAATCCATTTTTGAGATTTTTTTCTATAGCTTCAATATTGCACAGAAAGCATTAGAACTCTGTACAATGTTTACGCACGTAGTCATCATCACGATTTTTTCACTTTGTCAATTAAAAGGTGATTTTTCAGAAGGCCAATTTAGGATATTGTTTAATATTTTTCTGTAATGGTTTCAATATAGCTTGAAACATGACATCCAAATTTGACGAACCTTTTACATACTTAGTGACCATCACTAAGTCCAGCTTGGGCACTTTGCCAATGCAAGCATGATTTTCAGAAGGCCGTCATTCTTCTGATTTTTACATTTTCTCATATAGTTTCAATACAGCTTGAAATAAAAATCAATCTTGGTACACTATTTACATACCTAACGATCATCACTAGTTGTCTAGTTTTGGCCCCTTGTAGATTTATATATCAACAATTCTGTATATTTGGCTTACAGGACTAGATCTAATTCTAAAATCTATAGTCTTATGATAAACTGATAAAGCTGATAATCTTTCACTGTATATTTTACTTGTATTTAATTACTTTTGGTATTTAATTTGAATAGGAGCCTTTAAGAGCCACTCTGAGTATATGTCCTGATTTGCTTGGCATCTGATACTCAGAGTGTTAAGAGCGCTTTAACGTTTTAACGTCCAAATTTACGTATCTTAAAATTTCATTGCATTTTTCAAAAACAAATATGCAGCCAAAAAATAAACTTATAGATTATAGATTGTCAATTTAAGTATGATTTACAGACAATGTTCTGCAATAGTTCACATTGAATATCAAAGGCTTAAATATTGCTCATTTGAGCCTGCCAGGAAGAGATATCATATTGAGTGCAATAATTTCAATACAGCTTGAAACATGAGCTCGCACTTGATACCTAGATCCTACATGAATAGTAAGCATCAACGATTTCCAACTTTGGCACTTTGCCAAATTAAATTGTTCCTTGCAGAGGGCGGTTTTAGGTCCAATCTGAAAATTTCCTCCACAGACTCAATGTCCTTTGAGGTACTCTATTCAACTTTGCCACACTGTTTAAAAGTAGTGCAGAGCAACACCATGTTCATCTAATGTACAATGTATGGTTATATGATGCATAAAATCATATGTTTTCCTACAAATAAAATACTTAAGTTGCAAAGAAAAAATGTAAAAATTAACATCTTTAACGACATAGTAAACTTATCAATTAATCAAAAAATGTCATTTCAATAAACTTAGATGAAAATATGAAATAATATGCCTGCAAGTACTTATACTAAGACTAAGTTATATTTCCAGAATACCATACTAGATAAGCTGTCAAGACGTAATGAAATGTTTGCGAATCTATTGAAGGACCCAACAGCATTAAGGTAAATAAGACTGGCACTTACATAAAGAGTAGATTTAGCATAGTCAAAGTTTGGTAATATATTCAAATTGAATTGAATCAATTTTGGCACTCCATATTCTCAGGAATTAGTCAATGAAAATACATGTGCATTATACAACTTATATTGAACACTCATCTGCACAAGTTTTTTACATTATATACACAGTTTAAATTATCCTTTTGTGCTTGTTTTATTAGCTCACATTGAAAGCCTTTCGGACCTTCCCGGTCCTTAGTCAGTCTGCCAACTGCCTAATCGGCACGTGATCGTGGTGTGAGGTCATCGGCAGAGGATGGTAGGATGCAGATGATGTCATATGATGATGTATGATGTCACGGCGCTTTTTACCAGTGTTCCTGTTAATAAAGCAGTAGAATGCATTAAGACCAAATTGGATGCAGACAGGGACCTACACAAGAGAGCCACATTGAAGCCAGGTGAAATTGCAGAACTTCTGGAAATTGTGCTCGGATGCACCTACTTTACATATGGTGGAAAGTTTTACCAGCAGATCCATGGGGCAGCTATGTGGTCGCCAGTTTCCATGATAGTGTGTGATGCGATGGTGGAGGACATAGAACAAAAGGCAATTGAAACGGCGCCTCCCCCTCCCCACTGGTGGTATCGATATGTGGATGACATTCACACGAAGCTAGACTCTGAATATGCCCAGGAATTCACGGACCATCTAAACACACTGGACCCTGACATAAAGTTCACCACTGAAGGAGAGGAAAACGGTGAGCTTGCCTTCCTGGATACGTCAACATCGAAGAAAGAGCATGGTAGTCTCAAACTTAAGATCTACCGGAAGCCGACACACACCGACCAATACCTCCAATTTGACTCCAACCATCCCTTGGAGCACAAATTCAGTGTAGTACGCACTCTCCATCATAGAGCCAAAACTGTGACTACTGAAGAGATGGATCGAGAAGTGGAAATAAAACATGTCGGTGAGGCATTGTTAAAATGTGGATATCCATCCTGGGCGATCAAAAGAGGATCTGTGGTGAGAGACAAGGACGAAGCAGGAAATAAGAAGGACCGGACGTACGAGACAAAGAAGACGATGGTGGGAATACCATATGTGAATGACTTGTCGGAGGCGGTGAGAAGGATCATGAGTGGTTATGGATGCAGTGCCTACTTTAAACCGGTGAACACTCTCAGACAGTTACTGGTAGCACCCAAGGATCCAGCCAAGAAGGAAGACGTTTGTGGTGTAGTTTACCAAATAAACTGCGGTGAATCAGGATCTGAAGGATGCAGTAGCTCCTATATGGGTGAAACATCAAAGACCCTTAAGACAAGATTCGACCAGCATAGACGCCCTAGCAGCACCTCCTCACACGTCTCCTTACATCTACATCAACCAGACAGAGAGAGCCACCGCATATCCCTGGATAACATCAAGATAATAGACTGTGACCAAAATACTTTTGAAAGAAAGATCAGGGAGGTCATACACATCAGGCGCATTAAGCCTGACCTCAATAAGAACGTGGGGGCCGCCGACCTGCCAGCCATCTACACCAACATCCTACTAGCCGCTGCCGCTGCCGTCACACCACGATCACGTGCCGATTAGGCAGTTGGCAGACTGACGAAGGACCAGGAAGGCTCGAAAGGCTTTCAATGTGAGCTAATAAAACAAGCACAAAAGGATAGATTAAACTGTGTATATAATTATACAATTTGTTCTAAAAAATTAGATTGTGTATATTTTCAAAATGAACCGTTTAACTAGAACAGTAAAATTTCAGGAAAAACTTTCTTCGTGTGGAAGTGTACATGGAAGAAGTCCGAGAAGTGATACTAAAGGAGAATTCACCCTACAAGGTATTGTATGTCTGATAAAGTTGTGCCTAAAGTAAGTACAATAAAGATTTAAGTTTAAGTAGATTATGCAGCACCCGAGGACGTGCTGATGACTTGATGACGATGTTCCTTGCACACTCCTTCTTGTGTTCTGGTGGACCATGTACATACCGCCGACCAGCGTACTGGCAGTTGCCTGGTGTCCTACCAACCGGGTTTCACGAAGGGCCCCTGGCCGAGGGGACTTCACACCGGTACTGACACTTGATCGGGGTGTCCCCTTCACAATGCCACACTGGACCAGGCCGGCGAGGAGAGGAAGCCATCGGCTAACCTCATCAGAACAAGTAAATAGAGCCTATTCCCATCGGGAATAGGTTAGCCTACCAGCCCTATGTGCTATCCGACTAGCGTCTGCAAGGTAACTGATGCCCTAATGGCCGTTCTCAGTACTGTAGTGTACTGAGTCCCTAATCCTAGAGTGGGCTTAAGAGAAGGAACAACAAGGTGTGTGTAATAAAGGGGATCTTTACTGCCTACTCCAGTGCAACCTTACAAAGGGGCACTTATACTCAGAGATTGACTGCAATCTCGCGAACTGGAGGCCCAGCTATCCTATGAACTGGTTTCGTTACAGTATTGTAAGAGTTGTAATTGAGTTGCATTTTATTTAGTTTTCCAAACTGTTGAGTGACATCGGAGGCGTGATTGGGATTCTTATTGGTTCATCACTTATCTCACTTATGGAGGTAGAGGCCTTGCATTGTACTTCTATTGTTTCTAAATGTGTTTGTCATACTGATATCAATAATTATATCTTAATTGGCGTTCCAATCGATCTATGATATATCGTTCGCTACGATACCTAGCTATATAATAAACAGCACAACAAACTATATTCAAAGTAATACATGATGTAATATGTGAATTCTAACATCTATGAAAACGTTATAAAATAAAATTTTAAACACGGATATGCTTAAGAGATATCGGTCGTGAAAATTAGCATTTTACAATATTTCACATAATATACACACATAATATTTCACATAATATTATTGCCACTTAGATTGTCGAGCTGTTGATCAAGTTGTGCTATGTTATGGCTTCGACACTCCCATATGAACAGCTGATCTTGGCTGTAGATTTGCAAGATGATGATGATGAGGAAATTGACGGATATGTAACCTCTGTGCAGAATCAACCCACAACGCCCAGAGACATTATGCTGAATGTAGAGGTGAATGGATATTACATACTATTCATTTCGCATCACTTATATACTTTTCTAAATTGTTTAAATAACGATATTTCTCTTCGTCTATATGTTTTATTTACATATCATTCTTGATAGCAGAAAGTTTTGAGCAGTCTATATATGATCTGAGTTTCGTTTCTTGTGCACCTCTACTTTCCAATATTCATGCATCCGACTTCTTAATATATTGTCAATAGATGTTCATTCATGCACAGACTTATTTGAAAAGCAGTCACTATCTATGCCGGAAAACATGTATCTATGAATCCAATCGAATCCCTTTTCTAGGTCAATGTAGGCACAAAATGTGGACATGTTGCGGTTCTTCCTGCTCTGTATGATACGGAACAGTGAAAAGACATGATCCTCACAAGATCGAACCTTTCTAAACCCATTTTTCTCATCAGCAAATATGTCTAGTTGGTTGCAATATCCTACTACACGGTTGTTCAAAAAGCACTATAAACCTGTGCTGCACAAGATACGAAACTGACACCTCTATAGTTGAGTGGTAGATATGGTCTTTTCCTCCATTAAGGATTGGATTAATCAAGGCCCTTTTCCACGCACAATATTACACTACTTAAAAGAGACATTACAAAGATTAAATAAGGGAACCATAGTTTCTTGACATTTTAACACCTCATTTGGTATAACATCACACCCTGTAGACTTTTCTTTTTTCAGGTTCACAACTACTTTCTCAATTTCATTTATACATATGTCATGGTTGAGTGAAGGATTACTAACATATCCAGGCTCATTCATTTCCCTTTCCAGATTTTACTTCTGTTCACGAACTGATGCCAGTAGGTTTTCACCAAACGTGCAGTCACATCCCACATTGCTGTATAACATTTCATAATCACTTGTCCATTTATTACAAATTCTTCTTTGTCAGAAACTAGATCGTCTCCACCTTAAAGTATCATTGGTATGGACCTTGCCTTCCTCAGTCCTGCACCACACACACATCATTCATCATTTTCCTACCGCCCCCGCTCTCCCCCCACCGAAATGACGTCATTTGTGAACGATCCAGTGAATGAGCAACAGTCATTAAATCATATTTATAAAAATGTGTGACATAAAATGAAGACTTTGTCATTTTCAGGAAGTGGAGAGGGTGGAGATCAAGCGTTTCTTTCAGGATTTGAGGGAACGCAGCAGAACACTAAAACACATTAGAAGATTGAGAGTCAAGCCGGTGGCTATGACTCGGTCTCGCAGATCTGCTTTCCTGATTCCCGAGGTAAGCAATTCATAAATTTCTTTGATGAAAAGATGACACGCATGACGGATATACATGCAAACGCAGAATTAACCCAAAGATCCATCTGTATTAAAAGCATGTGGTTTGGACCCCTTCTAACTGTGCGGCTTACAGCTTTTTGGGAACAAATGAATCATCATCACATCTATCCCAGTGTGAAAAATGTGAACAGCAAATCCATATTTCAAGACTTTGTTTTCCAGAGGAGTGTTAGTGATGAACAGGCTTCTATGGATCCAATTAGTGAGCCAACCAACAAAATTGTGGACACTCCAGATCACAGTGAGAGGGAAGAGATCAAGACATTCCTGAAGGATTTGAGGGAACGCAGCCGACAGCTTAAACACAGTAGACACTCGAGAATCAATCGTGTGCATTCTACTACAGTATAGTTTCAGAAAACATTGTACTGATTTTGAAAGTTTGAGCATAATTTCCCTTATGTTTAGTAAAGGTCTATTTAAATTAGAGGACGTAAATGCTTTGTGCGTTATTGATGAGTTAATAATCAACTAGATTACTTGATCATTATTATATTTGGAGTATTTTAATTAAAAGCCAAACATATTGATACTTTAATCCAAAGACCCACCTATAATGAAAGCATGTGGTTTGGATAGGCACTATGTGCACCGCATTTTAGCACATGCCCCTGGTCATAGTATATACGGAGATGCAGCGAACGTTCTCACAGTGGACAACAGATGGCTTCAGAGAGGTATAAAGGAAGCCATTTTTATTACATTGAAACCCTCTCCCAGTAGAGATGGTGGACAATATAATCATTTTGGAAATGTCTTGGTCATAGATGACAACACTCCAATCCATAGAGAACAATGTGCCTAACCAAGTTATGTTACTGTACTTAAGTTATGTCAATATCGTGTGAAGGTAATCTGTGTAGACATTGGATATCATCATCACTGTAGGTTACTAAATTAACATTAAGCCACTTGTTTGGTTGGATGTCAACTCACCACTAAAACTCTATCTTAATGTTTGGTGGAAATATGATGCATCACTGGCAGTTAGTCCAGTTATCCAAGTCCTGTTAAATGTATGTAGATTTGGGGGGAAAAGAGATGTGTCTTGTGTAACTCAGAACTATCCAACTCGCTTTCCCATATATTGTTCCAGTTTGAAGGTTATGCTGGCCGGGGAAAAAACATTTATGGAATGGTCTCATTCAATGGTGTCCAAGAGCACTTCAATTGACTCTAAATTCCATGAATTATGACGATGAAACTAAATTCTTACAAGTGGTTTCTGTGGTCAGTACAATAATGAATAGGACGGACTTACAACTATGTTATAAAGGACAATGTATATAAATTCATTGGTTACTGCATATCACAATGCTCCAAAAAGACCTACCGGAGTGTAGTTTAGCATATTGTTGATACTTTGTATGTAAATATGTATTTTGTTGTTGCATGTATATTTTACTTATTTTTGTCTTATAAATTAAATCATTATAAGGCATCGACCATTTGATCTCGGGGGGCAGCAAAATATTAAAAGAAATAACGCAAGGCTGAAAATTGGTGAAAAAAAAATAAGGTTTCATTTGGCTAGAAAAAAATAATTGTCAAATATGGCTTTAAATAGCTTTATACAGCTTAAAAATAATTGGTGTTCAGTTATCTTAGAAAAAAAGAATTAGATGTCAAATTTCATGAAAAAAAAATAATTGAAACTATGGTGAAAATAGCTGCCCCCCCTGAGATCAAATGGTCGATGCCTAATGTAAATGCTTCCATCGGAAGGCTCTCAATACATACAATACAATAACTTCCCGCGTGTGTCGATCACTGGCAAACAACCGCTTGTTAATCCTATAGTATTATTCATTCTAGTATGTTTGATATTGACAGTCTGACGAAGCCCTATCTATGGTTGAAATATTACAAGATTTCTGTACATAGATATCCATTGGTTTAAAGTAATAAACTGTATTGTGAATGATACTTTTGTTGCAATTGTGCAAATTGTTTTGCCGGTAAAGTTCTGTGTTCAATGTATGTGCATTTTGTACAGACTAAACCAACAAGATTATTTCAGTACAAATTGCTAGAAATAACATAGCCATATTTTGCAGTCACGGGTAGGCCTCTTCATGTACCGGGTAACATTATATAGTCTACTAAACATACATCCGAAATTGTTCTCTCACGGGCAAGAAAATAGATTGTATGTGAAAGTATGAACGTTAGTCCCTCTAGATATTTTTATATACGTGGGAGATATGTCCATACATCCCACCAACCAATCATTATAAGTTCTGTAGGACACTTCACTGAATGTTATTGTGTATTGGAGTAGCCATTCGGTGTGCTTCCGTGGCCGAATGGATCGGGAGATGGACTCGTCATCAGTAAGTCGTGGGTTCGATTCCCGTTTGAAAGTTTGCGATTGCGGTTTTAATTTAGTTATCTTTTTATTCTTTCACATTTAGGCAATATATTCGATTTAGCAAGATTCCAGAGTTTATAAAACTGTGCAATTCATCATTATAGAATTGCACATACCTATGACAAGTAATGACTGCTGAATCCGATTTTACATATAGATGTTTACTAACAATATTTTTAGTTAAAACGTTTTTAACAAGGGCTGTTCCTTCCCGGGCCCAGAATATCTAAGAACTGTTGACGCGAAATTCGTTTTCAGCGCAACACATCATATACACTGCACGGCGCCCATCGTTCATGACTGCTGCAATGCCAAATCAACGAGATTTGGTGGTGTGGGTTACCTACACGTTGATTTAGTATAGTATTCTACTCTAGCTTTGCTCAAAATATATTGCGGCGATGTTATTGTGATTTTAAAAACATACATCAGCATTGATCATTGAAAGCGACTTCGTTGTTACAGTTTCAGCATGTTCAATTCCTCAACTATTTCGGGTATTCGTTCAAATCACAAATCATCGAAATAACCCCTAATACGAGAGTCACATTTTCGCGGATGTTCACCGTTCATCAACGGCAACGGAAACATAAAAATAATAACCTCAGCCGCGTCAAAAGTTCGATCTTGCATGGCCAAGTAAGAAAATAAGGTTATTGGTATTAATTGTAAATTCATGTAAGTCTACCTAAAATTCTTTCAGACAAAACCCACGCACGGAGATATTGTAACTGGACAATGCAATAACATTGATTACAATAGACCGACAATGTAGTTGCAGCCACGGTCTCAATTCCAGCCACATGTTTAAGGAAAACACAGAGGTTAATGGTACATGTATGTTATGGATTTTAGAAAATAACGTCAAATATGGCGTCTATTACAGTAGGAATCATTACAAGATACAGCGCTCAGTTCCACATTTCTGTGGATATTTGCTGTTAAATATCAATCCCAAACAATGAATCAAAGGACTGAGAGTCCTGAAAAGCCGAGCTTGAGAATGTTATGCGGCTGGGAGTGCATAGTAAAATTTTCTTCAAATGCAGTCAGTAGAAATATAAAACAGTTAGCAACACATTGTCTACCCCTAGATAAATGACTAAATACAAATTCATCCCCTTGATGATAGTCAGCACTGCATAACACTTTATAACCCATCCTATTTGTCTTTTTCCAGCTTATGGTGAGTCATAAGGCAAATACTAGTCAAGCACAATCATTTCATTTTCTCTAAAACTACTTCTTATCTGTGTACATAACTGTGTCAGGACATAATAAAGCAGAGTTTTTGTTGGTCTAAACTTGTAGTGGGACAATTGGCCCCTTGGTAAGGCAAATCAATGGGTCAATTCTGTACTTGATGGGCCAATATTTTTGCGGTAAATTTTGACCATGAACAGTTTCAATAAATAATATTTAAAAAATAACTCCAGTGCTCACTTTTATGCTGAGTAACCATGACTTATAGTGAAATAAATTACATTGGTTTAAGTAATGTTTTTCATATTTTATTTATTCATCATAAGGCGGCAGTAATATTTTATCAGCATTTCCAAATCATTGATCTTAAATCAAGAACATTTGTTTCATTTTGAATAATATTTAACATGCATAGGCAGAAAAAATAACATCAACATGCATCACTTACTACAAATCTGTCTGCACATTGCAGAGTGGGTAAAACGATTATTTTTGATAACTGTAAGCGCATTAATGGCGGTTTTACCCGCTGTTGTTAATGCTTTAAATAACTCGGCATATTAATTTTGATGGCTACGACGTTTTCCCAGCTCATTAACATCGGCGATTGTTGGCCGATTTCAGTTTCATTGATAATATTCAAATTGGGCACTAATTTCAGCGATGTGCTTATAGTAAACATAGTAGGTGGTGGAGAGGGAACACAATGAAACGCCTACGACGGCTATAAAGCTCGAGTCTTCTGGAAGCTTCGGCTTTAAAAAATGGTACGCGTATGCAACTAGGAGTATGAAATCAGAACGTTACTAACAAAATGTCACTGCTGAAGATATCAGACCCAAAATTATAATGAAGCTCTGAACTAGTATCTAAATATATAATGTCATAAGCGAAATATATATTTCTGATAATGCTCAGTCATATTGTTAGTAAAGGATGATATGAATTAAAAGAAAAGAAAATTGTATTGCCTATTTATAATTATTTTTCAATTCATTTATTTGCATGAAAATGTCAAATAAATTACCGAAATTATACAGAACTTAGAAAAATTATGACCACAAAATATAAAGGATGTGGAAATTTTGATCCAAAAATACAATGGATGAGGAAATGTTGACCCAAAAGTACGATGGTTGGCGCAGAAAGGTACTCATATCCGTACCCATTCGACCTATTTAAGACACCCCCAAGCCATCTGCACGTAAAAAGAACTCACCTAGTTTGAACCCCGAGGCTCAGTTGCAATACTTTAGAACATGAAGAATGAAAATGCACACTTTGTTACAGCCACAAAAAATACCAATTAACGTGGAGAAACTGCAGATTTCTCACCACATTCTATTAACTTCTATTGTTTGAGTAATCTTAGGTACACATCTATGTCCCTCGGCGCTTTAAACTGGTTGTCTGGAGATTTTCCGGAAGAACGATTTATGATTAATTAATGATGATTATGATGAATATTTGCTATCTGGTTGTTGACTCAACCAATATCAATAATTGCAATGACATACTTCGTCCAATTTTGTTAACTCTCTAAATCAAATGCGATTGAGGTTACAGGCCGCTCAATATAAAACCCGTGTGAGACGAACGGCACGAAGTCACAACTGAAACTAGAGCAGCCGGGGTGATGAAAACATCATTAAAATATCGTTGTCAACCAACAACGTCCCTTGTTTTTGTTGTCCCCGGCATACATTACCCCAGAGCCGACATACCTTATTCGGTAACGGACTTGTTAGTTTATTTGAGGAGTCATTTTCGGTCACATATTTACTGTAATTAAACTGCCTAATGTTACTTGCCAATCCTTAGTTTGTGCCATTTGGGTCCGACATATTATAGGTAAATTAATCTTTCTTGTGTGTCTCAATTCACCCAATAAGTTTTCCATGTGCATTAACTTGTAAATCTGAATGACAGCAGGTTTAAACCGGACCATACAGGGGTGTATGTCCATTGTTAGCTTACTAGATGAATGATTCTTTTTGCGCTCCATGGGAGGTACTGTAGGTATTACAATCGTTATACATGTAAGTCTTTTTATAAT
The DNA here is from genome assembly GCA_019095985.1 of Streblospio benedicti. Lineage (NCBI taxonomy): Eukaryota > Metazoa > Annelida > Polychaeta > Spionida > Spionidae > Streblospio > Streblospio benedicti. The sequence goes on along the minus strand of CM032661.1, from coordinate 16,670,351 downwards.
TCTTTTTTTTTTTAGATTGTTACTCAATTGAAGGATTCAGACATATGAAATCTATTAATAAGATTTATAATTATACTTTTTATAATTCTTTTCTAACCCTGAAGGGCATGGATACAAATACTCACACAACTTGTTGTTATGATCAAGTGTGTAGGATATTTATAATTCAGTTTTGGGTCACAGACTGGCGCATCTATTGATTTTTTTTAACGTTAAATCGCACAAGTTTTACACAACGTTTTATCTACTGGCATTATTTCATGCGAGTGGCGCACACTATTTGCACGGGGTCGCATGGCAATCATGTTTTGCCATCATGGGGAGCGTTGCTCAACCATCGTAGTAGGGTAGGAGCTAGCTCTCAAAACTGATTTTGAAAGCTTTATGGGTTCTTGATCATTGTTTCTAGTGCGAAATATAGTGTAGTTTTTAGAAACCCATTTCTTAAGCGCCCCATATTCCGATTTTTTAAGAAGCAGTGTTTTGAGACCCCTCTCTACTGGCCATAATTACTTTTTGAAAATTTAGGTTTTGAAACACCTTTACTGAGTTGCTCATTACTCATTCATTAGTACAGATTGAAAAATAAAATTTATAGGATATAGACCTTTTTAGGGTTTTTGTTCGTTTATAACTGTAAAACAAATTCTCTTACCTTCAGTACTTTCTTTTAAGGAACTGTTTTCCTCGGGTTCGTGCTTCCTTTTTGTAAGCCTGTTTTGTGTTTTAAAACAAGCTACACATGTTCTTTTTACAAATTTCAATAATGATATGAAAATAATCAAAGGTTCTATTGTATGTAGTAATGAGGGCAAAGGTAATACCTGAATTGGTGTAGATTACAACTATATGACCTAGGATCATATTTGTAAATTCAACCTAAATCCAAATATTTGTATCTATGTTGGATTTAATGTTCAACGCTGATGTGCTCAAGCGGCTAGTAAACAACAGTTTTGCCTCCCCAAAATATTATTTCATTCATACCTTGAAAAGTACTAGCTCAATATTTTTTTGTCAAATAGTTTTGAAAGTGCTATTTAACGGCTTTTCAAAGTATGCCCCCACCGACCTGTAAAAGAAACTCTTAAAGGGGACTGTGTGTGCATGAAAAGTTTCTTACAATTTTTATTAAACTTTGATTTTCTCACTCATTATTGGCTTCAATTCTTACAAATTACACCTTATTTTTCTAGATAATTATCTAATCCTAATGACACAAACATGCTTTGAATTGTATAGATTGGTGAAAAAAAAAAAAAATTATAAAACAATTGAATGAAAAAATTACAACTTTGCCTGTGAAGCATATAACTGATAGTAAAACATCAAAATGATTAAAATCACTATTCAGTTACAAAATTTGTATATTTATCTAGAAAACATTGCCTCAAATTTTTTTTATATTTTTCCCTTTATCATTTACATGCATTTAAGTTTTAAAACCACTTATTTTCCGAATTTTCTTGCAAATCAATACCAAAAACGTTCATAATTCATCAACGAAAAAAATCAAATTCAAAAATAAAGTTTTCTTCAGAATGCATATATCTTCAAATATATACACGTTTGTGAAAAATTGATTTCACGGTTGAAATATAAAAGAAAAATTAATCCACTATGCAAACTTAGTTTTTGAGAAAATGGGCTTAAAACTTGCCATATCAATATACATTGATAATAGTTGCTGTCTATAAAATATATCATATAAGAAAAACTATTGATGATAAAAGGTTCATTTTAAAAGATGTTTTCTTTATCATTTTATAACATACAAAAACAATGAAAATGTAAAAATTGAATTTTTTAGCCCATATAACCGTATAAGACTGCAAAATGAATGAGTTTTCACTCCGGGTTGTTTTCACTGGGTTGCCCGGGTTGGTCTTCACGAAAACAGGTTGTAATAAATGATAAAAAGCTGAAAATAGGATATTGTTCCCTTAAAGAGTTCATAGTACCCATAATAATTGGTTCCTGGTCGACATTGTTAGCTGCATTATTAATTCGCGAATATTGTTTTGTTGTGTTGCTCAAAATGTATTTGTTTAAAAAATATCCAGAAACACATTTGAAAGGGCTCGTTACAACTATCATTCGTCAAGCAACTCCTAGATATATGAAAACCAACTTGGGTGACAAGCAAGAACCGTATTTCACATGGGCCCAAATGGGCCATATTTAGGCCCGTTTGGGACCATTATTGGAGTCCATGTTTCTAGTATTCAATACGCTTTAGCCAGCATGGAAAAATCAATATCATAAGGCAGCAACTAGTCTAGCCTGGGGCTGTTAGCTGCTGAAATATGAATATTGATTTTTGCCAACTCTATAAAGACAGTGGCATTCCAGTATTTTCCGAAGATTAAAACCACTAGTTTGCCCTCACTGGGGCGCTTTTTGCGTCGCTTCAGCTCAACTGCTGGCTAACCATTGTGTTCATTCATTTGTAACTGACTGACTGACTGACTGACTGACTGACTGACAACTGACTGACTGACTGACTGACTGACAGACTGACTGACTGACTGACTGACTGACTGACTGACAGACCCAGACTATCAACCCACTGACAGCAACCCCTGATTGGCTGTCTGATCAACAGACTGACTCAACTGACTGACTGACTGACTGACTGACAGACTGACCACTGACTGACGACTGACTGACTGACTGCCTGCCTGACTGCCTGCCTGCCTGCCTGACTGACTGATTGACAACTAGCCGACTGACTGACAGACTGACTGACTGACTGACTGCAACGGCAACCCCGGCAGCAGCCCCAGCAGCAACTAACCCCAGCAGCAACCCCAGCAACAGCAACAGCAGCAGCAGCAGCAGCAACCCCAGCAACCCAACCCCAACAGCAACCCCAACTTAAGCAACCCCAGCAACTAACCTTTAACCCAACCCCAACCCAGCAGCAACAGCAACCCCAACAACAGCAACCCCAACACCCAACAACCCCAACCCAACAACAACTAACCCAACAACCCCAACCCAACCCAACCCCAACCCAACCTTAACCCAACAACAACCCAACAACCCAACTAACCCAACAACCTTAACCCCAACAACAGCAGCAACAGCAACTTAAACCCAACAACTAACTAACTAACTAACCCAGCAACAACAACAGCAACTGACTGACTGACTGACTGACTGACTGACTGACTGACTGACTGACTGACTGACTGACGACTGACTGACTGACTGACTGACTGACTGACTGACTGACTAATTAACTGACTGACTGACTGACTTACTGACTGACTGACTGTACTAATTGACTGATTTTACTGATTGAATGACTGACTGATTGAATGACTGACTGACTGACTAACTATGGTGGAGCAAACCAGTGTTTCATACACTAAAAATGTCACTATAATTGTGATTATTGATTTATAGCAGCATCATTCATTACCAAGAAGTGGATGCATTTTTTTTGAATCCTGTGTGTCAAGGGTTTGTGGTTATAGAATATTGATTTTAATGGTGCATTCAAATGATAATAAGAATATTATGATTCATAATGGACCTAAAATGGGCCCAAATGGGCCCAAATATTGACCGTTTGGGCCCATGTGAAATACGGTTCTTGTGGTCACCACATGCCAAATTTGAGCATCTAGCTCAAGCGATGGAGCCTGTAGAAGGGGAGGCGGACGGAATGACAGAAAGGACCGGGTGAAAGGAAGGATGGTGCAATGATCTGCTATATTATGAGTGTTTGCATGTGCAGCTTTACAGTAGAAAGTTTGGGGAATTAGGTTAGCCGTTAATCTTAGGTGAAGGAAAAAACCTTGCAGACTTGGTGTACACTGGATCGACAATATAAGTTATTTTGTGTACTTTCTGATTAAAGAATTTTTTAAATTTTTAAAGAATAATGCATTTGTATGTATCAATGTTTTTGTTGTCACTCATCTTCTTATTTTTTGATTTTAGCTTCTTATTTTCAACTGGGGAAAAGTCATGGATCGTTGTTTGGTGTTGCTGGTGATATCCTACACCCAAT
>CM032661.1:16655158-16666230 GCA_019095985.1 Streblospio benedicti | reverse complement strand
CCCACGGCGTGAAAACATTCCAGGGGATTTATTGTCGCCAAGCTGAGAATCCAGCATGCAGTAAAACACAGTGTCAGTCGTTGTACTGAGTAACAGCTCTAGCAGACAAACTGCTGGAATTATGAACTGTCCGTCTGTCAAATTATTCGCATTTTGCAAGTCCCGATCATGATCCACGAAATCACCGAAAATTAATCCAATTTAAATCACCGAAAGATATACCATTTTACTATGATTTACTTCATCATGGCATTCTATTGTACAGATATAATCCAAGAACTTTTACTAGTTAAATGGTTGAGTTAAAACGATGTTTAAAAATCCCAGGTGAAACGTTTGATATACACATATATATATATCCATAGTGCATGATTAAGTATGAAGAAAGAATATCTTAATAATTGATCAAACATTGCATGTCTGAAACTAAAATTAAAACTGTTGAGAGAGAGAGGTTAATATGTCCTCTTCCTTCAACTTAGAATCTTAAACTGATGTGAACGTATGTTGTTGGAAACAGCTGGAAGATCTCCATTACATGTAGACTGTGCATGCTTTGTTCCCCTTCGTGTGAACGGCATCGTCTAGAGAAAGGTTAGGGGTTAAAGGTTAGAAGGTCATGCCATGCTCAATAAATATATGTTTTAAAAACACCATTAAAGGATGATATGAATTAAAGAAAAAAAAAATTGTATTGCCTATTTATAATTATTTTTTCAATTCATTTATTTGCATGAAAATGTCAAATAAATGACCGAAATTATACAGAACTTAAAAAAATTATGACCACAAAATATAAAGGATGTGGAAATTTTGATCCAAAAATACAATGGATGGGGAAATGTTGACCCAAAAGTACGATGGTTGGCGCAGAAAGGTACCCATATCCGTACCCATTCGACCTATTTAAGACACCCCCCCAAGCCATCTGCACGTAAAAGAACTCACCTAGTTTGAACCCCGAGGCTCAGTTGCAATACTTAGAACATGAAGAATGAAAATGCACACTTTGTTACAGCCACAAAATACCAATCAACGTGGAGAAACTGCAGATTTCTCACCACATTCTATTAACTTCTATTGTTTGAGTAATCTTAGGTACACATCTATGTCCCTCAGCGCTTTAAACTGGTTGTCTGGAGATTTTCCGGAAGAACGATTTATGATTAATTAATGATGATTATGATGAATATTTGCTATCTGGTTGTTGACTCAACCAATATCAATAATTGCAATGACATACTTCGTCCAATTTTGTTAACTCTCTAAATCAAATGCGATTGAGGTTACAGGCCGCTCAATATAAAACCCGTGTGAGACGAACGGCAGAAAGTCACAACTGAAACTAGAGCAGCCGGGGTGATGAAAACATCATTAAAATATCGTTGTCAACCAACAACGTCCCCTTGTTTTTGTTGTCCCCGGCATACATTACGCCCAGAGCCGACATACCTTATTCGGTAATGGACTTGTTAGTTTATTTTGAGGAGTCGTTTTTCGGTCACATATATTTACTGTAATTAAACTGCCTAATGTTACTTTGCCAATCCTTAGTTTGTGCCATTTGGGTCATTACAGCGACATATTATAGGTAAATTAATCTTTCTGTGTGTCTCAATCCACCCAATAAGTTTTCCATGTGCATTAACTTGTAAATCTGGAATGACAGCAGGTCCATGTAAACTGACCATACAGGGGTGTATGTCCATTGTTAGCTTACTAGATGAATGATTCTTTTTGCGCTCCATGGGAGGTACTGTAGGTATTACACCGCTATACATGTAAGTCTTTTATAATTCTTTTTTTTTTAGATTGTTACTCAATTGAAGGATTCAGACATACGAAATCTATTAATAAGATTTATAATTATACTTTTATAATTCTTACTAACCCTGAAGGGCATGGATAAAAATACTCACACAACTGTTGTTATGATCAAGTGTGTTCAGTTCAGTTCAGTTCAGTTCAACTCCGTTGTAATCCTTTGTAGATATTTATAATTCAGTTTTGGGTCACAGACTGGCGCATCTATTGATTTTTTTTAACGTTAAATCGCACAAGTTTTACACAACGTTTTATCTACTCGCATTATTTCATGCGAGTGGCGCACACTATTTTACGGTCGCATGGCAATCATGTTTTGCCATCATGGGAGCGTTGCTCAACCATCGTAGTAGGTGGGAGCTAGCTCTCAAAAACTGATTTGAAAGCTTTATGGGTTCTGATCATTGTTTCTAGTGCGAAATATAGTGTAGTTTTTAGAAACCCATTTCTTAAGCGCGCCCCATATTCCGATTTTTTTTTAAGAAGCAGTGTTTTGAGACCCTCTCTACTCGGCCATAATTACTTTTGAAAATTTAGGTTTCTGAAACACCTTACTGAGTTACTCATTACTCATTCATTAGTACAGATTGAAAAATAAAATTTATAGGATATAGACCTTAGGGTTTTGTCTGTTTATAACTGTAAAAACAATCCTCTTACCTTCAGTACTTTTCTTTAAGGAACTGTTTTCCCTCGGGTATGTATTTTCGTGCTTCCTGATATTTGTGTTTTGGGAAACAAGTTACACATGTTCAATAATGATATGAAAATAATCAAAGGTTCTATTGTATGTAGTAATGAGTGGCAAAGGTAATACCTGAATTCAGGTAGGTTACACCATATGACTCAGGATCATATTTGCAAAACCAACCTAAATCCAACATTTGTATCTATGTTGGATTTAATGTAGAAACAACGTTGATGTGCCTGCTAGTAAACAACAGTTTTCCCCAAAAAAAAAAATTATTTCATTCATACCTTGAAAAGTACTAGCTCAATATTTTTTTGTCAAACAGTTTTGGAAAGTGCTATTTAACGGCTTTCAAAGTATGCGTCACCCGACCTGAAACTCTTAAGGGGACTGTGTGTGCATGGTGTGTTTCTTACAATTTTATTAAACTTTGATTTTCTCACTCATTATTGCTTCAATTCTTACAAATTACACCTTATTTTCTAGATAATTATCTAATCTAATGACACAACATGCTTTGAATTGTGTAGATTGGTGAACATTTTTTATAAAACAATTAGTGAAAAATTTACAACTTTGCCTGTGAAGCATATAACTGATAGTAAAACATCAAAATGACCGAAATCACTATTCAGCTACAAAATTTGTATATTTATCTAGAAAACCTTGCCTCATTTTTTTTTTTTTATATTTTCCCTTTATCATTTTACATGCATTTTAAGTTTTAAAACCACTTATTTTCTGAATTTTCTTGCAAATCAATACAAAAACGTTCATAATTCATCAACGAAATAAAAAAAATCAAAATACCTAGTAAGGTTTCCTTCAGAATACATATAACTTCAAATATATGCCCGTTTGTGATAATTTGTTTTCACGGTTAGAGAGAAATATAAAAAGAAAAATTAATCCACTATGCAAACTTAGTTTTCAGAAAATGGGCTTTAAACGTGGCCAATCAGTATACATTCATAGCAGTTGCTGTCTATAAAATATATCATATAAGAAAAACTATTGATGACAAAAAGGTTCATCTTAAAAAAATGTTTTTCTTTATCATTTATAGCATACAAAACAATGAAAATGTAAAAATTGAAGTTTTAGTCCATATAACCCTATAAGCCTGCAAAGAATGAGTCATTGTTTTTCACTCCGGGTTGGTCTTCACGAAAAGTGTTGTAATGAGAAAACTATTGAACATAAAAGCTTCATTTCAAAACATGTTGTTCTTCATAGTTTACAGTATAATGAATATTAATAAGCTGAAAATAGAATAGTTTTCCCTTAAAGAGTTCATAGTACCCTTAATAATTGGTTCGGGTCCCTACATTGTTAGCTGCATTATCAGTTCGCGAATATTGTTTTGTTGTGTTGCTCAAAAATGAATTTGTTTAAAAAATATCCAGAAACACATTTGAAAAGGGCTCGTTGCAAGCTATCATTCGTCAAGCAACTCCTAGATATAAGAAAACGAACCGCACAGGTGACAAGCAAGAACCGTATTCCACATGGGCCCAAATGGGCCATATTTGGGCCCGTTTGGGACCATTATTAGGTCCATGTTTCTAGTATTCAATACGCTTTAGCCAGCATGGAAAAATCAATATCATAAGGCAGCAACACTAGTCTAGCCTGGTGCTGTTACCTGCTGAAATATGAATATTGATTTTTTGCCAATATATAGACAGTGGCATTCCAGTATTTTCCGAAGATTAAAACCACTGGTTTGCCCTCACTGGGGGCGCTTTTTTGCGTCGCTTCAGCTCAGCTGCTGAAGTAACCATTGTGTTTCGTTCATTTGTAACTAACTGACTGACTGACTGACTGACTGACTGACTGACTGACTGACTGACTGACTGACTGACTGACTGACTGACTGACTGACTGACTGACTGACTGACTGACTGACTGACTGACTGACTGACTGACTGACTGACTGACTGACTGACTGACTGACTGACTGACTGACTGACTAACTATGGTGGGCAAACCAGTGTTTCATACACTAAAATGTCACTATATAATTGGCTGATTATTGATTTATAGCAGCATCATCCATTACCAAGAAGTGGATGCATTTTTTGGATCCGGTGTGTCTTGGGTTTGTGGTTATAGAATATTGATTTTAATTGTGCATTCAAATAGTAATACGAATGTGATTCATAATGGTAAAAAATCAATATTTGACCCAAATATTGACCGTTTGGGCCCATGTGAAATACGGTTCTTGTGGTCACCATTTCCAACCGACATGCCAAATTTGAGCATCCTAGCTCAAACGATGCGACCTGTAGAAGGGCGGACGGAATGACGAAAGGACGGGTGAAAGGAAGGATGGACGCAATTAATTGGGTACTAGCCAGTGTATAAAACACTGGAAATACAGCTTTTAAAATTTTCATATCATATCGTATTTTGATCTACATTGTAGTAATCGAGTAATGAACTCCATGTCCTTGTCACACTCTGTCACGGTCTGTCGAGCATTACATGGCTCCCGTTGAGGCTCCCCACGTATGGGTATATATGCCAAAGTGTATGCACCACAACACTAGTTATAAAGTGCAATTTTGTGACAATTATAAAAATACTACCAGTGCCCTTTGTAAATACACTGACGATGAATAATTTAGCATTGGAAAACATGAAAATCGTCACTTTTCCATGTTCGGCTCATCCGATCTATTCTCCTTAATAATGTATGTTGGAGTTTCAGGTTATTGACACTATTCTACATTGTTCTTGGATGATACAATGATTCAATCTTTTAGATTGCACAGCATTAAATCTTACACTCGGTAAGGTCCACAAATGCGACAGGTATACATGTATGTCCCTCAAAATATCTTGAGATCAAAACATTCATGCACAATCATTAATGTTTACAAGATCCTCTTCTTCGGGTAAACTCTGTTGTATTTTTACAAGATACAAAACAATGTAAGTAAAATGGCCCCCATCTTTGCCCCACAATGGCCAAAGCGTATGTAACATGTTATTAGATAAAAAAGTAAGAGGTAGTGACGCAAAGCGGTTACAATTTTGACCATGCACCATTTGCATGAGCCGATTCAGGCCCTAGATGGCTCATTATAAAGCTCTCGGGGACCCTGATTCACTATTTAAGCCGTGTACGCAGTCGAGCACACTACATTTTGTTAAGTCTCTCTGCAATTAACAGACATTCTGGATCGTTTCAAAGTTCTCCTACAAACAGGGACCCGGGGCCACCAACTCACACATGACACCCACGTACAAACCTATATGGTGGCTTTTATCTGCAGAATTTTCGCGGCCGCAAATAACCTGCAGCCGCACAACTTAAAAAATGAGGTTAATTATGTTGCGAATGGGCAAAAAGGAGCCACCGTAAAAATAAGCAATTTGTTAATTATGAATAATGTGCAAGGTCGACGATGTTCATTTTACAAAGGTGAATAATGAATAATGATGAGCACTCTGACATTTTCAGCGGTGTCAATAAAAGACAAAATACTCAATGATTTGAAGAGAATTGTTATATAGATAAGTCACTTTGTGTGTACACAATACTCGGGAAGCCTGTTGAAGACGTACATTTTAATATTTGTCTAAAGGTAGGTAGCCATTTCATACACTTCTTAAAATAGTTTTATTGTATTACAAATATAAAATGATAACATATACAATTATACAATAATTTGCTCCGGTGAACATTCTAGATGGCAGTCTAATTCCATCACCAATATATGGTTTGCTTATTCAGAATAAACTTTTTATGAGTAAATTTTAAAAATGGTTAAAGAAAAGAAGAGAAAAGGTTGACCAAAAGAATCAGATCGTTTGCTTTCAAAATCATCCAAAGTTAAACACCAAATAACAATAAATGTATCATAGTTATTATTAATGAAAGAGAGTGTCTTGAGGATATCTATTTTTTTAAATAAATTATTAAAATGGAGGAGTGACATATCCTTCTGGGTTGTGTTCTTATCGTAAATGTACTTTTTTGCAATAATAGTTTATTACAAGCAATCTTATATTGGAAGCTTTGCCAAAGCCTTTGGAGATTCGTGTCAGAAGTAATTTGGTAGGGAATTTCATAGATAACCTTAAAATTGGAAATATATTCACGTAAAAGGACTTCCAATTTATTTAACTGCAGTATGAGTTGGGGTTTTCAGGAGTAGCAATCTCTAGAACAAAGTTTCTCTAATTTGACAAATATGTCTCTTTCGCTATTGTTTAAAAATGAATGATTCTTATCCAGGACTTTGGTATAGCACTAATGAAGGAGTTATACAGCATGTCTGCAATTATTAGACCAGTTTGCTGCTGTAGATCTTGTCTGCATATAATAGTACCGTCTTTAATTGATGTATCTTTTATATGGGAAACGATATTAGTTGCCGATATGCATATTTGTTTATTACTTATAAATTCGTTATTGCGTCGCTTCAGCTCAGCTGCTGAAGCAAGCATTGTGTTTTGTTAGTTTGTAACTAACTGACCAACCAACCAACCAACCAACCAACCAACCAACCAACCAACCAACCAACCAACCAACCAACCAACCAATCAACCAACCAACTAACTAACTAACTAACTAACTAACTAACTAACTAACTAACTAACTAACTAACTAACTGACTGACTACTGACTACCGACTGTATGTCTGACTACTGACAAGTATGTCTCCGGACACTGACTGCTGAGAGCTTTAACCGCTGACAACTGATTTCGTTCAAACTTTACAAGACTATGAGGTATGAGGCGACACCAAAGTGATTCAACACCAAAGTGATTCGATTTTGGGCGCTCTGCCAATTAAATTTTGCTTTCTAGAAGCGCTTTTATGACATTTTAATGATATTCAATGCACTTTGCCAGCAAGAAAAAATCAATATTCCAACCAAGAAGCAAAATTGGTTATTGAATTTGAAACTGATACTGATTATTATCTAATATTCAATACTATTATATGGCAACAAAAATATCTTTTTGCTGGATATATTGATTCTGATTGATTTATGATGTTTTCTCCTCAAATTAATAAATTTCTTGATTGTAAAGTATACATTATTTCAGTATATATCTTAATTACCCATCAATGTCGTTCTAGCGACGCAGTGTTCGTTCGTTGAACACTTTTGATCTAGTTCAATAAGTATTCATTTGTTATTTCAATGGAGGAACTACAAGCAAAACAATTAGACCAGAAATGGGGTATCCGTGGCACACACCTCTATATATTTGAAAGACTTCTGTGGCGTGACCATAATTGATGACTTAGTACAGTACACTTAGTACAGTAGATTGGTGTATAAAATCTGTATCCAATTAGAGCAATATTCACCGAAATGAAAACAATCTAAACATTTAACATAAATACTGCCAGTTTATAGTATAAAAGGCTTTTGGGGAGTCTAGGAAGCGTGCAATGCCAGGGTCAATTTTGTTGCTACAATATTAGAAGTATCATAACATTTTCAGATATTTTCACCTATATATCGACCTTTTACATATGATATGCAACTTTAACTATCTTAACCCACATCAGTACATTAAGCAAAACACAGTACAATAGCAGTCCAATTTTTTAAAGTGTCCTATTATTTAAATCTAAATCAAAATTTGAAAGACAATCTGTGGGTGACAACTAATTAAAAGAAAAGAAGAAATACACTTAGTAAAATATATCACAAAAGTACATAGATACCCATGTATCCAATTACGAAAATTAATGTACTGACTTGAAAATGTGAAGACTAAAGATTTTTTAACAAATTTTTAAATAGAGAATGGTCCAGTTTTTACAATCTGTGTTTAAAAAAGAGAATGGTTTTCTAGGAGTGTCGGTGAATATTGATCACTGGTGTAAATTCATGCTGCAGGGTCAATTTTTTTAATTACAATATTGTTGCTCGGCGGCTCAATAGTCAAAAATCATAATCATGTTTGTAGACTTTTTTCTGGTATTGAGTGCTTGGTTTGATTGAATATTGTTTCACTGCGATATTTGATACATATGATTTATACAACTTTAACTATAAAATGTCCAAACCAACATTGGCAAAACTAAACTTTAGGAAAAATACAGTAGCAAATAGCAAGATATCTGACAAAAAGTACTTTAAAGTTGAACTACAGGTGCATTTTAAATATTCATGATAATATCTGTGATAATAGCAAAATATTGAAAGACAATTAACAATGTGTAACAATAAAAACAAAAAAAATAAAGTGTTAGGTTTTTTACAAATAATACACATTTTAATATACAAATTAAATGAAAAAAGAGTGGGACAAAGGAGAAGAATCAACATGCAAAATTAATTGTAAATATTTAAAACCAGACGACCCCAATAAACATAGTTTTTTGTAATTGGCCATTCTGAAACGTCACAACACTGAGCAAATATTTTATATATGGAATGTAATGACACAAACATTGAGCTGAAATATTATGAATAAAATTATTTGAAATCGAATGAATATGATAATTGAATATGAAAGATGGTCTGTGTATACAGAGTATTGGGGTCTGTGTGGGACCCCAATGTGTTATACTTTATATGAGAGCCTATATATAAGTTAAGACGTTAAACCAAATATATTGCCTCCATTAAAGATAATTTTTATTATGACAACTGTTAAAAGAAAAATATTTAATACCAGACGGATTTATATGACATAAGTACATTATTTGGTTTGGGGCAATGTCATTATGTGAAGTAGTGTGAATTTTTAAAACGATAATCCATCATTAGATTTATTCAAATAACCTTGGTTAAATAGTAATATTGAAAAATTAAATTGTTGAATTAATTGTTTATGTGACTGCTGTTTTCTCCATTTTCATTTTATAGTCAATATTTGGTTGCATAGCTATAATCAAGTATTTAAGATTCTTAAAATAGGTGTTCTTTAATTGTCACTAAAAATACATAGGCACAAAAAATCTGTCAAATTAGTCCTATGTAATTGTCTTTTCTACAAAATTTTGTGAGCAACCACAATATCTGAAATTTAGACAGTCTTGAGCAATCACTATAAAATGGCAGATCTACGGGCTGTCCAGAAATTATCACTTTCACTGTCACTAATACAATTCAGTATATATCCCATATATCTAGTATGAATAATAATATCTGGATGTAAATCCTAAATAAAAAACTATACTTTTTACAAACACACTATATTCAAATTTATAACCACCACCATATGATACTACAGTATAACCAGCTTAAATACTAGAAACACCTCTGAATTACTGAAGCGTAGCATGTATGAAAGGCTAATCCAGGTACATTGTACATGGACGATATTGAGAGCAATGGACTTAGAATCTACATGAAGTTTGAAAATATATGCAGTCTCCTATAACCTTTCTATTCCTTAGTTTCTGGTCCAGTGATAGGTAATTTGAAAGCGCTACATGATACCTTTTCAAATATGGTTTTGGAAAATTTTTGGAGCAAATAGTGTTTGAGCTATGTGCGAAAATGATATTGGCAAAGTAAAAACATCAGTTGACTATGTCGGACCCGAATCATTTTTCGAGTTTCAAATCGTGTGATACATCATTGGAAAGCCCTTAAATCGCACATTCCAAAACGCTTTTTTAAATATTAGGCCATTACTTTTCTAGATATGAATGAAACAAAAATTGGAGAAAAAACAGTAGCTTGGGTGTCACCCGTGCAGTTCGTTTTCATATCTAGATCTAGGACTTGCTTGACAAATGATAGCTCACTTGAAAGCTCCCAATGAGTCCTTTTCAAATATGTTTTTTTTAGCTACACACAAAAACAATATTCGCGAACTAAAAATGCAACTAACAATGTCAGATCCGAACCATTTTTACGTGTTTCAGATCATGTGACGCATACATGTAATTTGAAAGCCTTTAAATAGCACTTTCCAAAACTGGTTTTAGAAAAAAATATTGAGTCAGTACTTTTCAAGATATGAATGAAACAAAATTTGGGGAAAAAACCTGTTGTTTTCTAGCAGGCACATCAATGCTGTTTTAACGTTGAATACAACATTGAAACCAACGTTGAATTTAGTTTGGTTTTGCAAACATGATCCTGAGTCACATGGTGTAGCCTACCAGAATTCAGGTTGAAATCGTATGGCATCCAGGTTGAAATTGTGTTGGACACAGGTCGAAAATAGGTTGGATTACAGTCATAATTCGGATGGTGTCATCTGTATTTATAGCATTCATTTTTTTATTTCTTAAAATTTCTGGTCGAGTGATAGTTAATTGGAATGCTCTGAAAAAGCTCTTTTCATATATGATCATATATGGTTCATATAAATACCGGATGGATTGGAACGGGACAGTGCAGAAAGGAATGGGACCACTATATTTGCGAGATATGTATTCTTTATTTGCACTAACTTGCATTTGAAATAAAACTTGAAATCCATACAATGTCTACCCTGATATAGTTATGCATTGATACCACCAATTAATGCTTTTTAAATTTACTTTCTACTTCATAAAAAGTGACATTTTTGTATTTCAATGTCACCTAAACAATAACATACAACCAAACATTACAAAAA
>CM032661.1:16615709-16637415 GCA_019095985.1 Streblospio benedicti | reverse complement strand
TGGCAGTCTGAGAAGGGGACATAGTGCACACAGATGATTTGAAATGCCAGGTAGATGGGTAAAAAAGAAACAAAAAATATGAATCTGTTGTATATCAACTATCACTTTTTGAAAATAAATGCCAACAAATTTCAGAAGATGATGACAGCAAAGAAGCAAGAGATTTGCAAGAGATTGATAAAGAAGTTTATGGTGTCAAGTACCTTTCACGGATTGGCGAATACCAGGACAGCACCTCAACGATGGATGAGAATTATTTGGTCGATTCTGTTTTTATCAATCCTTATCTCCATATTGATATTCATATATTATTTCATAAACAAATATTTCACAACTAAGCTTGAAACTGAAACGTTGGTAAGCCAAATTACTTTTTATTGTATGATTTGTTTATATATATATATATATATATATATATATATATATATATATATATATATATAGACCTCAATATATATACCTCAATATATATATATACCTCAATATATATATATATATATATATATATACACACACACACACACACACACACACACACACACACACACACACACACACACACACACACACACACACACACACACACACACACACACACACACACACACACACACACATATGTGTGTGTGCGTGCGTGCGTGCGTGTGTGTGTAATGCTATTATTCACATGTAGCAAAACAACACTTTAAACCATTTACACGTAATTGTGACCAGATTCGATTCTTCAGTTATACAATCATATGTATATAGATTTAACCAGTCCACGCCACATCATAACCTTATATGTGTTTTACCATAGGTAAATTATAAGCCAGTGGATTTCCCTGCAGTAACATTTTGCAATCTAAACAACGTTATGAAGTCTAGGGTGGAGTTAGGTGGGGAAGAACTTGTTGATGTCATAAGTGGTATTGAAAATGCCAATTCATATGAAAGAAAGAGACGATCCACAGATTTAAAAAATCAAGACTCTGTGTCTAAGAAAGAGAACACCGCAGATCTTTCACAGTCAGGCAGTATGTTCAAAAACATGCTACCTATGTTCAAAAGTAATGCAAATGGTGGAACTACCATTAAACAGATGAGTAGCAAAATCAATTACAGAAGCACTATAGATGATGATACTCGCAATACAATTAATAGATTTTATGTAAAAAATAGCCGCGCTTTCGTTTCCAAGACATACATGAATGAGAACAATGAATTATCAACTGAAACTGAAGATGCTTATCAAGTCCAGAAAATCAGCCACGAAGAAACTCACCACAGAGTTAAAAGAACTCATGGTAAGTTGTTAGGGGACATAGTTCTAAACCATAACACTGTTCATGAAAAGCAGATTGAAGTTTGTAAGGGAGCTTTTACACTTTAACAAACGAAGTCATTGCAGAGGTTGGGTGGGGGGTGGGAGTGTCCAGAGAAACTACATGCAAATGGCATCATCAATGGGGTGGTGGTTCAACGAAAAATGATATCATTGGTACTAATTTGGCAGAATATTCTTTTTTAAGTTACCTTAATATAATCACTGTGTTTCTCGTGATGAAAGGTAGTGTATTAGCTATTTAGTGACATGGTATATGAAGGAAAGCAAGTAAACTTGATGTATATCATGCTTTGATAAAATATTTCTTTAGTTTTAATGTATCCAATACCATTGTGAGATTTATTTGCTAGAATGTACGCAGTGGCCAGATGGACGCTGTAAAAATGGAGGCACATGTTCTGATTCTGTACTGGGAACTTCAGCATCATGTGTCTGTATGGATGGATGGTACGGAGATCGCTGTGAAATACGTAAGACTATTTGCTATTCATTGTTTGCCATTATTGAATTTTTTGGGACATTAAGGTTACAAGGAAGGTTCTTCTTTGTCTTCTTTTTCGTTTCTTTTTTTCTTTTTAAGCCTATCATGCCACTGTTGGCGGATGGCCTCCACAGGGATCTCCTCTCATTGCCTCCTCTTTTCTCGATATTGTCTCTCCAGTGCCGTTTCGATCTTCCTTTTTTGCTCTTTTCCCATTTTGTGGCATCCATTCTGTTAGCTTGGCAAGTGATGTGTAAAAGCAGGGGCAAGAACAAGAAGGAAGGAATGTGTATCTGTTGACAGAGAGCAGCTAGCTAGAGAAGGTAGAGAAGTACAAGTACTTGGAACACTGTTAACACCAGGAAATGAGATGGCCAGGGAGATTGACGAGAGAATTACAGATGGATGTAAAAGATTTGGACATTACAGTGCATTCCTGAAAGATCAAATGATGGTCATTCGACTCAAGAGGAAGATCATGAACACTGTCATATTAGGGGGAAGATCATAATTAACGATATCAGGGGGGATCTTCAATTTTTGGAGCTGGAAGAAAAAGTTAACTGACCCCCCCCCCACATCAACATTTTCGAAAGTTCAGTGACCCCCCTCCCGCTCAAGCAAAACTCCTCTACACAGTCATTGCATTCGGTACAATTGCTAAAATTAGTATTTGAAAAAAGAAAATAACGTAGCGTAATAAAAAAATGTTCAGCAACTCCCCAAAAAGTAATCAGAAAAGTTGGACGACTCTCCCACCTTTTGGATGACCCACCCACCCCCCGTATCATTATTACTGGAACAAAACCCAGTTTTGTTAGTCAGGTCTCCAGTGCACGACATTGCGGCAATCTCACAGAGTATAAGTTCTTCCTATAAAGGTTGCTATAAACTAAGATCCCCTTGTTACACATACCTTTGATCTCCTTCTTGAGCCCATTGTAGGATTAGGGACTCGGTACACTACAGTACTGAGAACAGCCATTAGGACTTCAGTTACCTTGTAGATGCTAGTCGGATAGCATGTAGGGCTGGTAACCTATTTTCATAGAGAATAGGCCTTCTTTTTACTTAGCATTCATATCTAAAGTGATCGAAAAAGCCGGTCTGCAACAGCTTTCTGGCCATATGGATTCCCATAATCTCCACACACCATCCCAATCAGCATATAGACCACTGCACAGCACTGAGACCGCCCTGTTAAAGATACAAAATGATGTGCTGCTCTCTCTTGATGTGTCTAAAGATGTCTTACTGGTTCTCCTTGATATGACTTTAGCATGGCGTTTGACACTATTGACCAGGATACCCTACTTTCTCGTCTTCAGTCCAGAATAGGTGTTACTGATACAGCTCTTAAATGGTTTCAACCTTACCTTACAAACCGTTCACAAGTCATCTTCCTCAATGGCGTGTCATCAAAAGCACTGCTTTTTTTTCGGCGTCCCACAAGGCTCTGTACAAGGTCCTTTTAAATTCGTAATCTATACAGGTGCAGTGCATGATATAGCTATCAAACACGGTCTCAGTATACATATGTATGCCGATGACACTCAGATCTATACTGAGTTTGACCTCTCACCTCATGCAGCTCATGAAGCCAGATGGAGGCTTTCATAGCTGATGTAAGAGGTTGGATGCGTGAAAACAAGCTTTAACTGAATGAAGCAAAGACTGAATTCGTAGCTATAACCCTCCCGACATAAGGATACAGTTGACATTGAGTCAGTTAGAATTGAGAACACTAATATCCCACCCACATTCACTGCTCGTAATTTAATTGCTACTTTTGACCAAAACATGATACTTCAACCTCATGTGTCTACCCATGTTAAATCTTGCAATTGGCATCTTCATCGTATTCGACAGATTAGGAAGTTTCTCACAATGGAAGCTTCTGAGAAAATTGTTCATGCCTTCATCAGTTCTCGCCTTGATAATGGAAACTCACTTCTTTATGGTTTACCCGACTGTCAAATCCAACGTGTACAGCGTGTTCATAACACTGCTGCACGGATCCTAACTCTAACGAAAAAGCATGATCATATAACTCCTGTTTTGAAAAGCCTTCACTGGCTCCCTGTCAAGCAACGCATAATTTTCAAGATTCTAACACTTACTTTCAAATGCCTCACTGGACTTGCACCATATTACCTGTCTGAACTCTTACAACCATACTCACCACCTAGATTACTGCGGTCATCAAATAATCTATTGCTTAAAGAATTTAGATCAAGAACCAAGTCTTATGGTGATAGAGCATTTAAAACAGCAGCACCTAAATTATGGAATAAACTTCCACTGTCCATTCGACAATCCAAAACTCTTGCATCCTTTAAATCACAACTAAAGCACCATTTGTTTAAGGAGGCCTACAAGCGTACATGAACATTTAGTGGAATTTACGCTATATAAATTGTATTGTATTGTATTGTATTACTTGTTCTGACAAGATCAGGCTGTGGCTACTTCTTCTCGCCTGCCTGGTCCCGTGTGGCACTGTGAAGGGGATGTCCTGATCTTTGCTTGTCAGCACTGATGCGAAGTCCTCTCAAAAAGGGGCCCTTTATGAAACCTGGTTTGTAGGACTCCAGGCAACCGCCAAGTTCGGTTAACAGCGGTCTGTACATGGTATGCCAGATCACAATGAGGAGTGTGCAAGGAACATCGTCATTAAGTCTTAAGTATGTCGCCGAACCTAATAGCAGGTATGGTTGTGTCTTCAACACGCTGCTGTGCCTAATAGCGGATTTGGTTGCGTGATTGGCTTTACTTTGTTTATATTACTAGCAATGATAAATGCAGCAAAGTCATGGTTGCTAACCAATAGCCTACGAAATAAACTGGCCGTAGCACAATGAAGTATGGAAAGAGCTATGCTTGGCATCACAGGAAGAGACAGAATCTGAAATTAAGACAAGGGAAAACTTGAGAGAGGATAAATTGTGGAAAAATAGGAAGAGCAAAGGCCAGTAGGTTGCACATCTGGTCAGAATGGGAAGAAATGTTATTGATGAAAATCGTTTTCAACATGTGTAATGTTTACCATACTATAAACAATGAATAACTAGAAAAGCACTCATTGGAGCACAAAGTCTGAGCAAGTTTGAGGATCGTTTTTTTTAATGATTTTTTTACTATTGATGATAATTATACCTCTTGCAAGCATTGCCTTGCGATTGCTACAGGAGTGCCTGATGTTGTTACATATATAGATTGGCATGAGAAGAATGTGACTGACGAGCGCCTTTGACATGAAACAGACTTCATCAGATTAATGATGAGCTAATTCATGATCTTTTTTCAAACTTCTCTCTCACACACATCTTATTAGCAAGCATATTTCTACCAGCGATAGATATAGCTGAAGACAGGTTCTACAACCTTATAAGCTTCCATCATCCAAAAACAGCTAGCTGCTTGGGATGTTGGTATCATTCTGGTCTCACGACCTTTAGGTCATGAGTTCGAGTCCTGCCATGGCCACTTGATATAGTCAACTGGAAGCTTAGGAGTAGTTAAAAAGTTTGAAAATGTATCCACAAGCACTGAGAAAAACATTTATGCAATTCATTATCAATATCAATCATTCTTTTTTATATTAACAATAGAAAAATATATTTGAAAACATTTTTGATCTTAATATTATACCTTCCAGAAGCTAATGAATGTTCCTCCACTCCATGTCTACATGGATCGAGTTTGTGGATGAATTCTTTGCCTACCAATGCATCTGTATACCTGGCTACATTGGCGTACGCTGTGAGATTGGTATGTCAACAATCATGTGTTTTTTTTGCTTTGTTTTAAAAGTCCTTACTTCTAGTTTGGTTAGTTTTCTTAGTCTCTGGCTGTACGTGGCCATCTTAAACATGTATTAGTGAGTCTTTAAGTAAATTATTGCATTGTTCTGTCAATTCAGACACACAGCGAGCAAACTGTTGTAGTGATGGAACTTAATGTATATTTGACAGTACTGTCATCAAGTAAGCTTGGCCTCATAATGTATATACAATACACGTACATGTATGTATATTTGTATATGCCTCACATCATAGGTTTGAAATAAAAGCCTAAGATCACAGGTGACTTACACTATAAGGCTTCAGTCCTGAACATATGTCTCGTGCACCCCTTGCAATTGAAAAATAGCCACCCTTTGCATCACGTTTATCCTCAAATATCTCTGTAACCTCACCAACAACAGTAATGAGGAGCAAAGTTTGCTATGTTTGGCTTTGTGTGAAGCAAAAAAAAATATCATATACATTTTCATCTGTGTACAATGTTCCATTTTTCACAATTAATCATTATTATAAACTGGTTTCATGAAATGTACCCAAAAATCATCTCCTAAATATTGACATTTTATCAGCCTTAATAAATATTTCTTACCAGCTGAATTTGGCTGTCAGCCCACGGGTGATAGAGGCTGAATCATAATGCAGTGCTCCATTTTTCCAGGGGAGATATGAAAGTGATTATCATTGTGGCACCCTACTTTTTTATGGGTATTGCTATTTTATCAAAACGGATACTATTGGATCATAGGGTATTAGGAGCAACATGTCAAGTGTATCAAAAAATAAAATTATTAACGCAATCTAAGGAGGCATTTGCTGTGCATCTCCCTTTAAAAGCAGTGGATGCATGAATGTAAAAAAAAAAAAAAAAAAAAAACGTTTGTGAATCAACAAATTTAAAAAACTCACATAATTCTTTACAAAAGATTTTAGCTGGAGTTGGCGCACAGCTAAAGCAAGCAAGATGGAATCAAACCCCACGTCCTATGCATGCTATGAAATTTCTTTGCATGATTGTGTGGCTTTTTGTATGAGGAATATAAATAAGAGGGGCAGCATACTTCAGTAGTACTTTCAGTAGTGATGTCAGCTGGCCTGTAATTTATGAGGTTGTGATGGTGGCACCTTCACACTGTTCGTACTATGATAGTAATCTCTGGCTTTAAAGCACCCGGTAGATGGTTAAACTCCCATCGTGTGCCAACAGTACTGACACACAGTAACAAAGGTGGATTATCATGGACAATCATAACCATGTGTGTATGATATCATGATTTTGAAGCAGCTATACCTCTAATTGTCAAGGTCATAACCGAGAACTAAAAAAAGAAAAACCTTTAAAATTTATAGGTAACAGTGGTTGCCTAGCAACGGTTGCCTAGCAATGGTGATTTTTTTTTTCAATGGTATAGTATTGTAGCCCATGGCTGTTGCGATAAATGAAAAGTGTTTTACGATTGATTTGAAAATGATAAGCTGTAGCTATAAAGAACTGTAGACTATGAATGTTGTGATAAATGAAAAGTGTTTTACGATACATTGAATTGAAAATAACAATAAGATGTATGTATCAAGTATATGAAGAATCAAATATATTTCACATAAAAAGGAAACAACATCATAATGTTCTTATTATTTTATTCAACGTATATACAATGTAAACGTATACAAAAACGAAACATTTTTTTTTCAATCCTATTATTGTATTTATCAATGAATATATACAACATCAAAACAATCCTATATACAAATCTTTTTTTGGCAGTACAGTACATTTTGGTTTCATATCATAAAAATTAGAAAAATATGTGCCATATTTAATAGCATTGTTAAGTGCACATGAATTGTTCTCTGTATCATGATATACACATGCGTATTTATGAGGTAATTCAGCAGCATCTGGACAGCCAAGAAGTTCTAGGTCTTGCACTTTATTTTGTCTTTGCCACTTGCATAAAGTTTAAAGTTGGCCCCAAAATGCTCTACCACTTGAAAGAGCATTGAGTAAGGTGGCTGGCCCTGATTCCATCTGAGCCCATTTGTTGCAGCAGCAATGTTCTTTTCATACTTCTTTTTTGATCATGTCTTTCTGGAAAGGAGGTAGGAAGAGAGGTGTCCAGCACTTGCCGTTGAATGGATTGTAGCATTGCTTGCTTTTTTTTTTTCTTCTGTTTCTGCTGTCTTATAATCCAAAAACAAAGTCTTATTTTTAGTAAAGAATCGAATTTATTTAAACATGTTTCAACACCTCCAGTGTCCTTCTCAATTTAATTTAAAAATATAGAATATTACAAAATCAAACAACAATGCCAATCATATTTCAAACCATCTCTATACCAAAATATCATGTAATACCAAATTATACCAATAGACGCCCACCACTCCTTGCTCTGAGAGACACATCTGCATCACACATACACCCATTTCCTACTCCAATCAATCATCCCTGCTTCTATTCCACACCGTATATTTCACCTATCATCTGTAAAGTGAGGGGCACATTCCACCGCAAGGTGGGTCTACAGCCTGTCTACTGCCAAAAACGCATGGAAAACGTGAGGATCCGTGAGTGTACAGTGCTGCAAACGTACGTTTTTTCAAGGCCGTACGGTGGCCGCAGTCATTCTACGACCACCCGACGTCAAGGTCTCACCGTAAGGAGGCAGTGCGGTGACCTTACGTTAAACACAGAGGATTTACCCGCACGTATTTGGCACAGATACAGTACTGGGGCCGTACGTTGCCTGTACCATGAACGTGCTGATCCTGTACTTTTTGTAATCACACGGTGTGTAGGACGTAAGCTATACGCGAGTACATCGCACGTTCTATGCAAGTTGAGGGCACGGCCACCTCAATAAAAACCACTCCCTGTGCCGCACTCATAACGCACGGAGCCCGTGCGTATGTGCCCACAATTGTACTTTTGTCCATGCTTGTGGAAAACGCCGTAGACACCACAGACCTCAACACGCCTTGCAGCAATCACCGCCGCAAGTTGAAATGTGCCCCTCGCTTTTACCCTAGTATACATGCTCTACACAATGTACTCACATTTACACTACTAATTAAAGCATTTCTATTACCTCATTGACACAATGTACTCACATTTACACTACTAATTAAAAACATTTCTATTACACCATTGAATGTATGTGCTGCAGTTCATTATTATCAATTGTCTCGCTCAATTTCATCATATAAGTCAGAGAATGTAATCCTTCTGATTCCTGGTTGGATGTGGTCCATCTTGCTGTTCATCACAGTGTCTGCCTGTATCCTCAGGATTTCCACGCCTTCTCTAACTTGTCTAACTTGTCTACGTACACGGACCTAACACGGCCACCTGGTTGAAAGAATTCTTCACTAAATTTATGCTGGCGCTATGTCCAATTTTGCTTTTGGCTCTGAGTGTGTTGGTTATTATTATGTCATTCAGAGAAACATGTTTACTTATAATTTCACCATTTCATATGTGTCCATCAATGCAACAAGCACATTTAAAAAAAATAATTCCAATTATATAGCATTTCATGTGTGATAACCGATTGTTATTAAATAAAATCTGCAATTTAGTGCTAAAATGTTAAGAAGTTGATATTTGTGAAAATTGATGACAATGAATGGTAATAAACAATGGTAGAAAATAGAAAACAAGAAACAAATTGACATTATCATACTTCTCTCTCTCACATCTTTTTAGCAAGCATATTTCTACCAATGATAGATATAGCTGAAGACAGGTCTTACAACCCTAAGCTTCCATTTGACTATATCAAGTGGCCCGGGGACTCGAACTCACGACCCCAAGGTTGTAAGACCAGAATGATACCATCATCCCAAGCAGCAAGCTGCTAAAAGGTTACACGGCTGAACCGTTGTGTGTCTGTAACCCCCAGCTTACATATTTGGTCTGTTATCTTCTCAACCCAGAGGTCGTGGGTTCAAATCCCACATGAGGACGAAATTTTGTGATGGTATCATTCTGGTCTCACAACCTTGGGGTCATGCGTTCGAGTCCTGCCAGGGCCACTTGATATAGTCAAATGGAAGCTTAGGGTAAATTTTGTTATGTCACTATGGTGATTTTTGTACCTGGAATCTGATTGGTTTTAAATTTGTTATGTTACTATGGTGATTTTTGTAATTCGAATCTGATTGGTTGAAAGTTCTATAAAAAGGGATGCAGAAACAGATTATTCACACTTCACTTTTGATAGCCGACCTGAAAACATGAATCAATCACCTGAAAAAATGGAAACGTCTCCAATAGAAAATACGTCACCCATGGAAATAGATCTGAGTCCAAACCACCCAAGGCCCCCACCAGTTAGCCCAAGTGCTCCAAAGCCAAGTCCCAATTTTCACAAATGTCAACTTCTTAACATTTTAGCACTAAATTGCAGATTTTATTTTTACAAAAATCGGTTATCACATATGAAATGCTATATAATTGGAATTATTCTTTTTAAATGTGCTTGTTGTATTGATGGTCACATATGAAATGGTGAAATTATAAGTGAACATGTTTCTCCGAATGACATAATAATAACCAACACACTTAGAGCCAAAAGCAGAATTGGACATAGCGCTGACATAGCCTCCCCCATTTTATAAATTTAATAATATATTATGAGACAGTTACGACCAAAACCAGATGACTATCTTTCTTTTTTTTCTTTTGTTAATTTTCAATATTATATATCGAATAACAAAATTGCTAGGCTACCGTTGTTAAGCAGCCACTGTTACCTATAAATCTTAAAGTTGCATAGCAACTGTTGCTACCGTTCCCTATATTACCACCTTTGCTACTGCTGCCCCCCCTCCTGTTGACCGATCACAATTTAAGTTAATGTGGATTGTGACCGAGCTCCATAAAATAGTCAAGCTGCCGTAAAATGTAAACAACATATAGGCCATTTTTGTAACCAATTAAATGACGGCTGAGATGAACTCCAAACCTCCTACCCTTTTTCTAATCATATAAGGCCTATTGTGCACACAGAGAGTGTAATATAACACCAAACCAGTCCCTCTGCCACCATCCATCCTGACCAATGCTGCGTCAAAGTTGGCCTCAAGGCCTGAGCCCACAAATGAACGGGCATGAAATAGATGCGTACGTGATCCCTTTATTCTCGGTCACCTGCCTACATATCTTGACATATGATACATTAAATTGCATCTACTCTTCAAGCTCATTTTATTAATTTCAGTTCCAATAACTTCGACCTAAGAATAAGACATGTGGATGTCCTGTGGGTGATCAAAATTTACAGTGGTCATATTTTATGGCAGCAAGACTATTTTGGATTTTGTGGTGCCAATTAACCCTAACGTTAATTATGACCAGTCACAATTTACATTGGTTATATCTTTGGTCTTAATCCCCCCCCACACACACACAGTGGTGTTAACTGTTTATTGCCACTTTCTTTAACAAAACTGGTTCGTGTTAAAATAGAAATATTACTGGTGGCAGTGAGAAAAGTGACCATGTGTCGTAATTATGACATTTATTGTGGAGATCCTCCAAATTAAATCAAATTAATCAAATTAAATCCATGCTGAAACAAAATGTTTAAGATAATTTTTAAGATGATGGAAAAAAAGCATATGAAAGATGATGGAAAAAAAGCATATGAAGTGAAAGGTCCATACATATAAGAAGCCATCGCTACCAGGCTTATATCTGTGCCTATATAATGATTCAGAGTATGTTCAAAAGCACATACATGTCTCCTCCATTGCTTCCTCACCCCCACCCTGTTTAATCCTTGAGACTGTCTTTTTCTCTTACGACATCGAATCTGGCTGATATTCAATTTAAGTGACACAATGTGAACCACATATGAAAATTTTACTGCAGGATAGTTGTTAATTACTAAAATAATACATATGCCCACCCTTCTCCAACATTGATCTACTTGTCATAATCTCTTGATCCTGTTTGTTAAAATGTTTAAGGTATAGTGTCAAGCCAAAAAGTTGACCAAACATGAAACTGCACCGTGAATCAAAGTGTTGGTTTTAATTCAAAAATCACTGAATTAGTTGAAATAGCTGGACGACACTTATAATTTGTATACCATCACTATTATCATGACGATTTTAGTCTATCATAGGCCTAAAAATATAGAAATAAGCGAGAACTCTTTATTCTAATTTACCACTTTTTCATGGCTGTCATATTTGCTTTGTTTAAAATAGTTTTTGTCAAGTTTAGACCACAATGATGAGCTCAACAGAAAGCTTAAACATTTAGACATTAATATTTTCTATATAGTTATCAAATGAAGTAATCTTCATTGCCACAAAATGACTTTTATAGGAGCACCCTATGGCTATTTTTCAATTGCAATGGGTGTACATGTATATCTATAATAATATACATGTGTATGTATTCGTATAAGCCTCAGGGAATGATCATAAATAACGATACCGGGGGTTGTCCATTTTTGGGGGCTTGAAAAACAAAGTTAGCCGACCCCCGTCAACATTTTAAAAAGTTGAGTGACGTCCTCTATATAGTCATTGCATTGCTAAAAGAAAATATTTGAAAAAATATACCGTAGCGTGAGATAAAAAACGTTCAGCAACCCCCAAAAGGAATCAGAAAAGTTGGACGACCCCCCACCTTTTTGGACTACCCTCCCGGTATCATTATTTATGATCGTTCCCTTAGTATAAATTTATTTAATTGCTATTTTCTATACATTCAATTGACCGTTGAGATCACTTCCCGATTTACTTCCAACTTATTACGAGTCTGCATAGCTAGAACTTTTTTGTGGTCAAACACATTTTGAAACAAACAAATAGAAAAGAAATTCCATTTGGATAGTCTATTTATTTATTTATTTACATCAGACAGTAGTTACACTGTCCATATCTTAAATACAAAACAAAAACAAGATAGGATAAAAACATAGCATAAAATAATATAGTAAAATTAATGAAAGGATTAAACTATCGATTATCACAGTTGGATCACCTATTACTAAAATTGTACAAAATATTATTCCATTCATTCGTAATAAAAAGAACCATATATATTAAAACACTAGATAAAACTGCTTGTATTACAATATTATTAGATTCAACTTAATCTCTTACTCAACATTGCAATATTGCTGTAGAATTATATAAGGAATGGTCAGTTAGTTAACCTTAAATTTCGTGATGCAGAAATCAATGAATGTTCCTCCATACCTTGTCAACATAATTCAAATTGTGTGGACGAAATCAACCGCTACTACTGTGTCTGTACTCCTGGCTACACAGGGATCCACTGTGAAAATGGTGAATATTTACTCTAATTGACATATAATATTAGATTTAAGATTATCAATTTATTGAATTTACAGATGGTTTCATATATGTTCATCTGTGTTTACATAAAAGTTTACAATGCACATAAATGATAATATTAACTAAACCTTGACTTACAATTTAATGTAAATAATTTTCTTTTGGGTCTAATGCTTTGTTTTAGTACCTATCTTACAGTCAACATATTGTGAAATTCATTTTTACAGACATCTTTGAGTGTTACTCTACACCCTGTAAACATGGATCTATATTAACTGTGTGGATGAAATAAATGGCTACCTCTGTGTCTGTACAGATGGCTACTCTGGAATGGCTTCTCTGTGAAAAAGGTAAGTATTTTGCATATACATGAATGTACACTAATGAATTTAATGTCTATGGCCATATGGATATGCTACTTAATTGAGCTAGTCTTTAATATCACACAGAGCACAACCTCTTTCATACAGAAACCTTTTTGTATCCTGGAACTGATAACACATACAGATATATCCAGATTGCTGGGTAACAGAGTTGTGCCTAAGTACAGTTGCAAGTACAGTACTTGCAAGTACAAGCGATTTGTTGTACTCGGACTTGGACTCAAGTACATTGAAAAAAATCAAATGTACTTGTACTTGGACTCAAGTACAACCCAAAAGTACTTGGTACTTGGGTACAATTGCAAGTACAACTTCAAGTACATTGTTTCATTGATATATTTCCTTGCAAATGATATGTACTCTGTACTTTTCTGTTAGATATTTTTCCTAATTAATTGAAAAAGTTGTAAACTGCTGTAGTTTTTGTGTTTAACCTAAATTATGTCTAACTCTCAATAGTAAATCATTAAATGAAGCTTCTAACATCATTATCACCATCATCAGGCATTAAAAGTCCATATTTTATTTTTCAACTTAAAAATGTGTGGTGTTATGCTGCTTGGTGCTTATATTTATGAGTTATGACCAAAAAGTGTATTGTATTTTCAATGCATTTTTATAATTAATGAAGACACTATTATATGTAAAGCAAATCTGTTTCAAACAATTTGCCACTGGCAAAAGACAATACTTCATGATAAAAAGAAAGTTTCAGTTCACAAAATTCTCTGAAAATGGCAATTACATATATAGATACCATCCACATGCCTTTCACCTAATATCATATACATGTTTTATGGATGATCTTTTATTCTTAATTCATCTATTGCATGCATGTAATTTTAAATTACATTTGAAACTTGTAACATAGATGCGGAAATTATATAACAGGAAAAGTTATTATTATTTATACATCAAATTATACAATTATACAATACACACCATTACTTTAAATGTATGATCATAAACCTATACTACCCTCAGACAAATCAATTAAAAAAAACTGAGCAGTTTAATTACAGAATCCTTATGTTGGTCAGTTTAAGATATTTCCTGTTCATTGAAAGCAACATAATAGAATGTTTGTCTAAAGGTTAACGGCAGACAAAAGGCTATTGTGTAACCTCCTTAAAGAGAGTTAATGCAAGCATGCTACTTCTGATAGCAAGTCATTTTGATAATTATGGAGGGAAATTCCAAACCTGCAAAATGCTTTGAAGTCCTTCATCTTTTCTTAACATGCTTATTGCAGATAGATAGTAAGATGAATTCTTATTCAGATCAATGTGGGTATATGATACATTTGTAATCTAACTAAGTGGTAAGTAAATATTCACGTCCTTGCAAAACCATTGTTTTGAACTTT
This sequence comes from Streblospio benedicti, assembly GCA_019095985.1. Lineage (NCBI taxonomy): Eukaryota > Metazoa > Annelida > Polychaeta > Spionida > Spionidae > Streblospio > Streblospio benedicti. Next base: position 16,622,741 of record CM032661.1, on the reverse strand, counting down.
AAAAAAGAGACAATTGTGAGTGATGTTTCTCCAGTGTATACCTGTATACAATTTATTTGAAACTAAGAACATCTTCTGAATGATAAAGAAATAGTAACCAAACTGTCTATTATAAAAGAAACACAATTTACCATTTTGCTTCTATTACAGGGCATGTCACCTTACGCTAATCTCATATATACCCTCTGCAGTTTTCAATCTTTGATAAAAAAATAATGTAATACATGAATGATTTGAATTCAACTGACAATTTGTCCAATAGTGAGACCACAGATTCAGTTTCACTTAGTAATTCGTGGACTTCTTCAATGTTGTTTGAGCAATGCTGTGCTCTCTGAGTACTTGTTAGTTGGCAAAGGGTCAAAAGTTCAACAGATTCCTTTTGACTATTCAATCAATTTTCAACACATTGTACTTGCTATATAATACATGTTTGTAGTTTAACAATAAACGTATGTATTTCCAGCTGATATACAGTAAAATGTGAGTCTTTATGTTGTATTTCATTGAACATCCAAACTGTGTACTTGGTACTTGACTCAAGAACAATCAAAGTATTTGTACTTGGACTCAAGTACATTGTAAAAAATCATCAATTATGACATTTTGTGGAGATCCTCCAAATTAAATCAAATGCTCCAATGCTTTAACACAGTGTTTGAGAGAATTTTTAAGATGATGGTGTATTTCTTAAAAAATACATATGAAGTGAAAGGTCCATACATGTGAGAGCCGTCGCTACCAGGCTTATATCTGTGCTGTATAATGATTCAGAGCTTGTTCAAAAAAGCTCATACATGTCTCCTCCATTGCTTCCTCACCCTCATCATGCTCAATCTTTGGGACTATCTTTTTATCTAATGAATCTGGTTGATATTCAATTTAAGTAACTCGATGTGAACCACATATGAAAATTTTACTGCAGGATAGTTGTTAATTACTAAAAAATAATACATATGCCCACCCTTCTCCAAAATTGATCTACTTGTCATAATCTCTTGCTCCTGTTTGTTAAAATGTTTGAGGTATAGTGTCTAGCCAAAAGGTGACCAAACATGAAACTGCACCATGAATGAAAGTGTTGGTTATAATTAAGAAATCACTGAATTAGTTGAAATAGCTGGACTACACTTATAATTTGTATACTATCACTTTTCTCATGAAGATTTTTACTCTACCAGAGCACTAAAATATAGAAATAGCCAAATCTTTTTGCTCTAATTTTACCACTTTTTCATGGCCATCATATTTGCTTTGATAAAAAATAGTTCTTGTCTGTTTAGACCACAATGGAGTACTCAACAGAAAGGTTAAACATTCAGACATTAATATTTTTTCTACAGAGATATCAAATTGTGTAATCTTCATTGCCACAAAAGAGATTTTATAGGACCACCCTATGGCTATTTTTCCATTGCAATGGGTGTACATGTGTGTGTGTGTGTGTATATATATATATATATATATATATATATATATATATATATATATATATATATATATATATATATATATATATATATATATATATATATATATATATATATATATATATATACTAGCTGTTTACCCGCCGTTGCTCGGGTTGAAATAGATGAGATCCGGAACATATTAAATGCTCCTCCCTCCCCATCCTTCCTCCTGCCCTACATCCCTCGAACCAGTTCTTGTCAGTATACAGGTCTGGACCAGATTAAATACATCTTCGTCACCGTCCTCCCATCATCATATGTCACAGCCATTTACACAGTAAATGTACTAAATATGGCAATGATTGATCCCTCTAATATCCCTCCCCCAGCTACTGCTACCCTTGGTAAACATGTGCGGAGCAGATTAAATGTCCTACTCATACCTAACCTTCCTTCCACCCCCACCCTCTCTTCTCTCCCCAACCCTCTCTACCCCATCCCCATCCAAACAGGTCCACAATTAATGCACCCCCTTCTTGCTACTGCTCTGGTTGAAACGGAAGAGATCTGGAACATACTAAATGCTCCTCCCTTCCCATTCTTTCCCCTGTCCCACATCCCTCACACCAGCTCCCGTCACTACACAGGTCTTGGAAAGATTAAATACACCTCCATCACCTTCTTCCCACACTCATATGTGACAGCCATACACACACTACATGTATGTGGCAATGCTTGATCAAACTAATATCCCTCCCTCCAGCTACGCCTACCCGTGCTAAACACATGCAGACCATTAAATGTCAATCACCCCCTTTCTGCTGCTGCTCGGATTGAAATTGATGAGATCTGGAACAGATTAAATGCTCCTCCCGTGCCTCACCACCGACCATACCCCCAACCCATATGGACACAAGCCATGCCCCCCCTCCCCCCACCCCCCGCCATATTGGACACACAGACTCTTTCTGCCAACATCCCTACCTCAAAACAGGTCCTGAGCAGATAAAATGCACCTCCATCACCATCACCACCCTCCCCACAATATATGCTCAGCTCCCTCGCTGTATGACTGTAGGTGTGACGTGCAACGTACGTTTGACATAACTGTTTTTTTTGACGTGCAACGTACGTTTGACATATACAAACGTTTAACATATATTACGACCTTTAACAAACATGGCCCTGTAAGCAACCTTTTTAGAAATTAAAATCCTTACACTATAACAGAAGAAGACAGACACATAATAACCCACACAAAGAGATCCGTTCTGTACAACAAAGGCACACCATGGAACAAAAAGAACCAGGACTTTGATGTAACAATGGGAAGTTATGATGGTGCCGAGACTTGTGAACTTGTTGGATTATACATTCTATCACAGCTACAAAACTTAGGTATTAGTATAGGGATCTACAGAGACGACGGATTAGCAGCATGTAACAAGAAACCAAGTGAAGTAGAGAAAATAAAAAAAGAACATCTGCAAAATCTTTAGAGAGAACGGACTGCGAATCACAATAGAGGCAAACCTAGCAACAGTTGACTTTTTGGATATAACAATGAACCTTAAATCGGCATCAAACCCCCTACATGAAACCCAACAACACACCATTATACATCAACAAAAATAGCAACCACCCACCAAATATCATCAAAAACATACCCAGCAGCATCAATAGAAGACTCTCTGCCATATCCTCTAATAATAATAATTTTAAACAATCAACAGCACCATACCAGGAAGCACTGACAAAAAGCGGGTACCAGCATGAACTCAAATACAAAATAGAAGAGCAAATAAACTATATGAGCAACAGCAAAACACGAAAACGCAAAACAATATGGTATAATCCACTCTACAGACAAAACGTGACCACAAACATTGGCAAAACCTTTCTGAAAATAATTGACAAATGCTTCCCACCACAACACAAGCTACACAAGATCATAAATAAAAACAATGTAAAAATCAGTTACTGCTGCATGAGCAACATCAAAACCATCATTGCAAAAACACAATAAAAACTTGATCAATAAAAATGCACCACATGACACATCAACACACAACACCAAAACCTGCAACTGCAGAAAGAACAATTGCCCACTAGCAGGTAATTGCCTACAAAAGGAAATTATCTACCAAGCCACAGTAACAATAGAAGACACCAACAAATCAGACACCTACATTGGACTTACAGCAACAGACTTCAAAACACGATATAGAAACCACATCAGCTCCTTCAATAACAAAAAACTCCGAAATAGTACAGCATTAAGCAAACACATTTGGAACCTCAAAGACAGAAACATAACCTACAATATTACCTGGAAAACAATAACAAAAAGCAAACAATATTCAACAACAACAAATACATGCAACCTATGCCTAAAAGAAAAATTCTATATAATATGCAAACCAGAAATGGCCACATTAAACAACAGAAACGAATTGTCCACAGAATGCCCACACAAAAAGAAATTCCTCCTCGCATACCAATACCCAACATAACCCCACAATATTATAACATAAAATAGTAATACGCATGCACGCTATTGATTTTCTCGTGTTATTGATTTTCTCGTGTTATTGATTTTCTCGTGTTATTGGAAATGAGTGAGTTCTGGGAATTCTCATACTGTAATAATAGCAATATACTACCTTCAATGGCTCTGATGAATGCCAAACTAGACTCCATACCTTGTCAACATAATTCAAATTGTGTGGATGAAATCAATCGCTACTACTGTGTCTGTACTCCTGGCTACACAGGGATCCACTGTGAAAATGGTGAATATTTACTCTAATTGACATATAACATTAGATTTAGGATTATCAATATATTGAATTTACAGATGGTTATGCACAAAATCGTACATAAATGATAGTATTAACCAAACCTTGGCTTACAATTTCATTCAAAATCATTTTCCTTTGTCTCTAACGTTTTCTTTAGTATGTATCTGACAGTCAACATGTGATGAAATACAATTTACAGACATCTTTGAGTGTTACTCTACACCCTGTCAACATGGATCTATTTGTGTGGATGAAATAAATGGTTACCACTGTGTCTGTACAGGTGGCTACACTGGAACTCTCTGTGAAACAGGTAAGTATTTCACATATGTGTAAATGTAGACTAATGAATGTCTATGGAAGTGCTATTTAATTGAGCTAGTCTGTTATAACACACAGAGCACAACCTCTTTCATATAGAAACTTTTGTATCATGGAACTGATAACACAAACACATATATATCCAGAATGCTGAGTAAAGACTTGATGCTACTGTTCTTTGGGCAAATCTTATCAACTCAGAAGAACTATTAATAATAAAAAACAAATATATAAAGAGTGTGAGAATATAAGTACATATAATGTAAATTATTCTAAGTAATAATGATTAAAAAATTATACCTACATCAATCAAGCTCCGATAGTTAACCTTACGTTGTCTTAGAAATTGGAATGACTGAATACAACACCAAAACTAGATCAAAAGTGCTCAGAGAGCATGGCTTCTCTAGAACTACATTGACTCATGGGCTAATAATATATTCATTTTAATATTGCTAAGAAAACACCTACTAAAGACACAGTGCATATTGCTATGGATGATGACTTCTAATATAGATTCATGCAACCAAAATGATTTTAGTGCAATGGTTTACATTGTTTGATAAGGTGATTAAGTTTGCAAATTAAGAATTTCTGTTTATATGAATAGTTTATATGCATAAATGTATATATATGTGTGTGTGTTTGTGTGTGTGTGTGTGTGTGTGTGTGTGGTGTGTGTCTAGTATACCATAGATATAACAGGTCCAGAAATTGATTTATTTTTGTTTATTTCATTATTTATTCCTTTTCTCAAAATTATAATAAGTTCCATATATAAAGATAATAAAAACAATTCAGTGCATTTAATTAGTTTAAAAATGTATAAGTGAAATCTAATCTTTTTGATGACTAGATATTGAAACGTAAATACAGATGCATGGATATTTTAACTAGTAAGTTATCACAGTCAGTAAACAATTTTTTAAAAGAACCTAATGCATTTTAAACAAGACAACAGCAGAATTTATACTATTGGTACCATAGAATTGCAACATGTGAAAATCTCTATTGAGCTTACAATGCTTCTGCAAATAATGTTTGTAGCCTACAGAGGTTTTTTTGAACTTACTTTGTAAGAAATTGGTCCACAGCCATAGCCATAAATGTTATCAACATGTTTATGGAATAAACACTTTTTAACATCATATATAAATTTCTAAAATCTTTTAAAGATATGATTACTTCTAAAATAGATATCCCGTAATATGACGTACAATGTCTTTATTATCACTGGTAGTACTTTCAATGTGGACCCCCAAATACTTTCTGTGGTCACAAGCACAATAACTGCATCATCAAGACACATGAAAAGAACATGAATTTTAGACAAAATTTTAGACGTTAAAGGATTTGTTTGAGACCACGCCGCTCGTCGGGCCAAAGCAGCATGGAAGAGGCAAGGTACTGTCGAAGACAAAGTCTGCTCCTTTAGTTGATTGCCAACCAACTGGTCTCTGCTGAGATCGGGAAGCATTCTCAATGCATCCTTCATGCTTTCCCATGTTGTGTTGTATTTGGTCTCCTTGTTAATGGGCGATCGGAGTACAAACTCCAAGCCATCTGCAACTTCCTCTCCCATGACACCACCCACCATCCTGAAATTCTGTGTTCCTCCACCCATTGTCAATTTTCCGTACCAGTCTGCCAGTTTGGGTTCACTCTGACCCACCCTGGGTCCAGACTCCGACCCAGTGAGCTTTCTTCTCTGCCAAGACCTCGACCCCTCCCATGACCCAACAGCCCCGAGATGTCCCAAGACTCTGAGTTATGCAGACCATGTAGTCGGAAGTCTTCATCTATGGTTTCCATCCAACTTGACGTCTCACCACAGGTGGTAGGCACAGCAGTCAGCTTCTGGTTACTTCCATCTTTCACAGTCTCCTTATACACAGCGTCTTGCGACAACTGCACTTCTGATTCTCTGACTGCTCCCATTTCCTGTTGATCTCGCTGGATAGTTCAAGTTCCAGGATCCTTACGGTCTGGTTCAGTTGATGAGGTACCCGACTGACCTCTCTCATGAAGGGTCTTATAGGTAGGCTCACCAGCTGGAGGTTTCGGAAATGGTACATGCTCCAATTCCACTTTAGGTGGTGCATCCGCTCCCATGTCGACATTCCAATCCGACCTCGATCCGTCACTCTGAAGGCCAATTCTGACTCCCCATAGCTTCTTCACTTCGAGGAACTTGTGTAACATGTGTCAGGGTCAGCTTGTCTCCGGTCAAGCCAACCTGACCACCTGGACGTTTGCCTGATGACGCTCATGTTAATGGAAGGTTGCCTTCCACATGTATAGGGGACAAGAATGGCTCTGAATCTTCTTTACCATCTTTCCGACTTCACCTCCCAATACCCATCTCAGAGTCAGAGCCTCTCATATTGATGAAACATACGCTAATAAAGGTTTCTTCGACTTCCTTTGACCTATCTTCACCAGCGGCATCTTGGGAAATTGTCTTTGCAAAACTTGACTAAGGACCACGCAAAAGACTC